>PTFA01000147.1:2528058-2603830 GCA_003342895.1 Casuarius casuarius | reverse complement strand
TTCTGTGGTGGGTTGGTTTTTAATGATGCATATACAAATTCTTTACTGAAAACTGACATTTGCATCTGTTCATGTTGCAACAAGTGGTGTTGCCTGGCTGCCTCTTGGATCTCACGTCAGTGTAGAGCTTGTGAGCAAGATCTGCCTACGATAAAAGGTTTGAAGGCCTAGGAAAGTTCTGCAGATCCGTATCTCACTGGCACATGTAGCAAAGTTTAACTTTTCTTCCAACGCGATCAGATTGACTGTTCCTTCTGTCAAAAGATGCCCTTGATCCCGTAAGTCGTTTGAGGAAGGAGACAGCTGGTGSCACAGAGATAAAGACTGTACCAGCAGAAGCGTCAATCCTGTATGAGAGAACAGTATGACTTTGAGGTGGTTCCTGACTATTTGGGGCGCTTGGATGAATTCCCAACGGACACACACACATCCTGCAAAGATTTAAAGTCTGAAGTTGAAGTGCCGTGATTTTAATGGTATTGCCCTTAAAGTGCGCAGTTAAATGTGCTTAGCGCTTTGCAGAGCCGGGGCGTTAGGTGTGCTGTCGCTCCCATTCCCCTTTCTCCTTATCTCTCCACTGGAAATATATGCGTCTGCACTTCAGGGCCATTAGCYTTTTTCCATTTCCGTGTGTTAGGAACAAAAACACGCTTTGCCTTTTAATGGGACTTGCATCCTGTTTGCAGATTTTTTCCAAACTRTTTACAACAGCATGGGCTGGCCGGGTTGTGAGTGTTTGGAGAAAGTCGGTGGAGATACTGTTCTCAAAGTGTGGTTTTTAGCTGTTACACGCAGTACCATACGGATGAGTTGTTTAGCATCGCGTTGCCTGGCAGCTGAGAGCCGCCTGTATCATAGCAATGCAAACAGCAAACGAAGTTTTTTTGCTGTGGCCAAGCCAGATTTGATAACGCTGAGACGAGGAATTTGCCCAGGACAGATTTTTGTGGATCGAAGTTGCTTCGTTCATTTGAAGAGTTACAGATAGAGGTGGAGACAGATAAGCTTCAAGCAAAATAAAGTTAGTCTCAGAATTGTCCATTAAAATATTCTCAAAGGCACTGCAGAAAAGCATGATACAAGGTGAAAAACCTAGCTGTTTTTAAAATGAAGCCTGGTAAGTTTGTGGAAGGGATTATGAGACTCGGTGCCCACAGCTGCGAGAGGCTGGACTCGCTGGACCGGCAGGACCCTCCAGCTCTGTCCGTATACTGCAGCCAAGGGCTGCTTTTCGTTGTAGTGCCAAGACGTTATTTAGACTACTGTGTTAAACTGTTTGCGTTTTCGTCCTAGAAGATGCATAAGCCGTGGCTGATGAAGCTTGGGCAAAACCCAGCAAAACCCCCAATTGCTAGGGGAGCAGCAGGGGCTGGTCTCTAGAGCAGGACTGGCTTTGGTGAGCTGGCCTTGGCTTAGTGATGACTAAAAGGCAACACTGATACAGAGGAAGGACGAAGGGGACCTGTTTAATGCAAACCCCACCTGTGCAGCCTGGCGGGGAGTATAGGGGTAACGTGGGACGAGGGAAATCAGGCTTCTTGTAGATGGATAGCGTCCCGAGAGCAAGAATACCGGGCTGTGACCGGGTCACGTGGAGGAGATGTGACTCCTGTTTTTAGCTGAGTGGGGACAGAGGATGAGGGAACGAGCTGTTGAAGAGATGGGCTAGGAAACAGGCGACTCCTCACCATCCAACTGACCTCATCTGTGTTGCCTCTTAGTAAAAATTGCCAAGGCAGCTATAAAACTGCTTCTCAGGATATTGTTCCAAGTAAGAAAACGTTCTTCGTTAGGTGAGAAAGATGCAATTAATGTCAGGTTTGGAATATTAATATATTTCCAGAGTGAAGCATAAGACGGTTTTGTTCCCTCCTTTCCCCCTTCTGAAAGATTTCAGAAAGCATTTTGGACCCAAATCAGGTCAAAATGTAATTTTTGGAGATTGCTTTCTGTGCAAGGAAGCAGGAGGGACGTGATTACTACCTTTGTGAAGAGGGGATGAACCTTGGTTAAGGAGGACCAGTTCAGGTAGGCTAAATTATTGCAAGCAGCTTTTGCGTGTGTGCGTGCAGGCACGTGTAGAAACTTTGGGGTCTGGATTATAGGCCATTTATATGACTTGAGTGCCGTGGATAAGCTAAATTATAAAAGCATTTTTCTAGATAATTTTGTCTGTGATTAAAGGGTTTTGCCATTTTTGTGCTTCTTAATATAGAAGTTGTATTTTTGTATTATGGTGGATCCCAAAGACTTGAACTGGAATATGAGCCTTGTCTTGGTGCAGCTGTGGGAGACGTGATTTCAGGATGTCCCAGGTSCTGTCCAAAGCCTTGTCTGCTCCTGGGGGCAATGACGGAAAAGCGGAGTCCTTGGAAGGAGCCTCGGAGCCTGACCTTGGTTTGGGAAGGGAGTTGTRAAGGTCTTGCTGGAGCTAGGATCGAGTGAAGAAGAGCTCAAGAGTGGAGCGTAACCACCGGCTGCTCTTCCGGAGTGCGATGAGGACGGCTGCTCTGCTGAATGACCGCGCYGAAGCTTCAGCTGCCTACGTCCTGGATTCCTCCCCAAAACCAGCGCCGTTGAGGCCTGAGAAGTGATGATTAGATCATTTATTTAAAAAAATTATTATAGTACTTCCTTCTTTCTCGAAAGTTAGATAAAATCTGGGAATACCTTTTGTAGCTTGCCTTCGTTCAGGTCTCTTTTAAATAATAAAGTTAGTGCTGGTATTGTCAAGCAGGAAGCTTTTTCACTTTATCCCAAATGCTCTGGTCTCGCTGCCRTGTACAGGGAACCTGTTGGTACCAAAATAAGCTAGGGGAGTTTTCTCCCTCCCCTCCTTTCGTTGTCCAGTGCAGCAAGCTGCCTTGCAAGCCTGCTTTTGTATGATAATTATATGGTATGTTCTTGCACGCACTTTATGCGATTCTTGCTGCTTTAATGACTAGTTTCAGGTGAAATYTTAGGCTTTTTTTTTCTGTTGGCTTCAGCTTCTTGACAGTTATAATCTAAAGGCCTTCTAATTTACCTCATTTGTTGTTGGCCTTGGCACCTACCAGGTGCTCAGTTTCGGTAAACAATACACTATTATTATTTTTTTAATATATAGATTATTTTTTAAAAGAATGAGCATGTGTGTGAACTTGACCTTGAAAGCAGTGTTTTGGGGACAATTCTTTCATCCTGGAAACATCCGCTGCCTCGGCGCGTGCGGTCCAAGCCTCTGTGCCCGTCTCCTGCGGATGTCTCGACGCTGACCCGGCCGCATCATCCGTGAAGAGTTGGCCGCGTCCAAGCCAGCCTCCCTTCTCCCGTTCCTCCCCTCTCTGTGCAGGACGACTGCGTACGAATGCTCTGGAGATGTAAGAAGGTGGAGTGTTGTGCGTGTTCTCAGGCTGCCGAGGGGAAAAAAGGGGGAGAGAGAGGAAAAAGGAGGAAAAAAGGCAGGAAAGGGAGCAAGGGATGAGGGTGCAAGGCACAGGTGGAAACAGAGAAGATGAAGAGGGGTGAGGGAGAACATAATTTTGCTCGAGTTAGCATCTAGTTAAAGATACGCCTGAGATCTTGGGGCTGTGTACCGTCCCGATGCTACTGTTTTATGCTCTGTTGCATGGTTGCGGTAGGTGGTGGCTTCCTGGCAGAGAGTGCTTGCRGATGGCCATGGCAACGTCCACTTTGTGTTGGATGCCTAATCCCAAATTGTGGAAGCCGTACACCCAGAAGTCCGTGTGTCTTTGTGAATGGCAATGGTGCAAGCCGTTGGGAGCTCCAAGGATCCCGAATGGTGGTTTCTTGCAGTGCTGGCGAGGAAAGAGCGTCGTTTTTATGGAACATCTCCACCGTTGGCTTTTGTTACGGTCATCTGCTGTGCAGAGAGCTGGTGAAACTGGACGGACTCTTCCTTTTTGTTTGCTTGATTTGAGCTCTTTGACAACCCTTGACGTATAGAAAGTTGGCTTCTCTATCTGCCTGTATCAAATGAGCTTCACCTAAGAATAAGTTCAAAAAACCTGGCAGCTTTTATATGAAGTGTGCCCAAAATAGCCTACCGTAGCTCCTGCTAGGAAGAGCTATACGCCGTGCAGACACTGGCCTCAGTGGCGTAATTTATGGATGTGCCACAGCCTCTTATCCTGGATATGGGACAAGTGCCCTGTTTTGCACTTCACGTTCCTCAGCAGAGCCGTGAGACCTGGCTTAATTAAACCTCTGGCTTTGAGGTACTGTCTCTGTGGGTCTGGAGGGAGTTACGCCAACGTGCCTATTTATGGGGCGTCTTGCTGTGGTTAACCGAAAGGGGATGTGTTTCTCCTGTGATACCGCTATGCGCTAGGAACTGCTTCCAACTCTAATTTTGCACGAGCCAGCAGCCACTTCCACGTGAGGCTAGTGATTCCCAAAGTGATTTGAACTGATAAAGCCGTGGCCATTTTCTTTCGGTGGTTAGGGCACATCTTCTTAGACCTTTGGTGTGCAAACCTTCCTGAGCTCACATGTACCGTTATAGCACCTTGGCGTGAATCCGCCCGATCTTTGTGGAAGCCGCAGTGCCTGGCTGACGTCCTGGGAGTAACGCACGCCGCCGGGCTGGTGGACCAAGACCTTGAGTCAGCCTGCAGATCTCTGTATCTTAAGCTCGAACATCATTCGGGCTAATAAATGTCAGCTACAGTCTCTTCTATCATGAAAATTACAGGCAGAAACTTGCAGAGATTCCCAGCGGTTCAGCTATTAACCTCTCTGTGCAGAAGCAGCTGAAGGCAGCCTTGATTGCCTCTCTTCCCACATTCTCCATTAGCTTGGACTTTTCGCCAGGGTTTTTCTTTTTTGGAGCCACCCACGTTTGATTCTTCATGTTTTTTCTTCCATTATCTCGGTAGGTTGCATTTAGCTGCGTGGCCATTCTTTATTAGTTAGAATCAGTGTTACTTAGAAATTCGGGTCCTTTAAATTGCTCCTTGCAATTTTGCTTCTGCTGTACTTATTAAATCCCATTTCTAAGTAAGTTCATATGATTCCTGCTAAACATGGTGACTGATCTGAAGTTAAGCTTTAGTTAGATTAGTTACAGCATCTCTCTATGTAACTCTGATGAGCCCTATGAACTCTGAAAGTTTTTCACCTCCTTGGAAATTGGTGTGTTATTCCTGCTTTACTGATGGGGACACGGAGATGCAAAGAACTGAGTGACTTGACCAGAATCCTAGAGGAAATTTAGCTGCCCGTTAAATCCAGGGAGAGCTCCTCAAACGAGAGGCACTGATGGTGAGCCATGCAACTGTCCGTCATGGCTCTTTAACAGGTCCTTTCAAAGGACTATGAAAAAGGTACCAGGTTGTGTGAAAGAAAGCAAGCCGGGACCCTAGCTGATGGTAAAAATCCGTTAAAATTATAAAACAGAAGGTCTGCCTGTCTCCGTGGTGTCCGAGCGGCTGTCGCCCCGCCGCACTCCGGGAATGCAAAAATAGGAGGTGATGTTTTTGTACTTTCTCCTTAAGCTGATCTGCCCGAATCATTTTCATGGATGTGTGCTGGTGATGATGGGAGCGCTGGGGCTCGGGATACGCGCTTACGTTGCTGGCTGAACTTAAGCGTAGCAACCTGCATCACTTCTTTTCCTGCAGGCTCCAGTAACGCTGGGAGGAGAACCAAGACAGTTGCCAAGCTCGGGTCTCCATGCACCGTCTCTCCTGATCCCTCCCGCTTAAAAAGCTCACAGTTCATCACGAGCAGATCCGCCAAGCTCTCCGGTTGATCCTGCTGAGCCACCCAGTTAGTGAGATGATGATGCTCTGAATTCCAAAAGCTTTTAAATTCCCCAGGTTCCAGAATAATCATTTTTAAAAACAAGACAAGCTAGATGATCATGGTCGGTTAACGTAGCAGTTGTGTACAGCTGTATATTCTGGTTAACAGTGCCTTCCCGCGTGACTGCCGCTGCAGCCCCTGCCCCGCGTGCCGACGTGCTGCGGTCGCGTGCGCTGCTGCCTCATCCACTGCTTTGCAGAGATCTACGTTTCTTCAGTGGCTGAAACTGTCTCCCCAAGCTGCGGGGAGAGGGGGGGTACCGGTGAGTGGCTGCAGCTGGGACCGTCGGCCGGTAGAGCCGTAGCCGGGAGGCTCTGCATCCGCACTGTGGAGATACCAAGGAAGACGCAGTCCCTGTTCTGTGATAAAAAGTTCCTAATCTGCTAAAACTTGTGGTTTTTAAACTTATTTTCAATAAAAACACGGAAATCATGTGCAAATCAAGCACGTGCAGCAGCAATGAAAGCCTTGTAAGCGAAGGGATGCGGTTAGCCCTTATCAGCAGTCTTTATGGTAAAGGCTGGCGGTATGTTAGCGCCTGCTTGATTTTTGGAGAGATTTTTTTCATGATTATGGATGTGTTGCTATGCGAGGGGGACAGTTTCGCAGAGGAAAGCAGACTGATGCAAAGCTGATCTGAAGGGAGCGTGGGATTAGGGAAAGCCCTCGAGATGGATGCAAAGTACTTTTTCCAAAAAGCATCGGGCCCAGAATCCCTAAAGCCTTGGTCGTTATTTATCGCTTAAATTATTACAAAGCAGGCATGAAAGCTGAAAAGTACAGAAAAAGCATTCAGAATGTTTTGGGTCTTGGTACGGCTCTGTAATCTGACTATTGCTGTGTTGCAGGTGTAGGAGCAGACCGTGCCGCCCGGCGCAGAGCCTTTGGTTTGCACGTCGGGTCTCGAGGTTCAGCCGCCGCGCGCCGGGTGTGCAGCCGACTGTGCGGCGCTTTTGGCTGAGCGGAGTGCTAGGGGCGTTATCTGCCAGATCCAGAAGGAATCTCCCGATTCCCCGGAGCATGTAACGTAGCTGCCGCGCTCCGACGCGTGGGGATGGGTGCGGGGTCCCACGGCCGCACGCCCACTGCCCTGGGCAGATCTCAACCTCACCGACGCTCCTGGGAGCTCAGATAATACCAGCAGCACTTAGACTGGTGAGGCTTAGTGTTGTCAACACCAGCAAACTACCTTTTGTCCAAAATTTTCCTTGCTGGTTCAATTTAACTGTCTATGTAACAGCTAAATTACAAACTCTTTCCACCCGGAGCCATCTTTATGTAATGCAGTGCTATGAAAAACACGTTTGTGGGTTGTTTTTGTTTTTCACTTGACAGTCTGCAGGCTCCTGGTGGTCTGCGGAAGACAATTAGGAAAAGCAAACGTATTATCAGAAGCTTTAACTTGCTGTGTAGGGGTTTTCATGCCTGCCTTGAAATAGAGTTGGGGATTCTGCAGAAGAAAAAGAGCTTTGAAAACTACCATTAGAATAAAACAGCGGCTTAAAATAGAAGGTGGTTGTGGAAGGTGGTTGTGGAAGGTGGTTCTTGTGCTTGTTATCGTGGTGTTGTGGTAAGCGACCCGTGGAACAGCACTGCTGCTGGTGTTTCCAGCTAGAGGCTTAACTATACGTTTGTTCGCTGGCTTAAAAAATGGTGGAAATGGATGGTTAATTGGTTCTGAAGGCTTGGGAAGCCCTGGTGTAAGACCCTCTGCAATGAAGGATTATGTTTTCCTGATTATTAAGCTGCTCATGTAGTATACTCACAATTTTTTTTTAATTTTCAGTTCATTAAAAACTGATGCTAGTGCCTGATACTCTTCACAAGCAGTCTTAGACGCAGGATTCAAAGCAATCAATGTCACATAATACCAAATCTGTCTTAAGCAGTTAAACGTTAATATTTGCGACTCCGTGCCAGCTCGCAGCACACAAAATGCTTCTCCCGAGAGACAGCCACTCGGATGGCTCTTACAAGCAAGGCTTGAGCTCGCCAAGACGCCGCTGCATTTGCGTCGCCGCTCGGGGAGCTGCGTGATCCGAGTCCCCAGGCTGCGGCGGGAGGAGGACTTGCCTTGCTGCGTGGGAGCAGTCGGAGGCAGCGATTACTCTGCCGAGCGGCAGTGGGAGCCTTTACATTCGCTGTCAGCGTATTTGGCCTTTGCTGGAATAATAACGGGTATGGGAGAACAGGCAGCGCAAAATGAGGAAATCCATCACAGCTTTGATAGGAACATACTCTGGCTCTTCTTGTATGAACTGTGCTGCTGCTACAGTGCAGCTCAAGACACCCTGCGAGAGCTGTGTTTTTAACTAGAAAACCTGTGTATTGATTTATTTCCTGTTAAAAATGATTTGATTGAAAACTCTTTAATACAGCAGCTCTTCAAAGCACTTCTTTAATATCTTCTTCAATCTGCCAGGCTCAGCTTGAGAGCTTAAGCGGCGGTTGCAGTCTCCGTGACCTGCTCAGAGCCCTCTGCACTCAGAGAATATTGGCCGTGGAAAAGACGGGAGAGCAGGCGAGTGTGGGAGAAAGAAAAGAGTAGAGTTTCTTGCTCCAGAAGTCGATTTTTCTTCTGCTTCTGACCCTGCTGAATCAGGCTGCCCAGTGATGTAATTAAAAAAATAAATAAAAAGTCAACTATTTTAAAAGCTAAACCAAACCCCAAATAGTCCCTCTCTCTCATTTGGGGCAACATAAGCTTTCTGGTGAGCGTTTGGATGAGGAACGCTACCCATGTGCCGTTCCAGGATTATAGGCCATAATTTCCTCTACAGGCTTGAAAGCTTCTGTCCTAGAGATATAATTGTAAACTCTCATTTTAGCTTGTTTTTGAGGAAGAAGGCAGAAAGGCACGCTTTATGCTTGGTAAGTGAAGTCGCTTCTACTTTTAGTTAAAGTTGCTTTTTTGGTGAAATGCGAAGCAAACGAACAAACTACTTGGCTTCTCCATCTCAGCGTGCCGGCACAGAGCCACGCGGCTCATTCGGGTCTCGGTGCCTCTGCTGCTGGTGGAAGCAATAAGCTTCGTGGTATAAATCTAATTTTGGTTCCCCAGACATACGTTTGCTGATTCGCTTTCATACACACCTCAGGACTTGGTAACGGTGTGCGCTTACCCCCAGGCTGTGTTTTTATTAAGCCGTTTGCGTTGCGTTTCCAGTCCTTCCCACCGTCCAGCCGTCTCCTGCCCATCATTCAGTGCCAGTTCGTTAAACCAAACGTGCTCATCCTGCAGAAACGGTCGTCTTTCCATGTTGTTAAAACAGTAAGTTTTAAGACATTAACACAAGTTTTAAGACTTCAAGACTTTAAAACAACCTTGAAAACTTAAGCTTTAGGTGTTTGTAAGAAATTGTGAGGAACACGTCGTTGAGTCTCCCTTCCTTCCATCCTTTCCTAGGATGTTTTAATTCTTCCTTTTAGAGAAGAAATGCCCCAGAAGTGGAAAGGTGGAAAAACACTTGGCTAGTTTGCGGTCAAACAAGCGAGGTAGCAGTGGGATGCCCTGATTTGTGGCGCGGCCTGGTTTATGCGGGAGCTGCGTGAAGCTGGGTGCTTGGGTTAATCGTGTAGCAAAGATGTAATGTGGGAGGCCACAGCTCGCTCTCTTAACAGAATACAGGTTTTGAACAAAATGGTCAACTCGGATTTCAGATGGGAAGCATCAGTATGTCTGCGTTAATCTAACTTGCAGGTTAAGCAGGGAAAATTGATCAAGGCTCGAAGCGTGTGACGAGGTATCTCGGGGAGGATAGGATTGCCTGCAGCCCTGTGCAGCAGGACACTTCTTGTGTCCTGCGGAGCAAGAAATAACGACACTAATCGTTGCTGCACACACACGAATGTGCACTGTAGGCTCGGTTTTATGCTGGCTTTTACTGCATGTTGAATTGCCTCTGTGTGTTATGGTGAAAGCTCAGTGGCATCAGCAAAGGCTGCTGCCGTACCAAAGCTCGTATTACCGATTGGTGCCTGAAGGAACAAATACCCATAGGTTAGGTATAAGGTAGTGTTCACCTGAAGGGATTAGTTGCTATCTTAAACCAAGACAGTAAAGGTTAAACGGTTTAAAAATGTCGTTAGACCTCCCGTAAGCCAGTTATTGCTTCTGTCTTATTCTGTGTGCTGGTGCTAGCATCTGGAAAACGCGAGATGGTGTCTGTGGTCTTTAAACACTGGATCTTCTTGTGGATCACACGAGATTTATGGTGCTGACATCTCTTGTTCTGCGCTGCTATCCCCTTACACAATATATAATGTATGCAGCTAATGGTTAATTCATTTTTGGAAGGGCAGTATTAGTGTCTGAGCTCCTCGATCTCATCTTCTCGCCGCTCTGTGGAAATGAGTCCGTGCTTTAAAGTCGGTGGCCCGCTCAGCGTGTGGTGCCTCTGCAACAGCCTGCTGCTTGCTCTCGCCCAGCCAGATGCTGCATGCGTCGTTTGCTGGGTGCAAACCGTCTGAGCAGACCGCAGCTTAATTCTGCGTCGTGGAAGACGGGGCAGGCGAGAGCCATCCTGCTGCTGCTTCAGCGCGAATCTGTAGCAAACTGATACGAATCGCTGCGGTTATATAAGGGCAGAGCTTTGCGTGTTCTTGTGACCTGTTGTTGCAGTGGGTGTTTCCTGAATTGCTCATGAAAATCCCTTAGGACCTAAGGCTTATTTAAATATATATGTATTTTTTGGATGATTAACTTTGACAGAGTGGCTTGTTTCTAAAAACCTTTCCAAGTATGAATGACACCTAAGCTTTAAACAAATCATCACCTGAAGCTTCTGGAGGTGACTTGTTTGTGCTATGGAGGCAACGGCTCTTGTTCTGCCAAGATGGGTTTCCTGGGAGAAATGCTGTCCTTGGGAGGGGGCTGGCTTTCACAGGGCAGGCAGTACTTGGTGAGTTGTGTTCTCTCTGTCTCTACCAAAAGCGAACAAAATCCAGCCTGAGAAACCCAAACCATGCGTTCTCACGGCGTGCACCGCGCTGGTTTTCTGGCTGGTCCTCGAGGGGATGAAAACGGGAGCCGTGCGGTAATGACGGCAAGTAGATAGGTGCCTGTGGGGCAAGGGCGCTAGAGAAGGGTGACCGGTGGCTGTTGGCAGAAGAGTTGGTACAGAGATACGTCTACAATTTCATGTTAAATCTCAGTAATACAAGAGCACATTGGCTTTTTTCTTTTTTTTTTTTTTAACAAGATGGCCCAAACCCTTTGGGACTTTGTTATAGAAATGTTAACCTATGCTGAAGGCAACTTACCCTTCCCCAAAACATTGGTGAGAAGTGGTTTCTTCATCAGATCTTGACGCTTTCTTTGCCTTCAGGGAGTTCTCAATCCGTACGCAGTGAATCGCACACGTACCGAACGCCTGTCACCTCCGTGTAGCCCGTTCCCAAGTGTGGGAGTAAATGCTAAGCCTACATACGAAATAATAAAGCATTTGCCTTTTAAACTGTCAAAGTGTTCTGGTTTGAGAGCGAAATTGTTAGTAATCCCTCATTAGTCTAATTTTAAGTATCTCACTTGTATTTAAATGTTCTTCTTGATCTTTTAATACACATGAAGAGTGCCTAATTGATTTACCTGCACTTCTGATTCCTATTGTACTTATAATGCCGGATTTGTTAATCTCGTTTAAGCTTTATGTAGCACTCATCGTCGCACTGGTGTGAGTCAGAGCTTGCACGTTCTCCTCCCGGAGCAGAGGCTCCGTGAGAATGCTAATGGGGCTCTGGGCTACGCAGGTTTTGGTAATGGTTCCTTAACAATTCAAGGTATGAAGAACACCTTCATATTCAATTTGACTCCAGTTAGACTTTGTTAAAATAACTTGCTAAGCGTGGGTTGATAAGTGTTTTACCGAGTGATGGGATAGGAGATGACAGCGGAGGTGAGTCGGTGCCGTGTTTGCCTCCCAGACCTTGGGAGTCGCAGGTAGGCGCACTGCGTGCGGGAGCGAAACAGGTAACGATAAGGTGACTAAACAGGTAACGAAGGCAACGATAAACCCAATTGAAACGTGTTGCTCTGATTTTATTTTCCAGAACAATGCAGCTATTTTGACTACAAGAGCATAAATCAGATCGTTAAAGTCATTCACTTGCTGCCATATTTTCAATAGAGGTGGTGAAACTGTACTTCAGACAGATTTTTATCTTGATATTGTCACGTCATTGCTGAAAATGGATAGATTCATGGCCACTTAGAACAAAAAGAGAGGGAGGCTTAATAAAAGGTTTCCAACCTTGAAAAACCTGGTGATCAAACATAAGCCCTTGGGACTAAGAGGTTGTAGTGACAAATAAATGTTTAATGGTAGGGTGGAATTTTTCAGCTGCTTTCGGTGGACTAAGACACCAAGGCGCATTTAACAAAAATGTTCGCTAACAGCTATTGTTCCTCTGGGATTCCTCATAGCCAGCAAACATTGCTGTCTTCATTGCACTCGATGCTAAATGATTAAAATGCATAAATTAGCAGATGTTAATAGCTCTTGTCAAACTTGATTTCACTGAGGACTGGTTAACCTGGAGAAACTATGGAGAAGTAAGCTGGGCTGTCTAATTTACAGTAACTGTTTCCCTCTTTCTCTGTATGCATTTATTCTGTACCAAATAATTTTTATTTTTCAGTAAATCTGTATTAATAAGCTGAGTTTATGCTTCAAATTCATATTCTAATCTATTCTTTGCTAGCTATGTTTTAGGTAACCTTATGGTTGTCTAAAAGTTTGGCAGCCTTGTAGATGTAACAGATTGGTCTGCAAAAGGTAAAATAAATGCAATTACTCGTATGTTAGCTCCATTTGTGGAGTGTTTTAACCTAGATGGCAAAAAGACATTCCTGATGCAAAAATCCTGGATTGGATTATAACCTCCCAATGTGGACTAACTTAGGACTTTAGGACATGATTTGGTGGTTAGACTCAAAATCAGTTGCCACTGCTTAGCCAGTTGGTACGTGCGATTTGAGCGGTAGTAACCGCCCATGCACTGGCTCTGAATTTGCAGCGGATGCGGGATGAAGTAGTTCAGCCTTGCTTGCAGTGGAGGAAGGTTAAGAGCACCTGAGTTATATTGCAATTTCTACATGTGACTTTAGGATCAGTTGATATTCCAAGATCTCTGTAAGTCATTAGTATTTGGATGATGACTCCAATCCTTAAAGTGGTTTAAAATACTAATATAAATATAAAATGGCTTCAAACTTGCTGACAGACTGCACAGTGGTCTTGTCAGCTTTGCATTTTCGTTCTGCACGCCTCAATCGTGTGGCCAAACTGGATCTGCTCAGGTTCTTGTGCAGGGCGCTGCGCGACGGAGGCCATGGCTGTGGGTTGGCAGAGGCGAGGGGAAGTGCGTTTTGATAAGCAGGGGCTCCAAAAAGGGTTTGGGCTCACGGCGGACGGGAAGACTGATAAGACCTATTCATGCATGCTCTGAGAAAACTTGAATGAGATCCTTAAGGAATAAAGAGTACAAACTGTGGAGGAATGGAGAATGGCTTGTCTGTGTTTATAGTACGATAACACAGTTGCTGCAGATGTTTTCGTTTCTGATAGCAACACTTAACCCCTAGGCCATACAAAGACTTGCAGGGTGTTCAAATATCGGAGAAGTCCCCTTATGCCAAGAGCCTAATTTTGTGCAGGCTGCTGAGAAGACGGAGCGGTAACTTGATTGCAAGATCCCCCCAATGTTCTCCCTGTAAATATGTGTTCTTTGTTCTGATAAAGGCATAGCCAGAACCAGGGGCCAGAAACCAAAGCCAGGAAAAAAAATCTAGTGGGATATAAGGCAAAATTGTGCATGTGTGGTTAACCTTCAGGATAAGCAGTTGAGGGAAGTGGCTAAGGGAGACGTGCGTTAGCCAAACACAGGTTTACGGGCTCAGTTTAGGTGTGCTAATAGGTCAGACTGGGTGGCCTAATGCTTCCTGCTGGCTTTAACATCCATTAAACACGGCAGACGTGTTTCTGCAATGTCACCTCGTTTGTCGAGTCTAAATGAGAGCGCAGCGAACAGGCGCAGCGGTTTGTGCAGCAGTTCGTGCAGAAGAGTGCAAGAAGGCCCCTTCGTTTCCAATCCGAGCAGCGTACACTTGCTCAGATATGGTCACGACATGCCGCAGAGCACGTTCCCCAGTAGCTGTTGGACCTGCCGACCTGACCTCTCGTCTGGAGAGGTTTGTTGCCTGCCAGGGGCTGGAATAGGAGACGTCATGGAAAGACTGCCAAGGCTTGTCCACGTGTTGGACTATTACCCTCTGCTGCTCTTCCATGGGGGCACTACTGACACCAAGGGCAAATTGGAAACCATCAATCGGGATTTCAGAGCTCTGGGGATGGTGGTCAAGGGTCTGGGAGCCCAGGTCATTTCCTCCTCAATCCTGCCAGCGAGGGGGAAGGATGGGAGGAGGAGTAGACGGATTTTCCAAGCTAACAACTGGCTGTGCCGCTGGTGTTGGCAACAGGGTTTTGGTTTCTACGACCATAGGACCCTGTTTGAAGACTGACAACTGATGGGGAGAGATGGGATCCACCTCACTAAGCAGGGCACGTGTGTCTTTGCCAACAGGTTGGCCAGCCTGGTAAGGAGGGCTTTAAACTAGGAAAGATGGGGGAAGTGGAGAGTTATAGAGACCTGGTAGTCAGCAAAATGCAGCTCAAGTTGGGTTGCCTCCAGCGGGTACACGCAGCTGGGTAAGTGCGTGTGGGACGTGGCTATGGAGGATCCTCCTGCATCCCTCCTGGCAAACCCACATGCTCGATTACCTCTCTGAAATGCCTGTACACCAATGCACACAGCATGGGGAATAAACAGAATTAGAGATCTGTGCGTGGTCGCAGGGCCATGATCTCATTGCAGTTACAGAGACATGGTGGGACAGCTCGCATGACTGGAATGCTGTCACGGATGGCTACATGCTTTTTAGGAAAGACGGGCCAGGAAGGCGAGGTGGGGGGTTGCTCTTTATGTGAGAGCAACTGGAATGTGTCGAGCTCTGCATGGTGGGTGAAGAGCAAGTCAAGAGCTTATGGATAAGGATTAAAGGGCAGGCTAAGATGGGTGACACTGTTGTGGGTGTTTACTACAGGCCACCTGATCAGCAAGAGGAGGTCGATGAGGCCTTCTACAGACAGCTGGAAGTAGCCTCATGATTGCAGGCCCTGGTTTTCTTGGGTGACTCCAACCACCCTGGTATCTGCTGGACTGTTTGTGCCTAGCTGTGTTGTCTTTCCAGGAGGTTCCTGATGATAAGTTTTTGACGCAGGCGGTGGAGGAGCCAACGAGGAGAGGCGTGCTGCTGGACCTTGTACTAACAAACAAAGAAGGACTGGTTGGAGATGTGAAGGTTGGGGACAGCCTTGGCTGCAGTGACCATGAGATGGTGGAGTTCAGGATCCTGTGTGGAGGAAGCAGGGCAATAAGTAGGATCGCAACCCTGGACTTCAGGAGAGCAAACTTTGGCCTCTTCGGGGACCTACATGGAGGAATCCCATGGTTTAGGGCCCAGAAGGAAGGGGAGTCCAAGAGACCTGGTTAATACTCAAGCATCACTTCCTCCAAGCTCAAGATCGGTGCATTCCTATGAGTAAGAAGTCAAGCAAAGGGTGCAGGAGACCTGCACGGATGAGCAAGGAGCTCCTGGCAAAACTCAAACAGAAGAAGGAAGCATACTGAATGTGGAAAAAGGGACAGGCCGCTTGGGAGGAATATAGGGACGTTGTCAGAGTATGCAGGGATGCGATGAGGAAGGCCAAGGCCCATTTGGAATTAAATCTGGTGAGGGATGTCAAGGACAACAAGAAGGGCTTCTTCAAATACATCAGTAGCAAAATGAAGACTAGGGAAAATGTGGGCCCACTGCTGAATGGGGTGGGTGCTCTGGTGACAAAGGATACAGAGAAGCAGAGTTACTGAATGCCTTCTTTGCTTCAGCCTTTACTGCTAAGGCCAGCTCTCAGGAATCCCAGACCCTGGAGAGAAGAGAGAAAGTCTGGAGAAAGGAAGACTTTCCCTTGGTCGAGGAGGATCATATTAGAGATTATTTAGGCAAACTTAACACCCACAAATCCACGGGCCCCGATGGGATGCACCCCTGAGTGCTGAGGGAGCTGGCGGATGTTATTCTTAGTCCACTCTCCATCATCTTTGAAGGGTCATGGAGAACAGGATTGGTGCCTGAGTGTCACTTCAGTCTTCAAAAAGGACAAGAAAGAGGACCCAGGGAACTGCAGGCCAGTCAGCCTCCCCTCCATTCCTGGAAAGGTGGTGGAGCAGCTCATCGTGGATGTCATCTCTAAGCATGTGGTGGAAAAGAAGGTGATCAGGAGTAGTCAGCATGGATTCACCAAGGGGAAATCATGCTTCACCAATCTGATAGCCTTCTATGGTGAAATGACTGGCTGGGTAGATGAGGGGAGAGCAGTCGATGTTGTCTGCCTTGACTTCAGCAAGGCTTTTGACACTCTTTCCCATAACATCCTCATAGGTAAGCTCAGGGGAAGTGTGGGTTAGGTGAGTGGATAGTGAGGTGACTTGAGAAGTGGCTAAATGTGGTCAGCAGTGCAGAGTCTAGTTGGAGGCCTGTAGCTAGTGGTGTCCCCCGGGGTCAATACTGGGTCCAGTCTTGTTCAACTTATTCATCAGTGACCTGGATGAAGGGACAGTGTGCACCCTCAGCGAGTTTGCTGATGATACAAACCTGGGAGGAGTGGCTGATACCCCAGAGGGCTGTGCTGCCGTTCGGAGACACCTGGACAGGCTGGAGAGCTGGGTGGAGAAGAACCTCATGAAGTTCAACAAAGGGAAGTGCAGGGTCCTGCACCTGGGAAGGAGTGACCACAGGCACCGGTATGGGTTGGGGGTTGACCTGCTGGAAAGCAGCTCTGCAGAGAAGGACCTGGGAGTCCTGGTGGACAAGTTGACCATGAGCCAGCAACGTGCCCTCGTGGCCAAGAAGGCCAAAGGTATCCTGGGGTGCTTTAGGAAGAGCATTGCCAGCAGGTCGAGGGAGGTGATCCTCCCCCTCTACTCAGTCTTGGTGAGGCCACATCTGGAGTGCTGGGTCCAGTTCTGGGCTCCCAATACAAGAGAGACATGAAACTACTGGGGCGAGTCCAGCGTAGGGCTACGAAGCTGAGAGAGCGGGGACTCTTCAGCCTGGAGAAGAGAAGGCTGAGGGGGATCTTAGCAACGTGTGTAAGTATCTGAAGGGAGGGTGTAGAGAGGATGGGGCCAGACTATTTTCGGTGGTGCCCAGCGATAGGACAAGAGGCAATGGGCAAACTGAGACACAGGAAGGTCCATCTCAACATGGGGAAAAACTTCTTTACTGTGAGGGTGACTGAGCACTGGACCAGGTTGCCCACAGAGGTTGTGGAGTTTTTTCCTTCCTTGGAGATGTTCAAAAGCCCTCTGGACATGGTGCT
Source organism: Casuarius casuarius (assembly GCA_003342895.1). Classification (NCBI taxonomy): domain Eukaryota; kingdom Metazoa; phylum Chordata; class Aves; order Casuariiformes; family Casuariidae; genus Casuarius; species Casuarius casuarius. The sequence goes on along the minus strand of PTFA01000147.1, from coordinate 2,586,587 downwards.
GGGCAACATGGTCTAGGTGACCCTGCTTGAGCAGGGGGTTGGACTAGATGATCTCCAGAGGTCCCTGCCAACCTCAACCATTCTGTGATTCTGTAAACGGGGTCAGTACTTTTCACATCTCCTGCGTGCACTCTGAACATAGCACAGCGAGCTTCTGCCGTCTTTCAGCAGGGATTGTCCCGTTGACTGACTGTTAAAATCTCAATGTGAAACGTGACATTTAATGATCTGTTAATAAGACCCAGTAAAGCCTTGAACTGAGGTGGAGTTGCCTGTTCCCGCTAGATGCCTGCTCGAGGCGGTCCGTCGGTGGAGCAGAGCTGGTGAGCAGATGTGCTGCATGGCAAGGAAGCCTTGCCTAGGAAAGTGCCTGAGGCTGTACTGCAAGAAAACACTAAACTGCACAGATTAAATAAAGATACAGTGATAAACCCGTGTAACTTGTTTATAGAGAAGCCCTCAGTTTAAGCCTGGGTAGTTTTCAGACAAACATTTGTTTTATTTGCCGCAGACTTGGATGAAGCTGTTCCTCAGTTAATGAGATGTGTCTGTATGTAAATTTACTACCAAAACAGCAATATCATGTGAGTAAACATACTTTTCCTTGCTGCACTGTTGTTGATCCTGCTCTTGGTTTTCCTTCGGTCTGGTTATCTTCTCCCCGGGGAGGACATGTGGGCCGAATAAGTGCTTAGAGAAAAGGTCCGTTTATGTACGCTAATGGTGCTTTTAAATGGGTGCTTTTAATCGCTCTTTTGAAGGCTGACTTTTTTTTTTTCCATTTGAGAAGCTGTAACTTTATTCCCATGGGAAACTGGAATGTCGGGGAGAGACGGCCTGTCATTACGTATTCACAGGACTCTGTTTCTGATTAGCGCAAGGTCCACTGATTAAAGCTTTGCTCATTAACTTCATTTTCCCTAGTTCGCTGACAGCGGAGCGACTCGCACGACGTGAGGAGCGTCGTTTCCAGCGCTGGCTGGGAGGATTCGCGGTTCCCCCGGAGCCCCGACACCGTGGGTGCCACGTGTGGGAGGTGGGATTGCTCGGGAACGCTGGAAGCCTGTGCGAACTTGCAGGCAGGCAACCTCGTCCGTCTGCTGCCGTTGTCTCCCTGCTGATGGGAGCGAGTTCCTGGGGGTGATGCTGCTGCAGGCATCACTGATTTACTAGGAGAAGCTTCGTTTTGTATCGAGCCATTGACAAACGCAGACGGGAATAAGTAAGACTTGCTAACCTGATAGCTCTTGGTGTGCAGGCATGACAGCTTCTGCATCTCGAATGCCCAAGTTCTGGGTTCTTTTGGGAATCGGGGCATGGTTGCTCACAGGTTCTCCATGGTGGAGCAGGCTGCGTTCGCCCTTGCGAACGATCTTCCACCTGAGCTGGTTGTGCACATGGTCTTCTACTGCCAGGAGGCTTTATCTATTTTTTTTTTTTAATTCTTAAACCTTCCTTTGCCCACCACATCGAGAATGTCTAGATCTGTCTCAGATTTCATCTCTAGTTCTTGTCCAAATCACAGGATACCGTGGTTCTGTCAGACTGAAATGTAGCAATGAGGATTAAGCAAATAGGGATGAGCTATAATCTGTTGGTTGCTATTTTAGATCACCTGGTGGAAAGACCTTTTTTACACCATTAGTAACTCTCTCCTGCTTTCGGTCTCAATCCGCTTCTACAAAGTACATGTTTTTGTGAGACCTGCTCTAGAGGAAGAGGCACCGTACGTTGTCCCTGCCGCGTGGGTCCTGCACCTCCTGCCTCGAGGCTGCTGAGCTGCTTGTGTCTGGCTGGTAATATATCCCAAAGTATTTTGAATTCTTAGCTTCCTATTTTTATTTACCGCTCTCAGCAGGAGGCCCCTCGGTCCGCCTTGACCATCACACCCAGGAGGTGTTGAGCAAACTTCGGTGCGTGGTTCTTCACTCTCAACCTGCAGCTTCTCTGCTCTTCTGGTTTTTACACGGAGCTAAGCAGAAACTGTATTATAGTTGGATTTTGAGCACACAAAACAAGCTTGGACTAAAGCTTTCAAACTAGTTTTTATTTTTGGCTATGACAAAATAGCAAATTTGATAGCCAGTTTCGTGAAATTACTGTCACGATGGGTGGCATTGGAAGTGGTCTGCATCCCTTTGAGAATAGGCACTTAGAGATTATTTTTGCAGTTTGTCCAAGGGCATATTGCTAATTTTGTGCTGCTGCTGGTGGCAAACTTATTAGGTATGGTGCAACTCCAAGCTGAAGTTCTTTAGCTTAGAAAACATGTATGTCTGCTGAAGTCGTATTGATTAAATAACCATTAGTGTCATGCAGCTAGGTGCAGAGCAGATTACAATAAAGAATAGATATGGATGGTGCCAGTAAAGCACTGATTTGCTCTTTAAAAACCCACGTTTTGATGGGCTGATCATCAGACTTCTGTCTGAACAGCACAGAAACAAAGTTCAGATTGATCTCGGGAGGCTGCTGAGCTCTTAAAGTCAAGAGGTTGTGAAAGAAATCGAATGTACGTCTATTTTCTGAACTTCCTGAGGGGTCGTGCTTCAGGAATAAAATAATGAGCACCCTGCTTTGAAAGAACAATTCAATTTGTTGGGAATTGGGATCTCTCGGGTGCTAGATCTCTTGGGTTTTGTGTCTTGAACTGCTCTCAGAAGCAAGTAGGAGCATGGGAGATTAGAGAGTGCTGGTGTTGAAGGGTTGTAAGAGTGAGGGCTGCTGCTAAAGACGTATTTTAGTTGGATCTGAAGCCTCTGTCTGTCCTCCTAGGATAACCCCACGTGCAGAGTATTTCGCAGCAGTCAGGAATGGAGGCGATGTGAACCTTATTACAGATTTCACCCGTGTTTTTTGTGGAGGAAAATTCAACCGCAAACGTTTGTGTACAACAGAGTAGGAGGCTGGTGACAAACARAATGACTCAGCCGACACTCGCTGGGTAAAACGTATTAAGACAGCACGAATTTGGAATATTTGGAAGAACTGGTCAGTCTGTCTAGGGTGGCGTATATAGAGTACCTGGTTATCCGTGCAGCTGAGTGGATGTGATGGAGTTATTACTTGGGGTTTTTTCTAGTAGCTTTTTTTCCTCTGAATGAGCAGGTTTTCCGTGGGGTAGTTCACACGTGGGCTGCAATGTGTTTGCTAGAATTCAGTCAAGAACCTGCTTGGTCAGTTAAAGTAGGTGCTTTCATGCAGCAACGTTGCCTTTCTCCCTCTCCTGCCCTGCCTCTCCTCTTCCTCCTTCTCCAAATTAAATTTTAACAGAAGTTTATTGTTCTGGGTTTTTTGGCAACTGCTCAAAGTAATGCACAGTCTGCAGCCTGGACTTTAGAACATCTGACCACGGATAGTGATGCTGGGCGCAGGTGAGACAGCTGAATTGTCATCAGCTTGGCCAAGTTCAACCCGAGAACAGTAAGAAAGACCAATGTTTAGTGAAGGTAAAGAACAGGACAGGGAGGAGGCGAAGATGGAGCATGCARGCATCATATTGGGCTTCTTATGCTGACATTATTTTCATAAAAGCATCTCTTTCCCTCTCTATATAAATATATATAAATATATATATGTGTGTGTACACACACATATTTGAAATCAACCAGTTCAGTTCGTGTTTTTCAGTTAATGAACGGAAACTGTTCTGCTCCTCAACCCAGGCTTATCTCCTGCTGAATATTCATATCCCTGAGGATATTATCAAATGTATTCTTGAATGACCCCAGTGGTTCCAGCTCTGACAGCCTGGCTTGGAAGACTGGCTGTACATATTTTAGGATTTATTCTGTAGGCATATATTTCTCTACAAGAGCTCTTAATTTTCCTTAAATTAAGAGTCTTTGCTTAAATTTGCAGTCTATTCTGTGTAACCTCTTTCTCCCCAGTATTTTCCATGTTGAATAKTTAATATTTAGTTTTTCTTTAGCAACTTTCAGGTTTTTTCCAATACCAGAGAATATCCTARGCATCCCATGTCTGTTGATAATACTCTGAACACAACTATTCTTTGAACGTATTTCCCACGTGAGAGAAAGAAGCTATCGCTCTTGTCTGGAGAGGAGATAGTCAGGTAAACGGGGGATCGTGTTRCAGATCATACAAGGAGCTGGTGGACCTGCAGATGGACACAAGCTGCAGTTCAGAGCTTCAGCTGCAGAAGTATTTCCGTAAACGCATGGACTTTAAAGTGATTTCTAAATGCCTACCATTTACAAAGTAATAGATCTGATACCTTAGTAAAGCTGGAACTCTAAGAATATTGAAATATAAATATTCTTATAGTACACCGTCATCTTAGTAAGTGTCTTCAGCTGGGGTTGTGTTCCAGTGGGTCCAGTATAGCTTGACCAGTTTGCTAGTGAGCAAGATTAATCGTGTGAATGTTTGAAGGCCTCGAGTGCTGCTTTGAAGAAGACAGACAACTTGCTTTTGGCACTGGAGCTTCAGCTGGATCGGTTTCCTACCACCGGCTCCCTGCCGTGCCATTAATTCAAGGGTTTGGGTGCTGTCCCTGCAGGGACCCGAGCTGTCGGGACGGTGCCGCGGCCACGCAGCCGGCGGTTTCACGCTGTCCCTCTTGCAGCCAAACAGCCCGGGGCTGTTCTCGTCCAGCATGATGCACGGTGTCATCCTGGGACAGTGTCAGCCGCTTTGCAGACCGGCGAGAGAGGCCGTTTTGGATCTCCCTAACTCCTCTGATTTCGGAAGTCGTGTCGCAGGTTGGTACCAGGCGCACGTAGATGCCGTTCCCTTTCCCCGGCGTCAGAGGCACGGGGGATTTGAGGTGAATGTCAGCGCTCGGTTTGTTTAGCATCTCGGTCTCTCGGTGACATCGCCGCCTGCAGAAATGTCTCAATGGCTTTTCTGTTGGCGCCTCCTCATTAATCTTCCTTCCGCGTCCACTTGATCCACCGCAAGCCCTTGGTCGTCCGCGCGTTGCAACGGAGCTTGCTGCGAAAGACAGCGCTGATACAAATATCCTTTCATTCTACCACCGAAACTCCCAATTTAGAGCAAACTTTAAAAATCCTCATTGGTGGTGGTTTGGGGGTTTGTGCCATTTTAGTGTGGTTCCCATCTCGCGTGCAGCAGGAGTTTGCTCTGCCGCAGGAGATGGCAGATGCTCGGGAGTGACAGGTATCATCATTCAGGCGCTGGGATCAGAGGACACTGAAAGGTGACGTTCAGGTGCAGGTAGGACACTTGTACGTGGATTTCACATCCTACCACTTGCCTTCCCGCAGGAAAGTTAGATGTAAAATGTGTGCTCACAATTTTGGGGACGCGGGTCTGTGCTCACCTTGTCAGTGCCGGAGACCTTTCTGACCAGTTCTGCAGGGAAATTAAACATTTTACTCTTTCTTTTACCTTCTGATATACCTGGGAGGGAGCAACTCTAAGTGTCTTTAAGAAAGAAAGCAGAACTGCTGGTGTCATGGGGACCCATCTGTTGACCACCAACACCAACTTCTGTAGCTTTAGCTCCTTGAGTTGTTGCCAACGTAGAAACATGCTGCGAGTTTTATCTTCTCTCAAGACCACTGCTGGTCTGGAAAGTCTCATGTTTGGCTTTTTGACTTTTTGGGAGCCTTCCAGTAGAAATATGACTAATATTTGCCTCTTTTCCTGAAGGAATTTAATGTTAAGCTTTTGGCGTGGCTGCTGGAGATGAGTAACTCCAAAGATGAGCCGGCTCCTTCTTCCCTCCCTCGTCCTGCTGCCCCGGTGGGGACCAGCACCCGCTCCCCGCAGCACGCTCGGCCTCCGGGGCGCGAGGAGCTGAGCTCGTGTTCCTCTGCCCAATACTTTGAAGACCCGTGTCCTGTTATCGGCAGGACCGTTGCTTGGAAAAGAGCAAAGTCAGGTGCTGCCCGTTTCCCCACGGCTGCCGCGGGCTTGCTGTGAAGCGCCCGGCCGGCGCAGAGCGTAGTACCAGCGTAACCAACGGAGCGGCTTTCCGAGCTTTCCCGTCTTTCCGAGCGAGTTCAGACCTTCCCGGTTCAAGTTCACCTGACTGCTTTCTGGTAGTTCCTAGTAGCAGAATCCTTTCTATGTTCATAGAAACTTCCCAGCTATCGTGTCTTGAAGGCCGTCTTCCTTGCTCGTCGTTCAGTCGAGAGGCCTCGGCACGATCCAGTTCACAGAAATTGTTGAACATTTGTCATTGCTTTGTACGTGTCAGATTTTATTCTTTTCTTGGACGTGAGGTTTGCTTGGCAACGGGCTGCTGCCACCTCTCCAAAGGATGGAGTGCTGAGCTCTTATTAAAGGCTGAAAACATTGAAATTCTTGAGTGCTTCAGTATTCAGATAAACCAACGTGAGGCCAGCGCAGGCGAGCGTGCAGTAGGATGTCTCTCTCCTTGCAGATCCTACCGGCTTGCAGATATTTTCTTGTTCAGGGCTTTGGCTTCTTGCCCTCAGGAGAATAGAGACATTTCAGGCCGGTCCCAAGGGGCAGGTTCTTGTCTCTATCTGCTCGGGCAGCTTATCTGGTGGCGTCAGAGAGATGCTATTTTGGAATTATTTATAGCAGGGGTGATCCTGTGTATCAAGAATGGCAGGAATTTGTATGGACCGCCTTGCTTTTCTATTTTTTATCCGTGGTCTGCTTGAACTGGTTCATGGTGCTGACCGTGGAAGTCTTCGTGTCCCTGGAGCATTCGAAGCCTTGTGGGAAAATCAAATTCCTCCACCAGGAATTTTCTCGGATGAAGCAGGCTCTGTAAACACTTGGACCATGGAACGGATTTGTATGCAAACATTACTGGCTGCGTTTCTGAATATTCCTCTTCTTACTTAAAAAGAAATAGAGAAAAGGAGAGCCATGACGGTCTCCCGGGTCTGGAACGCTTTGCTTAACACCGAAGATGGTTTTGGACGCGTCGGACTGGTCTGCACACTGCTAACGCTGCCCGCTTTCTCCCCAGACTGCCCTCGCGCTGCTGCTGAACGGGCAAATCGAGGTCCCGCAGCTCAACAGAGCTGCAGAAATGGAGAGTCGCTCCTATCATTAGACCCGAATATATGTGCATTTACATCTATATCGCTGTAAGTGGAACGTCGCGCCGGGAGTGCGCGTGCCCGGGAAGGTGCTCCTGGCCCCAGAGCACCCGCCAGCACTTTCTGCAAGCGATTTGTAACTAGGGAAAGTAAGTCGATGGTTCAGATATAAATAGATCGCAAATACGCCAAAATTGGGCTGCCTGGAAGGCTGAGGGTGAAATGCAGCTGACAGGATGGAATAAGTTAGCGAGAAAATGAGCTGTGGAGTCCCAGTAAGCAGTCATAAAAGCTCAGCGGGGTGAAGAGCTGACATGAGCAGATTTTAGAGGTGTCACAGAAGAGCCTGAAAAACCTCCCAACTCTGCTTTTTTTTTTTTTTTTTTNTTTTTTTTTTTTTGGCCTTCTTTTCTTCCTCCCCTTGTCTATGTGTTTTGGAAACATCACCTCTACGAGGAGGATGAGGGAGCACGGCGGTGTGGTGGTGCAGTCCAGCAGCGCTGGCTTAGGCTGCCCGTATCATGCTGCTTGTTCCCATGCTCCCTCGTCCGGGTCCCGCACGGTTGCCTGCGGGGCCAAGCACTGACCCGTTCCGAGTTACAAATAACCAGTATTTATCTTTTGTTGTTTTGAGCTGCAGCAATGCCCTGGTTCGCTGCATGGCTCCACACAGCCAAAAAGGGCTCCTGAAAACGTTCGAGAAACCGCTGCCCCAAGCGCTGCAGAAGGCTTGCTCCGTGGTCCCGACAGCCTGCACCTCCGTAACGCTCGCAGTAAACCGGCGTTACGTAAAACGGAGAACTTCTGCAAAGATTATGCAACTCCTGTAAAGACCGTGCTTTCATTCGGATGTTGACTTGGTTACAGAGAGTCTTAAAATGGGAGAAGTTATAGCCTGCCTGCCTCTTAGGAGAAACATCTCTTTGGAAAGCAGGAATGGAGAACGGAGGCCGCACGGCGTTGGCTCTGCGGGGCTCAGCCTTACGCCGTCACGGGGGAGCAGGGCCAAAACCGTGATCCTCCGTCGGAGGAGGCTTCTGTCCCACCTTAATGTGAAGCCGTGAGGCCCTGAAAGTCGCGTTTTTCTGCGCAGGTCATGGAGGAGGCCTCAACTTTGCGTTTTCTTCGCGGGCTCTCGCTCCCCCTCGTGTTCGCGCAGAGCTTTTGCAGCCTCTCATCTTGCATTAAACTGCCTTTACCTTTTTGTTTTAGTGGTCGAGCGTGCACGCTCCGGCGGGCTGGCCTGTTTTCATGCCTCTGCTGCAATGCCTCTGAATCAGACATTGAATTTTACCCAGCTTTTTGGCGGAGGGGCTAGTTCAGCAAGCCAATATTTCCATGCATTCCAGCCATAATTGCTAATTTTCTTTCTCTAGTCAGGGCTTTATTCACGTATTTCGGTGCTTAGCTTTTAGTTCCCAAAAGCCTTATTCGTCGAGGTTGGAGCCAGTTCTCTGCTCCGAAACCCACTGCGACGCGGAAGAGCCTCCTTGGTTCACTGCGCCCGGTGCTCATTTCGTCCCCGTGCCGCGGCGGGTTTTGTAAAGCCCTTTCTCTTCTGCTCATTAGCACTTTTCCTGGCGCCGGCCGCGGACACGGCACGGCTCAGCAGCTTCCCCGTTATCTCGGCGGTGGCGTCAAATGGACGACGGGGCACTGGGGCTGCCAGAATGCCCCACGCGATGGCAAAACCCGCATCTTCCTATAACATCGGACGGAGTCATGGGCGTTGGAAACCACCATCCGCGCGGTGGCATCAGGCAAACTTTCTTTTCGTGTGTTTTCACCACGTCCTCATCATCTACAGCTCTCTTGCTAAAGCCACTTTGGGTATTGCCACCGTCTTACCCGGTCCCGCACCCCTTCCGACGCCGTCCCTGCTGCCTCGTGGTGGGTGGGCGCTTTCGTCACTGCTGGAAGTGGCCATCGGTTGTCCATGTTCCCTACTGAAGTTTTTTGAAAGCTGAAAGGTGAGTTTGAGAAATAGCCTGGGATGGTGACATGGTTTGTGGTGTTAAAGGTTGATAGATCCCCGCGCTTGCACCGAAGGTGTCAGTAAATAGTAGGACTGAGCTTCTGCAGCATCTTTCACCGGAGCATCTGGAGGGCACAAATCCTTACACTCATTTTTGCAGCCTGCTGTGCTGGTACACTGGTTTTTGGCAAGTCTGATTTTTGGGTTGCCTGTCCTTTTTGAGCAAAATTCTGTGTTTTATGGAGAGGTCTGTCTTTCTGGTTACCAAAACTCCCTGCATTTAACAGACATCGAGACCTAAGCTGGCTCCACCATGACACTGGCGGTAGGTGAGATGGTTTTGAGGTCGATTCTTCAGCAATATGAGCCCATGGGTGCTTTTGTGCTGAATCTGGAGCGTTTGAGATGAGGCTTCGAGTCGCACAGCGTGCGGCAGCCGGCTCCGAAGACACCTGCGGTGCTGAACCCGGCGGGAGAAGGCAGGAGCACCCGGCTCCCTGGCCGCGGCGCGGCGGGTCCCGGAGCCTCGCAGCACGTGCACAGGCTGAATTTTGCACAAGCGCAGCAAACCCATAATCCGTGATATTGCTTGGAGATGAGAAAATAACGCCCCGAAGCTCGAAGGCAGCGCTGAGTAGAAACTTCTTTCAATCTGGAGGGGTGAGCTTGCCAACACTACGAAAACACCACCAAAAAAAAAAAAGAAAAAACCTTTTCCYGGTTTCTGTAAATCATTTTAGGTGACGTAGGTGAAACGTATCTGCTCGACTTCAGTGGTGCCTGGTTACGTAGGTGTTGGCTCTGCTCTTAGGTGTGTTTGGTCAGAAGACTTGTATTGCACCTCTTGGATGTTCTTTCACCCTTAGGTGCATGCAAGTCTTCCTTAGCCAGAAACAGCAAAATGCAAAATTTTCAGTGCTTAAAATTGTTCATTTTTTTTAGAGAATAATGCATGAAAAGGAACCTGAGAACCTCGCCGGTCCCGGCAGGGGCAACCCAAGGGGGAGGTATGCAGCCGAGCTCTCCYGCGCTGGGCTGAGTGCGTGCAAGGCGGGCAGGGAAAACCCCCCCGGCAGCCTTCCTCCGAGGGAGAGAGGTTAGTGAAGGCAAGTTTCTGCAAAACGTTGCACCGAATAAAAAGCTTTGCTTGAAAAAGTGTGTTTATAAAGCGTGCTTGTCCTGGCGCACAGGTAGCGCATTTCAGTAAAACAGAGAAATGCTTGTGCGAAGTCTTCTCATGAGCTGGTTCCTGGCAGAGCAGGGTGATTTCCATCCCGGCCCCGCCAAGCCACGGTTCAAATATCAAAACGAATGCAGGCAAAATGGGGCGAAATGGCTCCTTAGCTTCTGCCTGCAGCATCCTTCATCACTCTGAGCGGCCCCGAAAGGTTGTGGCTCCCGGGCGGCTGCGTTTGGGTTAAAGCCRACAGCATCCTCGCAGCATTGGAGGTGTCCGTGCGCCGTTTGGTCCAGAAGTTGCACAAATTTTTAATATACCGTCGCGCCGGACTGGGTGGTGAGTTCTTTGGTTCGTTATTTTAATCATCGTGTAGCCACCTGATTGCTGCCTCGGTTCCCGCGGGAGCTCGGCTCTTGCTCCGCATCYGCGTATGGCGACGTTTCGCCAGAACGAGGATCGTTAAAGCCGGAGGCTGACGAGAGCCACCAGACAACCTCTGCCCRGGCAGGGTTATCCCTCAGCGGGAGCTGCCTTGCAGACGGTCCCGCGGCGTAGGAAATAGCCCCGGGCAGTACCCTGTCTTGCAGATATGTTATATTAAGAGCTAATTCTTGTAGCAGCCTGGGAGCAATGGGAAGGAGGGGTGGGAGAAGCCTTGCAGCATCTTCCAGTGCAGTTTCATCAGCTACGAGATCAGCGTGGCAACACTATCTTGACYACTTTATTTATTTTTTATCAAAGAGGATTCGTTTCTTACCAAATAGGATTTTGTTGTTGAAATTGCATCTCTATTACTTACTGCGGTCCCCAGGGCAGCGTGTGCTGCTCAGCTTCAGGTTACTGGCTGAAAAGGTTGGAATGGAGACGCTAGCAAATATCCAAATAAACCTTTCTCTGCTCTTCTTCTCCTGGAAAGAATTCCCAAAGTAGTTGAAAATACAACAACATTGCTCCAAAAACTAGGCAGCGCTTGGAAGACGAGCGGTTGCGTATCTGCAGGTTGGCTTCATGTGTCCTCTGGGGGCCTGTGCAACGTATTTGGGTCCAAAAAATGTTCACGATACTTCAGAAGGACTGAAATTCCCTGTCGGTATCTGTTTTATCTCCCTTCCTAGGTTTCAGCTCATATTTTGCATTTCTATTTTTAAAGTAATGCCTCTTGGTAGTTCTTCTAAAAATATGTTAGATCACTATAATAAAACGTTTGGATTCGCACATATACACACAAAGATATTCTCGCTTTGCTATTTATCTATATATACATTGTGCGCATGCTGATTTGATTTAAAGTTCATTATTCCCCTTGGTACCCAACGTTATGCACCTCCAGCAGAGGTGTCCTAAACTGCACGGATTTTTGCCAACTCCTGTTGTAAAATTGCAGTTTATCCTTTTGCTTCTCACAGCACATACGAGGTTTTTATAGAACTGAATTCTTTCATTCTTTGATCCAAATTATCTCATATTTATATCAGCAAAAAGGAAATTAATTTTGCATTTAAAGGTCAGTAGTGATTAAACTTTGCATAGTATACAACTTTATTGTTGCAGATGTGGSTGTTTTGGGCTCCAAAACAGCTTGTAAAGTATGGAGTCCCATTTAAAGCAAGCAGAAAACCTCTCACGACTGCTCCATCCCCCTCCGTAATTTCCTCTTTTGTGATTCATGAATGTTTATGAGGTCGAATTCGATGCCACTGGGATGACAGAAACTTAGCTTAAATGGAGTTTTTTAGTTTTCATACAGCTCTAGCAGTTTCTTTTTGCCGTGTGGATGTATGTATTTTAAGATGGTTTAAAGCTGCTCCGGTATCCGACTGCATCTGCAGAGGGCTCATAGTTATGTCCCCAGCAAGGTTTTTAATCAGTGTTTTAACTCAACTAATTTGCATTTTATGTGGTATCTCGGGACAACGTGGAAGTGAACAGCCACATTTTAAGTAATGATTAGCCAAGGCAGTAAAATGCTCCTCTTCGTTAAGGTATTTGTTTTAAGCAGTCTTTTACACTCGTGTTTTAATATTCAGGGACTTTGAGAAGGTTTAAGAAGTCTTCTGCCCAAGAGCCTACATTTACTACAACATCAATTTTATTACTTACAGAATAATAATAATATTAACAAATTTGTTAACTGAACAATAAACTGTCCCTGGGCTGCGGTGGAGAACTGGAGTCTTAAGGCCCAAGGAATGACACAAGGCAAAGTCGCTTAGTCTGCTGGGAACCACGTTGGAGGTCTCAGTATGTCTCTCATGGGGTAGAAAATCCAGTGTCAACTTCTCGTATATAGTCTATAACTTGGATTTAACATTGACATTGAGCAAATACATAATCGCTCTAGTCAGGGGAGCCCATAAGAAACTTYGTTTATGTGCAGTTGTAGCACATGTATTTCTCATCCCAAAGTAGATGGGAAGAAAATAATGAGGTTCTGAATTTTCGAATCTGGACCTTTTAAAATCCTGCAACCAGTGAATGCATGAAACAGAGATGCTGCTTTGACGCTGGTAAGTGCCRGCTTGGTGAGGGTTTCCCTAATTTCATGTCGTGTAATCAAGTGATAGTTTAGATAATCTCTAATTACATAATCTTTAATAATCTTTAGATAATTATCAGAATAGTCTTTCCCTGTAATGGTAAACAATTTTTCTGGGGAAAGCTTGTTCTTCTAGACTCTGTAGTAGCAAAACTGTCAAACTGCTACCCAGAAATGCTTCTTAGAAAGCGTATTATGGGGGCTGTCAGATTTGTATAAAAGAAAATAAAAYCTTTTTATGAATGATCTGATGTAAACGGAAGCTGCTGCCGAAGGGGAAGGTCGTTTCCCACCCGTCCCATCCCGGCTGAAACAGAAGGATTTCTTGTAGGGGCTGGCCATGGGCTACAGCACTTCCCCGAGCCGCCGTGCCGGTGACAGCGGGACACGTGTCCAGGCAGCCGGGGACCCCGGGTTTCCATCAGCTACGGTTCTCCATCGCTGCCCTCTAAGATCCCGCGTGAGCCGAGGTCAGTAGATAACGTCCTCGTTTCTCCTGGCGACTCAGTAGGTGTTTTCCATCCCTAACTGCTGTGATCCTGCAATATTTTTTTTTTTAATTGTAAAACACAAATTACCCTTCTGTTGCCTAAGCAACTYGAAACAACATGGAAATAACTTCTCCTCTTTGCCTGTGTTGTCATGGGGCTGCTATGAACAACAGACCCGAGGATGATGACGGGATCTGTTTTATGGCTGGGGGTGAGGGGAGAAGTTTCTCTGTTCCTTCTCCTTTGGCGTTGTCCACCCAGGTCCACCTGGTTCAGGATTTTGTTCTTTTCCTTTCTTTGAGAGCCTCTTTCCTATTCCCTAAGGTTGTGCTCGTATCGATCGTGTGTTGGGTGTAAATGCTGCTGTTCGCTATCCTGGAAGCGTAAATAAGTACTAAGGTGGCAGAAGAGCTCAGTTTTACCTACAGAACCTCTTCCACCTGCAGCTTGGTTGATGTTGGCCAAGGGGCCAACATCATTGGGCCAACATCGGGGCCAACAACATTTTGAAGAGGTGGCCTAGCAGTGGGTGTCGTGTGGGGGAGGTTTTTTAGGTATGGATGAGTGAAGTGTTCCCAGACTGTCTGAACCTGGATGCTTCATCTCGTTGAGCCACTAAGGTGAGAGCAATGGTTGACAGAAACGGACCACGATTCGGTCCTCACTAGCAATTATCTCAGAGGCTTGAGGACCAAAATCATCTCAACCCTAGTAAAATACAGTAAATTGTTAGGTGAGAGCTTGCAGTATTTTAGGCCAAGCTCTAGTATTTTCGCTGTATACAACCTCAGCGCGGTGCTGAAGGTGAGTTAGAAGTACGCCGGGTTGAGAGTTTGCAAAGCGTAGGGCATTGGTCTGGTGGTGTTTGGTCCTCGAGAATCAGGCAGCTCACTTGAATTTCTCGTGCGTTTGGACGCTGCTCTGGCCCAGGTGGTTTTTAACTGCCCGTTCCTAGACAGCAGAGGGTCTTGCTATTTGTCRTCTTGTAGGTGAAAACAGCCTGAGCCTGGCAATTCTCACACAGTTTTAGAAGACCCCAGAGGGTTAAAATGTGCCTGGTAAGCCTGGAGTTYGGCTCCATGTGACCTTTTGGCTGTGGAGCCGGAATCTTAAACACTTGGAGCTTTAGTGTAAGTTTTGGCTCAGCGAGCAGCGTTGTCAGGATTACATATTAATTTAAGGCATGTGGAACTGTGGAATAAATGGGTTTGGACAGTCCCTTGCTTGAAACGATATGATCTAGAAATCTGGGCGTAGTTAAGGAGGAGGATTAAGAAGAGGACGGAAGCTACCTGCAACGCTAAAGCTGGAGGTTGCAGATCATTTCAAGCCAGGAGGGAGGAATGTCACGCTGGAGGAGAAAACAAAATTGGTGTTGCAGAAAGGGAGTGCTTCCCTTTTCGGATGCATTTCAGATGCTCACACCTGATGTTCACGTGCACATCTCCAGTTTCACGGTGGAAAGTGGAACAGGAGATGGAGGATCTGGCTCGGCGAGGACCGTGTGTTGCGCTGTTGTAGTAAAGCCGCTTTTCCATCCCGAACAGCAGTGAGATGCCAGAGGAGGTCCCGGAGTTTGGTCTCCAAACTTGACATGTTGTTTTATGTGGGTGTAGATGTGTTTTAATGAGGTGCACAACTTGCTCTGTTGCTCCCGGATTTGTTGCCGGTGGAGTTGTAAGCCGCTAGCAAAGCCGTACTACGTGCGAGTGCTGCAGAATCGGTAGCCCCCGTTGCTTTTTCCCGTTGTTCCTTTAAAAAAAGCAAATCCACAATTTAAGAAGCCAGCAGTACAAAACCGCTGTGTCCACAAAGTTTGAAAATTCAGAGAATTTACAAACGTAGTTCCTCCTGCGGTGGTAACCCTGCACATTGCGCAAGCTGTTAAGACTTCATTTAACAAATTTAGAAAGAATAGGAGCTGTTACAAGCACATAACAGGGCTAAATTATCACCGAGTTGCAGTAAGGTGGTCCTTCAACCTTGTTTAAAAGGTGGTTTTTAATCATGCATAACTCATTAAATTGCAGTGACAACTTGGATTTTGCTGGGACTGACCGTAGTTCTCCTTGTTTTTATTTCAAGCCTGAGCCAGATTGCAACTCAGAGAAGGTCCTTGAGTTGCGGACTGCATCACTGGAGGGGCAGGGAAGAACTTCATTTTTAGTGGGTTTATATAGGCTTTTAATTTTAATGTCTTAGACTTAATCTTCACCACAGAAGAGGCTTACTTTTTCCATGGAGAGCTATTTGAATTAGCTATCTCGACATGAGATCCTAGTGGAGAAAGTAGGTTCTGCCTTGGGGGTGCTGGTTGAGGTTGGCTTCATACTCTTGTTTCGGGCCTTTCTTAACTAGCTCACACTGAGAGAAAGCAGCAGCTGTTAGGATTTTGCCTGAAAACAGTTGATGTTGATAAAAACAGTTGATAAAAATAATAAAAAAAAAAACTTACTTTGAAAACACAGCTTTGACTGTAGTCTTACTTGATGCAAACGGCATTAATCCCAATCTCAAGTGTCCTGACATATTCCCAGACTGAAGAATGAATTTGCCCCTGTAAAAATGCGTGGTGCATTTTTAAGTGACTGTCCCTTCCCGTCGTTCTGCGCAGTCGGTGGCCCTGCCGCGTGCTGACGGCGGCACTTTGCACCGCCGAGCCGCCTGCCGTGGGCACATAGCTCTGCCTCGCTTGGGAAGGAGGCATCTCGAGGGCTTCAGGCAGAAGATGGAGTTGGGGTGGTTTGCATTCTGTTTCCAGTTATTCTGCAGATTCCTTTAAGTAGGAAATTCTGGTTTTCCCCTTCTCAAAGCAGGTATACACTTTCATATTTCCTGGGATTTCTTAAAAGTTTACTGCTCTCATATTCCTTGAAGTATCCTATGGAAATGTAAAATTATGGCCCATGCTGGTGTGCAGAAGCACCTCGCTTGGGCACTTACCAGCAGTGTTTTCCTGGAAGCATTTTCCCCATCATGCCATACTATCTGTGGGATAACATCAGCAGCTATCAAAAAGCAATATAATATCAAATCACAGATAAATTATTCCCAAAGCGTGTATCTGTACTGGTACTTGGGAAGAGCTGTTTGCATGTTTAGTTAGAACTGGACTTGAGGTAAGTTGGCCATGGACCGTAGCTTCACGACACCTTCTTTTGGGGAGTAAATGTGGAAATTCTGTATAGAAATTGTCCTGGGTACATCGTCGGGGACAAACCAAGTGTCCCGTCCTTTGCCTTCTCCTTTTGCCGGTGGTACCTGTACCAGGAGGAGAGGAACAGTCTGACTCACGGACAGCGAGGTGGCAGGACCAGCGCTGTTGAGAAGGCTTGACCCTTCCAAGGACGGAGGGCTCTGCGCTCGCTGCCGTGGGGGACGAAGGGGGGCTGGCGTAATTAAAAAACACTTTGCCATCGAACAAATGCCTTCATTGTTCCCGTTGCTCGTTAGTTAATTTTGTTCTAATGAGGCTCTGTTAACGCAATCATCTGACATTGGGGAGAAAGAAGGTGGGGGGAGAACCCAAGTTAAAAAGAACCTAATTAGCAAGTTAATTATAGCAAGCAAGGAAATGTTCTGGTTATATAAATAAGCTATTGTTATGCACACACAAGCCGGGCCGTGTTAACAACCGCCGCTAACCGTTCAGAGGTCAGACCAACACCGTAATTCTGCATAAACCCGAAGCGGGGCTCGGTCCGCGGGACGCGAGGAGGAACGCCTCGTTAAGTCTTGGGGTTCGCTGCTGCCAAGAAGGGCCCTTCGAAGGGAGTCCGCAAATCCCGGCGAGCGCAGCCTTCCCCTCGCCTTCCTCCCGCCCTCTCCCTCCACCCGGAGCTGAAACCAGAGCAGGCAGGATCGCCGGTGCCGGGAGGTATAAATGAATGGCCAGCCGCTACCCCGGCCYGGAGGAGTTGCAGAAGGGCCCTAGGTAAGACCATCATGCCGAACAAGAAGAAGTACAATGTGAATGGAGATTCAGGGATTAAAGCCCAGGTGAGGGCAGCGTTTAGGTACCGTACTCTTGTCTTTCTGTTAAAAAGTCCATTTGTTTTTCTCTCTGTACCCCCACTTTTTTTTCCTTCCCTTCCTTGCTTTTCCCCAAAATCACTTACTTCTGGGATTGACTCAGCCCCTTCACCGGTTAGAGAGAAACACGATCTCCAGAGAACTTTTCTTCATTTTCTGTCAGGAGGTTTGGGACGGGGAAGTGTTGAGCCAAACGTTGTTCTAGGGTTGTTCTTCAGACCACCTGGAGCAACATGAAGGAGCAGATAGATTTCTGAGCAGGGAGGTTGCCTCTGATTAGTCTCTGTATTAAAACCTCGGACGGCAAGACTCTCTCTTTTGCTCTGTAGATCGGCGTAGAGCTGACCTTCATGGTGGAAATCCTAGGCAGCTTCCTCAGGTAGGAGTGTAGCTTATCTCATGTAAAATGTAGTGAGCATGCACATGCATTCAGAAGTCATTAACCCTTGTAGCTCTGGAAGTTGGGTTTTCCAGCGTGAATTGTTTTTCCTGCTGGAGGTACGTGGTTGTTAAGGGCAGCAGCATACATATAGTTACAGAGCAGGTTGGCCTCCTAAATCCAAGTATTTGTAGTTTTCAAAGGCTTCACAATCTGTCATTTGAGCGTTAACTCATGCAAAATTGGCTGTTATGTTAGAGATATTTATGTTTGAGTTGAACAAGTTCCACCAGTGATCAAATAACTTTCCTTGTGCCGGGCTCAAATACCAAGTCAATGATGCAGACAAGGTGTAGCGCAGTCCCGGTGCAGGTGTCACACAATGTGTTTTGTGGTCGCTTTGCTGAATAGCGTGCAACGTAGTATAGTTTTAAGTGAGAATTTTCCATGCTATTCTTCCGACTGGATTGAGTGTATCTTGAAGGTATTCTGCTGCCAGCACTACTGTAGGTACCTGTGCACACATGCATGCAATGCAGTGTTTAGCGCTGGATGAAGGTGGATACGATAGTTGTCCCAAATAAGTCAAATTCCAACATTCACTCTTGCCCACCCTTGTCTGTTATTCAATGGATAATGTTAAAAGAAGATGGTGAAATGTTATGCTAGCTAAAAACATACCTGAGACTTGGCCTGGAAGACACCTCTGCCCTGCGCACCGTGATGCTGCTGCTGTTCTGGTGCCCGGGTGCTGCTCTTGGAAGCCAGAGCCTTGCTCAGCTGAACCCTGCTTGTGGCAGGGCTTAATAAAGTCCAGTTTAGTTCTGCTTAATTTGGTCCATGGCTTATTGTGCTTTTCGGCATGTAGTTGCCTACCTGTCTTACATCTAAAAGTACCTTGAGATATCAATGCAATTATAAATATCACTCTGTTCCTAAAAAATAGTTGCAATGAATATCCTCGGATAGATGATGTAGGAAGGAAAAATGTTAACAGAACTTCTTGCAGGACTCCCGAAGTCGATAATACAAATTATTCACCCTTTATTAGACTTCCAGCATGTCCCACTTTGCCTGGAGCACCATTTCACACAAATAAGTCGGTGCTTTGTTCAGCTGCTGAGGGATTTGTTTTAAATGCAAAATGAAAAGTTCTTTCAGGCTAATAAGTGTTGTTAGAAAAGAAAATAAAACCTGTATGTGTGTGCAAAGACCCCACGTCAGGTGGATCAGAGGTGTTAATCTGGGCAGCCCCTTCGCTGTGGCGTGCTGTGCCGCTGCTCAACCCTCCGGGCGTGAATCCGAGTTCCCAGGAAGGGATCCAGCTCTTTATGGTTAGATGACTTCTTTAAACAAAACTGSCTTCTCAGAACACCCCACGGCTTTAGTTAATAGACTCCATTAATGGCTTTCAGCATTTTGAAGATGTAAATATTTAATCCCTTTGCACCAGATTGGGTTGGTTTATGCCCATAGCAAAGTCCGAGGAATTTTGCAACTGGAAGTTATATTTTCAACTTCACTGAGGTTTAGCACAAATCGTGAACGTACTTGGAGCATTGGTGGTTAGCTTACAAGACGATAAGCACTGATACTTCCTAAAAGTGTAGGCCTGTGTGCTGTGCGACCTCGGACAAGGCACGTAGACCGAGCAGCCGCAGAGAACGTCTGTAGTAACTTGTGAGTCCTTGGCAGTCCCTGGCTTAAGGTTGTTACTGGAGTGAGTAGAAGAATGAGACAACTTGGAGCTTTTTCTTGAGCTGAGCTGATAGATCCACGTCGATGGGACACCGAAGGTCTGAGGACSGGGAACAGGCGGTGAGGTTTCTACTGCAAAACCCCTAGTAAGCCTCTGACCCTCTCCAGCAGTGATGTCTGCCGTAAGAGCAGTTYGCTTTATGTGAAAACCTGGATTTGGGCAGTTTCTAGTAAGCAAATATTGGCTGTCTGGCCTTCTTGCTGGTCTTCTCAATARAGGGCAGAAGCAGAACAGGAGTTGGAGAGAGGCTCTGCTCTGCTGGGAGATGCTTCATCCRGGAAAGGGCTGAAGCCCGTGGGCAGGGACCGGCAGGGAGCCTGTTCTATTAATACRAGTGTTAAATGTCGTTTTACCCTTAAAAGTGTCTAGATAAAAATGACGCCTCTTTCCTTGTCCCTTCTGTCCTCTGCATGCTTTGGAGTAGATCAACTTTGCTGACTTAAAATAAGCGTTTATCTCTGTTAGCCTGGCAGCTAACGCAGCTGTAGCACAGGACAGGGCTGAGTCCGTCCTTGCCCTGATGGTCTTGGGGCTTCGCGGGTGTTACTGGGGGGTCTAGCTGCGTCCGTAAAATCCTGACTGGCTGGTGATGACTGAAATGGAAATGGGTTTGATTCTTCATCTCAGTTTGAGCAGGCTGGTATTTATAATCCACTGTCAATTTATTGCAATGAGATGAGCACCATTAAATACGTTAGAATCCCACAGAGCATTAATGTTATATCCATTACTGTGCTATTGCTGTGGGCATTGCTGGTAAATAACATTGTTCGTTCCTGTTTCCTTCTCTCCAATTTGGATAATCACATTTTGCCAGGCTGCTGTCCCGCATGACTTCATTTACGTGCCGCGTCCTTTCTCTCTCGATTCGTGGTGTAAAGTTGTGTGCTCTTGAATACCGCAGCCTTCCACCAAGAACGAGATGTGCTTCGCCAGTGAGTCCAGCGATCTGAATCCTTGTTCGACTTTCGCTGTGCGGCAGCTACTGCTTGCGTCTTTTCCTTGACCGTGGTGACCACAGTCCTGGGTCAACGTCTGAGACCATGGAAGAAAGCAGTTGCTATCTCTTCTTCTGCCTCTGCGTGTTTCTCCAGGCAGCTGTGCTTCCAGCAGTTCCAGTGGCCCTAGATATGTCTAATCTTAAATGTTTCTGAATATAGAGTGCAGCTGGAAGTGGCGTTCAGTACTCAAAGTGGGGCTTTTTTTGCCTTTTGGGTTTTCCACAGCAAAGAGGGGCATCTCATACTAGTCATGACACTAAATACAGCAAGATGGATCGCTCTGCTCATCAGTTCCGCAGATTTCTGAAGGCCCTAATATTGCTCTCTTGTGACTAATAGCTTTTACTGCCATCAGTTTAGAAAAATAAGTTTATGTGTAACTGGAACAGAAGCATTTCAAGCCTTCTGATTTGTGTGCTTATTGTAGGCTACAAGAGGAGCTCCAGGGTATTTATAAAACTGTGTCGGGTGGAGGAGGGCCTGAAATTGAACTAAGCCAACTTCGGGTACCCTCTCCCCACTTAAATAATAGACATTGCAATTCAGCCTGTAACTGAAGCGGTGTTACCGTCTGCTCAGACGCAGACTTCGGGCTCTTAGAATTACTTTAGGTTCTTGGAATTAATCTTCTGTGTCAGACTGTTGGGTTTTTTACATCTGATTTAATCAGAACTTTCTCTCAACAGATCCAGTTTGCTGACCAAAAGCAAGAATTCAACAAGCGCCCAACGAAGATCGGTCGCCGTTCACTTTCCCGTTCCATCTCGCAGTCGTCAACAGATAGCTACAGCTCAGGTTTGTGCCGTTGCCAGCTGCATGCTATTCCAGTGTCTGTTCAAACGGCAAGATTTTTTGTCATACATTTCACTCACAGTAGCAGCTCAAGGACCTCCCCATTCTGCTTCATAGTCGAGAGTATTGGAGGGAAGGCATGGGAAGAGGGTTGTTGCTTTTTCCTCATCTTCATCTATAGTTGGATAGAAAATTAAAAGGATTTCTTAAGCAGGATCTAGGTTTAAGCCAAGGTTTAAGTTTCTCTGATATTCTTAAAATGTCTGAACTGTCATTATAAACCTTGTGTACAAACACTGCTGGTCTTCCTCCTCTCTTTTGCTTTCTTTTCCTTCCAGGCTCAGCAAAACCTGGTCTCAGTTGCATCCATGCTTGCATATCACCTTTCCTTTGCGTTAGCTTACACGTTCTTGAATAAATCAACGTGGATTTCGTGGTAGGTTCACATTCACCTACTGCACGTGAAATTACAGTCTCTGGAAGCGCAGTACATATGAAGGCCACACATATGTGTCTTCTGTGTTTTTTCCTGAGACACAAAATACTACGATCTGCTGATATCTGAAATGAAATGTCTAGTGAATGTCAGACTTTGCTGCTCAGCTCCCTATACTTAACGGGAATTTCTGGAGAGAGAGTTTGAGAGGTTTATTTTGGGGGATTTTTGATTTTGCTTTTAATTTCAAGGATCTTTTGAATCTCTAAGTGTATTTATGAAGATTCGTTCTGGAGAAACTTGATTTGTCCGGACTAATATTTGGTGGTTGTGCAGCACTATCCAGAAATCTTCAGGCTTTGTTCTCCGCTGCAGCCAGCTCGTTCCTTTAAGCACACGACATACTAAAGTTTTATCATGTTCCCTGTAGGTGCTCAAGTTGTCCTTTGCTTTCTTTGAGCATGTATAAGTTTCAGTTTATACAACTGAAACTTGATTTTTGGAGTAGTCCATGAATATTTCTTAAAACCCAGTAAGACTTAGACTCCCCTGAAAAACAGATTAATTTTGTTGAGTGTCCCATTCTTCACACATTCAAGGTTTAAAGCTGATGCACAAAAGGTTGTGCAAAGGCCTGAAAACAAATCTCCAGATGGGAATTGGTATTTTTCCTCGCAGGATGGAGTGCAGCTTCGAGAGAAGACTGCTAAGACTTGGCTTGGCTTTGCGAGTGAGCGCAGAAGGGCTGCCTGCCATGGCGGCACCAAGGTGAAGCTGCCCTGCACTTTATAAACAGTCTCTAGCATCAGTTTATTCGGCAGATAAGTCACCGAGGCCACAGCATGCTGAGAGAGTTCAGCGTCGCTGCATTTTCCAGGTTTTAGGAGTGTCGCTGTCTCATTCTGTAAAACGCGATGCCCTCCAGTGGCATCCGCAGCTAAACCGACTGGAGCAGATAACAAGCAGTAACGCCCAGAAGAACCAGACTGGGACCAGAGCAGTATCATACCTCACCCCTCAGGGCTTCTAATGCTTGTCACTGAGTATGTCACCAAATGCTGTTACTGTTGTTGGAGAGCTTAAGTCACTTCAGGAGCTAGTTATGAGAATTGTGGGCTTCTCAGTGTCCTTACAGCTGCTATTACAGAAAGGAATTTGGATCCAGTTCCTAATCCATCAAGGAAACAGGATCTGTTCCCCTCCTGGTCCCGGACCCTTAGCCATATCAAAGGAGATGCAGAAGAAATCTGTTTCCAGCACAAATCGGTGAAGAAGGAAGACTTCAGAGACTTGAAAGTGTTGAGAGGAGATGCCATTCCACTTTTCCTCCGGACTACGAAGGCAAACGATCAGACCTTTCTGGTGAGATACATCAGAAGTCACGCTGGGCTTGCAGGCCGGGTGGTGGCCGAGGTGAGATGCAGTCCACCACGCCTACAACGGTGGCTACCTCGGTGCGCTGAGCAGCACAGCTTCAGCAATGCGCAATGAAAGCGGATGGCTGAAAATCAAATCTGCATACATCTGCCGTTTGCGGATCATCTATTAGTACATTTGAGGTGGGTTTTTTTGCCAGACTTCACCTGCAGCTTTCAGCTGCATCTCTGCTATTGAACGGAGCAGGGCCGGGCCTGAGTGCGTGCACAGGGTTGTCCATCCGAATTTTTAAGCTGCTTGCATGACCCCAGCATGGCTGGCCTGGGACTGCCAGCGTTCTCCCAGGCGGTGCCCAAACATGGTTTAGGGTCAGCACAGGTGAGGGATCGCTGGTTGTGGCCACCTTGTTATGGAGGAAAAGGAGTTCAGATGTCTGGATGTGAGCTGAATTGTGCTGCACCAGCCAGCCTCAGGACCAGAGAACAGTCCCTGGCCCGTTATTTTGCTATATTACTCGTGTAGATATAGCTTACAGCTACAGCTGAGGCTGATGCCTGTTCGAAGTCCTATTAGGTCTTGGCTGTTGAAGATTTATAGACTGTCCCTATTTTTCTGGCCTTGCAATTGTGGTAGTTGCCACAGCCTGCTGGGAACAAGCAGGATCAAGCCTCCTGCATAGGACATGTGGTTTCGGGAAAGCTCGAAGCAATTTATGAGCTAGAGCTCAGGTTATACAAGCAGTCGCCGGACTCTTTCTTATCATTTCTCCGAACTCAACAGCAGGCACTGTCTAGAGAACGTGTGCAGAGCACTGTGTAAGGACGCAGTGAAGTTATCTTCTCTGCCAGCAAGCAGCAAGTTATGACCTGGATATCACCACTAAAGGGTGAAGACATTTGTATCGCAAGATTCAGGAGCCAGGAGCAACCTGGGAGGTTTAAACAGAGACATTTTAATTACCTGTGTGTGGTGACTGTAGGACGCCTCCGCAGAAATGGTATCTTACTCCTGGTAGACTGCTGTAAATAGACTTTGCACACGGGAGGGCAATGCCAGATGCACGAACTTGCACCTGAACAGAAGCATGGATCTAGGCAGCTTACCAGATGTCTTCCCAATACAAGAGTATAAAACCTCCTGTGTGTTTCTCTACTGATTTTACCAATTCTCAGGATACTGGAACGAGGTGGGACAAGACTACGCTGTGTTAGCTCACCATGTTAACGGAATTTCATCAGTTCTATTATAAAGGACTGATCAGTCTCCTGCCTATCTACCGTTCTCTCTGGACATAACGTATCTCAGAGTGACAGTCAGATCAGACACCTGAACAGATTAATATTAAGTGGCTTTGTGGCCCAGCTGTATAGCCCATAACAAAGATCCTTGCCTATGTGCTGCATTTAAAACATGCTAGATCAGTACATAAAAGCCTTTCACTTTTGTCACAACATAGCTGTAAAAGGTAACTGGTAGCAAAGGTAACTGGTGGAAAAGTTGCGGCTGTCCTGTCTTCTCTGCTGCTGGCAGAAACGTGCTCGTCCCCAGAAGCTGTGACTGCTGAAGATCGTGACCTGACCCTCTGCACGTCTGCGGTGAAAGCCACGTTCAGTGGCTCTGTCTCAGTTCCCGCGAAATCGGCAGCTGTCCTTTCGGTCTCCTCTCCCAGCTCTTGCTTTGCTCCTTCTCCCGTGCTGCCTGGCTTGCCTGGAGGAGCCCCCAGAGACCGACCTTCTCCTGAAAACCTGCCCCTCTGCGTAGCCACTGTGCAAGTCTCAGATCTTGTCTCATTCCCGAACCACTGCCTTTGTCTTTCCAGACGTAACTACAGAGCTTTTGCCGTAGTGCCTCCATTCGTATTTTTGTAAAGGAATCTGTGCGCTTAGTGTGGTCTCTGCATAGCATATGCAAGCTTCCCCGAAAGTTTGGGGGCAGCCTGGTAACAAAAAGCCTCGATCATGTAATAGGTTGAGGTCGACTGTTTTTTTTCCTAATTCTTGGACTCTTTCTATTATTGCAGAAGAGAGGTCCCGGCAGCTGAGTGTGGGGCCTTCCCTCCCTCACTCAGCGCGGGCAAATGCCAAGGGAGCTCTCTGTGTGCCCAGAGGAGCAAGGAAGACGTGGCTAGCTGCTCCAGGTGGAGTAGGGTGTTGGCCCGTGCCCCTGTGCTGGGATGCTGTGTGCCACCACGGTGTAACCCACCCCGCGCTGCCTGTGCACTGTGTGAACGCTCACCATGCGGCCCAAAAGGTGCCCTGTCTCTCCCACCGTGGCTGTGTTTCCCCCCAAAGGGCTTTTAAGAGAGATGGAGGAATAATGCATGCTGTGTTGGCAGCCCAGGCTCGATTTCCACCTCATCAGCCACTTGGATTATGTGTCTAACATTATCAACTTCGATAACATGCTCTAAGCTGGCATTAATGATTAGACTTCTCTAATACAGGTYTCTGATTAATGTAACATTTGTACAGTTTTTACAACTCCATCTGATATCTAATCAGCRGGGTATATTTTATATGACTGTCATTTTTAAAGACTAATAGGGTAATTATCCCGGCTGATGTCTGTGTGTCTGCTCCTGATCCACAGCTGAAAGAACTTGGAGTAACTTGGGGGAATTCTCCCCCATCTCTTGCACTTAGCGTCTSCTGCTAAGGCATCAGCAATTGAAATCAATTAGTTTCTGAAAGTATTGTATTTTCACTCTAGTGAAAGATGGTAGGTTGACAGTCAGGATGGAAGACRTCTGTTCCCAGGACAGTCGCAGTATAGATGGAAATAAATCCCATTAGTATCTCTCGGCTTGGATATTTTGTCATTCCCCTGTCAGGGCTGAGCAGTAGCACAGYCTGACAACCTGCGAAGCACTCCTGAAATGGGAAAGAGCTAGAAAAGAAAAGAAACAGGAGGAGAATAGACAGCGGATAATGGTGGGGAAGAGGTGTGTGATGGCAGGCTCAGACATGGACTGGGAGGGCAAGCTGGCAGGGAACGCTGAACGCTCTTGGCAGGACTTTCCACTCCCAGAAGATGTCCAGGGAGATGGTGGGTGCTGCCCTCTCCTTGGAGGCTTGAGTGGATGAGGGATCATGAGGAAACCCCACACTTGCCAGGATCTCCATCGAGCTTCCTCCTCCAGGTGACCGGGATGGGCGGCTCAGCCAAGGCCAGGAGCAGCTCCCGTGGTTTGGATGGGGAGGGCATGAGTGGAGAGGTGAGCAAGACCCAACTCCCTACTGAGACGTGCTTAGTTGTAGGACGGTCATCGCAGTGTCTGTGTGCAAAATGCCAAGGAGGTGACTGTGCCGTCTTAGTGAGGCAGAAATGGCCTGGGTGGAAGCTCCAGCTCTCCTAAACCAGCGGAGACACTGCTGAACGTAAAACTGTATCACTAGGTTACTGTGAAATGCTAAGAATGGAAATACTAGCAGTCTGTGCTGATTCGACAAGTTAAAAGCGAAAGTCTCTTATTCCTTTACCTCTGCCATAAGCCACCATTTTTCTGAGATCTGCAGCCCAGTTGTTGCACTCACTTACCGTTCTTTCCCCTTCTCTAAAACTCAGATCATGCTTATCTTCCTCTAACAAAGATTTGGGGGATTAGCTAGTTTAATATCAGTCCAGCGCTCTGAAATGCGAAAGAGCTAAGCATTGTTTATTGTGCGCTGCCTGCACGTTAAGTGGCACTGAGAAAAGATTAGAACAGWGAGTCTTTAATAAAGGCGATTGACTTCATTCTTATGCTATTTCMTAACTTCAGAGAGGTTATACAGAAAGGAAACAAGGTTTGTCTGTTTATCTTGCAGCGGGCATTTCGGGGTGTGATAGAAGTGCGAGACGGAAGGGGCAGGTTTCCTTCTTTCTTGCTCTTACCGATGTCAGTCCTACACATGTGAGTGGATCCTAATCTCAGATATCAGCAGAGCTGAACTTTGCTGAAGGTGGATTCTGAACCAATCTTTGCTGGTTTAGGACACTTCCAGTCTTCAGATGCTGCCTTGGCCCCCAACATGTTTGCATGGGACAACAGTGCCTGGGACCTGCTGCCGTTTTCACGTCGTTCTGTTTGAAATAATACAGTTTATATTAAAAAAAGGTACATGGCTCTATGGAGTGTCAGTCTCAGTTATGGAGCTTTCATTAACCAACCTTAGGACAATTTGAGGTGAAATTTAGGACACTTAACTGTATCCTATCAGTCAACGGGATATTTCCAGATTATAGGTACTAGGTATCCTCTCCTTTCTGTAGTCGTTTTGCATTCTACAGGAAAACAAGGACAGTATTTACTATTATATATTTTTATCCTGTTATACTACATTAACAATATTAGTATAATGACTATAGTGCTATGTAGGATGACTACAGTGCTGTATAGTATATACACTTAACAGTAAAGAACCACCTGCGTGTGAGAATCTAGCTACCAGCTAGATTTATTCAGGCTTTGTTGCAAAAACTGCTTTCAGCCCCAGAACTGAGATCTGTGGTTTTAAAGAAACCTCTGCACAGATTATCTGTCTTCAAGAAAATAATTCTACTTTAACTAATTAATCCAGGAGTCCTTGAAACTAGAGTTAGGTATTATATAACATGCTCTTTCTTTATTAAGACAGGCTTCCAGTCTTTCAAGAGGTGCCTTAGATGGTGCACAGAAGTTCACCTCCTAGAAATATATTGCCATCAGCGCACTGTTTGCAGGGTCAGACTTGCCTTTCGCACCCTGCAGAGGAGAGACTGTTTGCAGAGAAATTTCAGCAATGCATAATTCTTCTTAGTAAGCGGATTAGACCCAAAGAGGTCTTGGGGAGCCTGGCACGCCGACAGCAGCAGGACTAAGCTTTTTCCCTTGGGAGATTCAAGTGCTTCATGCAAGCCAGAAGAGAAGCTAATCAGCTTGCTGGGTGCTGCRAAAAGACAAACCAGTGGCCATACGGGAGGGAAGGGTTTAGCTCCCTGGTGTGGATTTTCTGACATGAAAATGCTAACAAAGGCATTGAAATGCTAGCTAGGAGGGTTGCTTGTCTACACTTAAGGTTCCCTGAAGGGGCTATCAGTATAAATCTTCACTTGGTTTATACCCACACCATTTAACAGAGGTCTGGATGCTTCTGGAAAGCTTTAACTGGGAGCACTGGTGATAAGACCATGGTTTCAGCCATGAAATTCTCTCCATGAAGTTACGCCAGAGGCATTCTACCTCTGTGCCCCTTAGCTCCTTTGGCACAATATAAGCACAGAATTGGGATGGAAAGCTGGGAATCTGTGTTGACTGATGCAGGAAATTCAGCTTCAGAAGAACAACATCTCTGAGCATCTGGTGCAGATCGTTGCCTCTTGGAAAGGGTGCCTGGGTGCGATTCTGGCTCACATATGGTGTGACAGATCACTCTGGATGAGTAACTGTTCAATTTGACTGTACAACATTTCCCAGTTAAGGATTTTTTTTTTAACCAGTTCTTCCCTGCTGTCTTAGAAAAAAGCTCTAACAAAGTCTAGTCAGAGCTACCACTTCTGACATTTSAGGTCTTCAGGGCACTGAATATTGCTTATCACACGCAGCGTGGGCAGTGGGAGAAGAGATGTCAGTTTTAATCCACTGAATTCCAGATTTGTGTAACGCAGGTCGGTGTTACTCGTGCGTATGTCTCTAATGTCATTTTTCTTGCTGATACAAGAGGTCAAAGGAATTGGTGAATTTGCAGGAACTGGTGGTATTAGTCCCAAGGGAATCACCTACCAAAGAACAAGGGTTCAGTTGTGTTGCAGAGATCTATTACAGGTGCCCCAAATATGTAGCATAGGGAGGAAACCCTACAAGAAATCCTAGACGACTAAGACAGTCTGCTAGGCTGGGCCTAGAAGCTGCAATCAGCAGTACAAAATCCATGTGTCGGCCCATTAACAGTGGTGATCTTCAGAGGCCAGTGCTGGGGCTGACGGTGCTTGATGTGATGTGTGACAGCCTGGACAGTGGMACAAAGTGCACTTTCAGCAAATTCGCAGGTGATACCAAATTGAGGGAAACCGTGGATATGCTGAAGGATAGACCTGCCATTCAGAGGGACCTCGGCAGGCTGGAACAACGGGGTGACAAGAGCCTCATGCAAGACTTTGCATTTATCTTTGTTGAACCTCGTCTGGGGTGGGATAACCCAGTGATGCAGGCTGTCACTGACTGTCCAGAAAACAGCTTTGCGAGGAAGGAGCCGGGGGTCCTGGTGAACCACAACCTAGATACAAGCCAGCACTGCACCCTTGCRACAGTGAAGGCCRGTGTACCAAGCTTTATTGGCAAGAGCGTAGGCAGCAGGTTGAGGAAAGAGTTAATTGTCACTCTTATACTTAAAATTCACCTGGRMAWKGCCCTGAGCAATCTGATCTAAGCTGGTCCTGCTTTGAGCAGCGAGCTGGACCAGGGACCTCCAGCAGTCCCTTCCTCCCTCAGTTATTCTGTGGTTTGATGTTTGTTCTGCAGAATTTGTCTGCTTTTATGCACATCTAGACAAAAGAGTGTCTCTAGTGATGTCACCTTTTGCTGAAAGTACAACCTCCTGGCAGAGCTTTTCTTTATACATTCATTGTAGTGATGGTGTTCATTGAAGTTTGCTTTGTTTTYTATAACTCTGTGTGCAGAAGGGCAATGTCTTTTTCATAGATTATGAGAAGTGCTTGCTGAACATTAGGTAAACCAAGGATGAAACTAAATCTTAATAGGTGTGGGAATTATGGTACTTCTTATGAGAAATTATCTTAGCTATTTTTCTAGAATTAAAGACAACAAGGATGTGATGCCTCTCACGTATAAAAATCGTTTGCTTGCAGTGCATGATAATTTGTGGTGCTATTTTCTAAAATGGACAGAAAATATGTTTTACATGTGAGCAGGTTGATTGGGCAAAAGGAGCTAAACAAAATGCAGCTGGAAGTAAACTGCTTGGAGGGAACTTGATATACCTAACTCTTCTGAGCTCCTCTGCGGATTATTGGCCAACTCGCCTGAGACTGTTACTGATAGTACTGCTTTACAAAGGCGATCCTCTTCTGTTATATCAGATAATTTGTATGGCAGACAGTGCCAAGTCCTGCCTTCATTTTATAAGAGTCACGTGATCTTGAAAGTAGTTCACGTTCTGGAATAAAACTTCACCGAAATTTGATCGGAAATGGGGGATGAACATGTGGATCAAGCTCTTGAGTTGTATTCCAAGATATAGCTCCTGCCAGAGAAAAGGTGCTGGTGGTGAGTACAGCTGGGTGGACGGGAGGTCCCAGGGTTCCAGATTCCAGGTGCTTTGTCTCCGGAATGGAAAGAGGAGTGATGGTTCCTGGTTTATCTCCAGTCTCTACATGTTCCACTGACTGCTGATCCCAGACCTGAAAGACTCAAGAGGTCTGGTCTCCCATATGGGGGCAAATTCCAAAGGAGACCATGACACACAGAATCTCTTCAGCTGATTACGATGAACTGGAGGCATCGCTAGTGGCTCATTCATCGAGGCTAGAATTGAGAAGGTTTTATGGTAAGATTTTGGAAATTGAGAAGTCTCTGCACAGGTATCTAGCCTTGCTTTTGAGGAACAAAGGAATTCTAGGTGTCCTCCAAGACAGCCTTATTKCCAGCACTGCTTGGACTCTACGTGTGGTCTTAATAACCAAAATAAATGGGAAGAGAGATTTCTCACTCCTCCAGGCATTGACTGGATGAAGGGCTTTTTAGTAGATCTTCATGTGACTGATGTAAACTAGGTTCAGAAATACTGGTTACCTAACCAAAAGTTTGCAGAACATGTTGGGAAGACATGGAGACAGAGTTATTGTCATTGGCTGTAATTAATTCTGTGTTCACTTGTGTTCACATACACACCCATACCCGATACCCTTATGTCATCTTAAACAAGAAGCAACTGGATTCTGTGAGATTTTATGTTTGCTGCCCCCGTTAGGGCCCTTACTACAAAAAGAAGTGGTGCTATCTTTCTTCTTCTCTTTTCCCTTTTCTCTTTCTCTCTCCCCTTTTCTCTTACCAAAAGAGCAATAGGAAGGAGAACTTAAAGGAGATCCAGAAAGGCAAAAGATGAAGTATATCTCCAAGAGTTTGTTATTTATAGTAGAAAAGAAGAGAAAAACCCAAGGGCTGGCAGTAACTGTCTGTAGAATTACAGGGATGTTGGTTGGAAGGAATTGCCAAAGGTCATCTAGTCCATCCTCCCATGCAAAGCAAGACCACTGCTAGCGCTAGATCCGTTGAGTCATGGTTCTGTGTAGATGATTTTTGAAGTCCTCCAAGGATGGAGATCCACCACCTCTCTGGACAACCTGTTCCAATGTTGCAACCCTCCTAAGGAAGAAGTTTCTCCTAATATCCAGTCTGAGCCTCCCAAACAGCAGCTTGTGGCCTTTGCTCTTATCATCTGCCATTACTGAGGAAAGGTTGTCCCTCTTGCCTCTGTAATTCCCTTCAGGTAGGTATAGGTTGCAATTGGATCCCCCTTTTGCTACCTTTTCATCAGACAAAAGAAGCTTGGCTCCCCTAATCTCTCCTTGTAGGACATGTGCTCTAGGCTCCTAACCACATTGGTTGCCCTCCATAGGATCGTTTCCAGTTTCTCCATGTCCCTCTTGAACTGGGAACCCCAAAACTGGACAGTGCCCAAAACTGCTCGCAGTGCTGTACCGGGAGTAGATAGGGATGATAACGTCCCTCGATCTGCTGGCCATGCTTCTCCTAACGTAGCCAGGATGTGCTTTGCCTTATTTGTGATGGGAGCACATGCGTTGGTTCATACTCAGCCTGGCATCCACCGTGGTGTCCAGATCTTCTCAGCAGGGCTGCTGTTAACCCCCCATTCCCAGTCTGAGGAGACTTGTCATCTTGTTGAGAAAATTCTGTGAAGGTAGTTGTAGGGTTTCATACCATGATACAGGTATCCTGTGCAGAGCATGCGTTTCCTCTGTTAGACAAAATTGTTTTGATTTTGGGTGGTTTTTTCCATTGCCAATACTGCAATTTTTCACTGGTATCTGAAACTCTAGTTTCTAGGACTATTTTTTCTACCACTAAGGAAGCAGATTCATTTATACATAGCAAAACAATCCCCAGTTTGCACAAAGTTGACTGTATAGAGGTAGAGGAAGTTAAAGCAGTAACATGAGCAAGCACTTGGGTCAGCAGCATAAGAAGGGAGTGTGTGGAAGAAGAGCAAGAGTTTTTAAATGTTGGCTCTTTTGGTCATAAGTGCACTTTGAGACACGTGGGCTCCCCTTGTATGTGTGTCCACGTCCTCAGTCTTGTATGTGCTTCATATGGACTGTCTTCTGAATTTCATAATCTCTTTTCTTATAAAAATTGAGCAGATACAGGAATGGAATAACCACCRTAACGGAGTAATAATTGACTGGTAGCCTTTGGCATGTCATTGTTTAAAAAAACCAGGGCCTTGTATCTATCCTGTGTATGAATAATAGGTGTTTTTGTTGGCTATTTTAGAGCTGTAAAGGCATAATATTCRGGGAAGGGAGACTTAGAAAGGCCACAGAGGAGCTGCAGCAGGCGAAGCATGAGGAGATGGAAACACAAGTGAGGACACTGGCAGTGCTTGAGTTACAATTACCTCTGGTTTGTTGTTGAAATGGAGGTAGATGAGGGTGAAGGGAGTCACCGCAGGTAAAAGCTGACTGAGGAAATGCACTTTGTAAGTAGGAGGAAGGGTCCCAGCTGAGGATGGAGAGAGGTGACTTGGCACCTGCAGATGCACTTGCTGCCCTGAAGAAGCACATCCGTGGATTTATTTATCTGAAYATCTCCAGTTCTAATGCATGCCTATATTGCTGATGAACAGCTCTAAAACAGAGTTTGAAGTGAGAAGTTACTGGGCCACTTAACCGGTCTGTACCTGGAACACCTCTTCCTCCCTGCCCTCCACTGCAGATGGTTTGGTGTTAGGGAATGTTGKGCTCTGTCTCTGACCTCCTTTTCTTCCTCCAGCTGCCTCCTACACTGACAGCTCTGATGATGAGACCTCCCCGCGAGACAAGCAGCAGAAGAACTCCAAAGGCAGCAGTGATTTCTGTGTGAAAAACATAAAGCAGGCAGAATTTGGGCGTCGAGAGATTGAAATTGCTGAGCAAGGTAAACGAGACCGGTTCCTTGAGGTCCATGTTGTCTTAGGCTGTCTTGCTAAACATGGGGTTCTTCCTTTCCCCAAATCCTCTTCTCCTCTTCTTGTGACGTTCAGTGTCGTGGCTATTTCTTGACACCGTTCCTGCTTGAGAAGGAAAACTTTTGTGGGATTTTGTGGGAATGTGACAACAGGCCACTTTGTTATAGCATGATTATGTCCAAAAACTTGTAGCAAAGGCAATCCAGTGATTAGGCGGTTGGAGGGATATTGGAGAGGCTGATCAGAACGGCGAGTCCAAAGTCTCAGTCTGAAGCAGATTTTCCTCCAGCCTCCCTTCTGCTGCGGTCAGATAGAAATGTGAAAATGTGATTATACTACATCCTAAGCAGTAAGAAAAAACCCAGAGTTACTGAATTCTTTTCAGCCTGAGTCATGATTTGTTGCTCGATGCCTGCTCTCAAGGCTTTTGCTTGCTTTCGAAGCTTCCACAACTGCACAAATTCAGGGCAGTGTCAGATGGTAGAGCAAGAAGTGGTGCTGGCCGGCTGTGTCTTAGGTGCTTGTCCTTCTTTACAATGTATTGATGCACTTCTTTTTCCTTGTCCTTTCAGAAATGCCTGCACTTATGGCTTTGAGGAAGAGAGCTCAGGGAGAGAAGCCGCTGGCTGGGGCCAAGATCGTGGGCTGCACACACATCACAGCACAGACAGCGGTAAGGTCCCCTCAATAAACTCCAGTCTTTGCAGTTGACATGTCAGCGTGTGGCCTATCTGGATACTATGGCATTTGACTACAAGGTGCTGTGACTGTTGGTACACATGACGTGTGCTCATGGAATAAACCCCTCGCTGAGATGTTTGCTTGTTTCTTAAAGAAAGATAAACTTTCTCAGAGTTGGGGTCGCTTCAAGAAGTGCTGCGAGACTTTGCAGCCCGGCACTCGCTTGCATCTCGTCGACGCTGCTTACGTCGATAGCGTTACACGCTGCCGGCTGCTCAGTTAGCAGCATTAAGCAAGTTGGCTGGGGCAAAGTCTGTTCTTGGGCAAAGCTTCTTAATAATGCAGTAAAGCATGGGCACAACTTGGTGGCAGTTTCAACAGAGAGACTGAAGAACACTTGTGCCCTGAAGACTGATCCTCACTCTGCTTTGTCTAGGCCAAGAATATACTGCGTGAGCAGGATAATAGACAGGAATTTTTCACTGTTATCCTCTAAAGTGTACAGTGAAAGGATAATATAGATCTGTGGTCTCTGAGTCAGCAGTCCTGCACCTTGCACCAAGTATACTTCGTGAAAAGAGAACGGTCAATTTTGTGAACACTTCTTGATGTGCAGAGCCTGTGCTTAAAGGTGCATGTGTGTAAGGCATTACTTTGAGTAATGATGACTAAGAAAATCAAATTGCCTTTATATAAGCAAGAGGAAGTGATGGCTCATGATCAGTGTAGCTATGCAACTCTCAACTTATGGATTCTCCTCCACACATGGGGCAGACCTCTTTCTTCTGACTACATGTAGGACTTTGCTGTGAAGGGACTTTGAGTGAAACCTGCGGTGTACTTTGAAGTTCTTATTTACTTCATTCATTTTGAATTGTTAAAAAAGAAAAAGTAAGATTTGGTTCTGTATTTTGTGACTCTCTAACCAATCTGGTGCAGCTTAAAACGCCTTCAGATACCCTTTTGAAAATAAACATCACAGAATCACAGAATGGTTGAGGTTGGAAGGCACCATCTAGTCCAACCCCCTGCTCAAGCAGGGTCACCTAGCGCACGTTGCCCAGGTCCAGATGGCTTTTGAATATCTCCAAGGAAGGAAACTCCACAACCTCTCTGAGCAACCTGGTCCAGTGCTCAGTCACCTTCACAGTAAAGAAGTTTTTCTTCATGTTCAGACGGAGCTTCTTGTGTTTAAATTGTGCCCATTGCCTCTCGTCCTATTGCTGGGCACCACTGACAAGAGTCTGGCCCCATCCTCTTGACACCCTCCCTTCAGATACTTACACACATTGCTAAGATCCCCCTCAGCCTTCTGTTCTCCAGGCTGAAGAGTCCCAGCTCGCTCAGCCTTTCCGTCTAGGAGAGATGCTCCAGTCCCTTCATCATGTTAGTAGCCCTTCACTGGACTCACTCCAGTACCTCTGTGTCTCTCTTGTACTGGGAGCCCAGAACCGGACCCAGTACTCCAGATGCAGCCTCACCAGGGCTGCGCAGAGGGGGAGGATTAGCTCCCTCGACCTGCTGGCAATGCTCTGCCTGATGCACCCCAGGATACCATTGGCCATCTTGTCTCATGGTCAACTTGTTGTCCACCAGGCTCCCAGGTCCTTCTCTGCAGAGCGTGTATCATCAGCAAATCACAGTTGTATACTCTGCTGTAATGAAAAGAAGTTGATACTTTGATTTTGTGCAATATTGTGCAATATTAAATTATCATCCCTGCGACAGGAACCTTGCTCTTTCTGCTTTTTCAATCCAGGTGCTAATGGAGACTCTGGGTGCGTTGGGTGCACAGTGCCGATGGGCTGCTTGCAACATCTACTCTACCCTCAATGAAGTGGCTGCTGCCCTGGCTGAGAGCGGTAGGAAACTTCACCCTCTTTATTCTTTCTGCTTTTAAAAAATATTTCTTACTGTCCTGTCGTGTTTAGCTCATTTATATTCTCTGATAGTTTTTTCCTCCTATAAATTGTTTTCTCTTTCATTCAGAATAGATCTGTGGGAGACCGAAATCTCTACAATGCGTTTCTTTCCATTTGTGAGTGCATGAGTTGAGTGTGCTTCCTGGTGAACTTTGGGCTGAATTGCACACATCCACTTGTAATATTTCAATACAAGATGTGTTGCATCCTTTTCTGTCTTCTACGATTGCTGGTGAATATTGACAGCTTGAAATAATTTGAGGGAGTGGGAATCTTGTAGATCTGAGGAAGGAAAGAATATATCAAACTTTGGAACAAAACAAACTTAACAAGAAATGTAGTCTGATTTATAGGTACAGATTAGCCTTTTCTTGTTTTATTTTCAAAGCAGTGAAAGGGACTGAGCAGCACAAAATCAAGGTCTTCCATTGGTTTGAAGATATCAGCCAAAATTATTTTTCTCTGCAGTATAAATGTATATAGCACAGATGATGATGATGATGATGATGCACATTATTAGCCATTAGAGCTATGTGAACATAAAAGTATTTTGCTAAGAGAAAATAAGCTAAAATTTGGGTTTAGTTCTATGGAGACAGTGAATTCTTAAATTTGAATCTTAGCTTTGGCTAAAGAGGGTGAGAGAACTTTTTTTGGACAGAGTTCACAAAACAGGAGAAGTTGTTGGTGTCGCTGCTCACCTGTGAGACTGGCTGCCTTAATTCAAATCGTCTTTTATCTGGTTAAGGCCAAGGATTTTACTTTGAAAGCTGGGAGACCCAGAGGAAGCCAAAATCACCAACTTGTCTGTTAGCTAGTCTTCCTGTCCAGCTTGCTGAAACTCTTCTGCTTTCTGTAGTGTGATGATTGGTCATGAGTCAGAATATGCTGGAGTAATTTTGTGGCTTATGTGCTCAACAGGGAGGCAGGTAATCTAACTCGCAGCAAAAGCTTTATTTCACAAATAAATGTTTGTTAGCAAGCAACATTGAGAGCATGTTACCCTCAGTGACCTCTTGTCTGGCAGTTGGAGCACTTTCTTGGGAGAGAGGAAGAAATTAGGAAGGAAATTACTGTCTTGGTAAATAAGCAGCACCTTCTGCTACCTCTAGTAGTTACTAATAAACTGAGATTCTTCCTTATTTCATGCCTGCTCTGGGTCTTTGTCCTAAAGCTGCATTAGCACTCATCTTTCTCTCTCTGTCTGTCAGGGTTCCCGGTCTTTGCGTGGAAGGGAGAGTCCGAAGACGACTTCTGGTGGTGTATTGATCGCTGTGTCAACGTTGAGGGATGGCAACCCAACATGGTGAGATGCGATTGAGTCTAAAGTGTTGAAGCAGAGACAGCTCTGGTCTGGAGAGCGGAGAAAGGGTTCACAAGAGGGTTTGGTGCTGGTCTGTGTTTTCTTCTTGAATTTGGAACTAACTTCAACAACAATTAATGTTTGGTGCTGGTGCAACACTTACCTTCAAAGTGCTTCACCATAAAATGATCTACACAATGTGGGAAATCAACTTATCTCAGTCTTGCAGGTGTAAAGTCAGAGAGATGAGTTAACTGACTCGTGCAAGGCTCTCGACTGAGGTGGTTCTTGCCTACCCAGAGAAGTTCTTTTTAGTATTTTCTAAACAAGCATGGTTATGTTAGTGCAAGGTATGGAGGACATTGTTTGCTTTCAGAGTAGCTTGCTTCAATTTAAGTTAAGCCTGTTCTCCACTCATTTAATCTAACCGTTAAAAAAATCACTCAAAGTGAGTGTGTTCTAAAAAGAGGTTCCATCAGTTTTACCACGTCAGCGTAAATTCACAGCTTTGATCAGGTTGATCTGATTTTCTTATGTAGGCAAGGCTTCCACTTCAGAACCAGAATTAGAACCTAGCTGATTTCTGCGCTTAAGTCTGGTTTTACCCTACTAATGCGAAACACTGAGCAGCACAGCTCGTGGCTTTACTGTTTATTCTGCCCTTGTTTCTAGGGAAAATAGAGAACCTTGAACGAGGTGAGTGGAATAATTTGCAGCTGTCAGATGTTCTGTTTCCATCATGCTTCCTGACAGGTTTTGAGCCTTGAAGCTTATGATCTAAATTAGACAAAAAGTAATTAAAGATGGAAAATGGGCATCTGTATCGTTTAGCTAGTATTGACTCATTTGAACTGGATTTTTTGTCCCTTCCAGTCTACACCCATTCACTTTCTGTCTGTCACCTTTTTGAGTTGTGAATGTCAAAAAATCCACCCCCACCCTACAAATCTGAATCTAGACACGATAGTCTCTTTTTCTTTTTTAGGAATAATTTCCCATGAAAGGTGTCAGGAATTGAAGAAATAAATGTCTCAAATATCAGGATCCCTTGTGCATGTAACACATTTGTTTTCCTAGGATCTCTCTGGGTTCTGTGACATGTCTGTCGCAATCAGTATATTTTCAGACTTGTTTCTGAGCAATCGTTGAAGACCACCAAATGTGTTTGATCTAGCACTTCTCAAAGTTATGTACACCTGGTTTTGAAGGTCTACATTTTTAGAGACAAAAAATAAGAGACTGGATACTGAGTGGAGAATAGATTGTGGAGAGAATCTTTTTTTATATAGTTATTTCAGAAGAAAGGAGATGGCAAACTTGGCCAAGAAAGCAAGGCAGAAGTTGCCTCTCTAGTCCTTCCGATGTCAGGGCAGAAGCCAGATGGACCTACTCTGCATGCTGATGGCAGCTTTTTAGGTCATGCAACATATTTTTCTGCTCTGTGCTTGCAATGGAAAATTTCCCCTGGTGTCCTGAGTCAAGGTGTGTCCCAAGACTGTAGGACTGAGCCTGAGCTCCTGGTTTCTAACCTGCTGCTACTGGCAACCTGTGATCTTTGTAGAAATCTAACCTCTCTTGTCTTGTCTTCTCATCAGTAAAATATCAACAATACCTTTCAGCGTTGTTGAGGACTTTTAGTGGTCATACAGTGCTTTGAAGATGAGCACATTATGTGCTACTGCACTTCATGCCATGAAGCGATAAAATGGGAAATTCTCTACGAAGAGTGATTTTGCAGTAAACCTCTCTCACTCCAACAAGAAGTAATTAAATTGGGCTTTTATAAAATGTGGAGTAATTCTGAGCAGAAGTATCCAACTTGTACTTGTTGATCCAAGATGGAAAAAGTAGCATGGCAGTACATATCCACTATAGACGCTAATTCTGTAAGCTTGATAGCCATACTCGGGAGGGAGAAGTACAGTCTATTTCTATTTTGCAGATGGTAAAAATGGGACAAAGTAGTTTAGCAGCTTGCATAAGCCACGCTGATTTAGTCTCAGGGTTTGGAATAGACCCCAAGAGTCCTGTTTACCATCACCTCACTGGACCCCCACTGCTCCCATGTCCTGATAGGCATTGCAAGGCCTCCTGGAGCTGACTTTGTGTGTCACGTGCAAGGGATGTCGCATAGGGTTGTCTCATAGTCTTCCTCTGTCATCACAGGAGATGAAGTTTCTTCCATGTGGAGAATTGCAGGGATGCAAAAGGCTCCTAAACAATATTGGGGGAGTGCAAAAGAGGAGCCTCTGGCAAGGATGTTTGTCAAAGATTTCCGTTCTTCCTTCTTTCTTTGGGCTTGAAACGCTCTTTGCTGCCTCCGTGCCCGCTGCGGCTGCTGGCTTCCAAGGTGGGGTGTTAGGAGTAGGGTTTGATACGGAACGACTGATCAGACTTGTGATGAGAAATGTTTCCGTAGGTTATAACAGCAGCTGGAGGATTTTCCCTTCCGGATGACGCATCGGTAGAGCTGTTCTTCCCCTTTGGAGCACGACAGCCTGATCTCGCAGTTCGAGCGAAGTTTGGCCAGAGGGCACCCTTCGAAAATCTTAGTATCTGGTTTTCGGGCTTCTCTATGGAGCTAGTCCCGGGGAAGAGCTAAGCCCGAATTACTGAAAGTCTCCCCAAAAAGACACATTGGGTTTTCTGAGGGGAATAATGGACCTTTAGAGGAGGATCTTGTCTGGACAGACATGGCTCAGAGGTTGGTTCTGAAAAATACCAAGGTCTGTAGAGCTGAGGGTGTTTCCTGTGCAGCGTGACCTGATCTAAGACCACGCTGCCGCCGGGGCACTTCTCGCCTCGGTTCCCTGCCTCTGACCACGCATTCCTGCTCTCCCCCTCCTTTAACGTCATGCAGTGAGATGTTTCCAAACACGCCGTTGAGCTGAGCCCAGCTAATTTTAATCAGCTCATGTTTGGCGAGATCAGCCAGCCAGTATCTACTGCTGCCTCCGCAGAGAGGGGGGGACAGGGTGAGACTTTCGGTGGTAGCACAGGGTTAGGTTGGCTTAAGGAGATTGTAAAATGGCACTTTCTTTCCTGGTGAGCCAAAGATTTTCTGCTGAAGGAGATGTGAAATGGCAGTGCTCAGTGCATGAATGGTAAGAGCCCTTCTGCACTGAAAGCACGAGAGAAACAGCAACGAAGGGGCAATAAATATACCAAACTGGTTAGCGTGGAGATGTGGGAATTGTTTCTTAGAAGAAATACATCTTTTTGTACCAATTTGTCAAACCTTGCACTGCTGACAGCTTATCATAAAAATTCAGGGAGAGTATTGCTGCAGCGGGGCTGGGCCAGATATCTGCTGGTGTGCGGGTCAGAAGAACAGTCCTGTCTCCGAGGAGATAAATGTCCCTGCAGGGCAGTGGGTGATATGAAGAAGCAGTGGTATTTTTACCGGCACAGCCAGCCCAGAGTTCTCTCATCCGAGATGAAAGCCTTGAAATCAGGAGGGAGGTTGATAAACTGTCGCTGCGAGTGTTGGTTTGCAGATTGTTCCTCTCCGTCGGTGTCAGACAGCCGCAGCGGAAACGCAGAGCAGGGCTCGCATCTATAAAGCTTCATTTGCTGCAAGGAAATTCCTCACCCATCAAACAAATAAAGACTTTTTTCCAGAAAAAGGTGCCTGGGAAGAATCTGAATGAAAGCAGATAAGCTGTGTAAAGCAGATATGAGAAAACTGCAGGAATACCCACATGGGGTAGATACCACAGATTTTGCTGTTGGCCATTTTATGCCTATGTTGCTACAAGAAGGTGACCTTCCGTCAAAAACGAGTTCCTCTGTTAAAATGTTTTTTTGATATTATACCCTCCAAGGAAAGAAGAAACTGCCCAAATCCAGAATTCTCTCTATGCATTTCAGAAAGAGGATTATGCACCCTATTAAATGGGGATTAATGAAATGAAGACATTGTGGGAGCCAGGCTGCTGCATTCTTACCCCGGCACGGCCCAGGAGAGCTTGTCAGCCTGCTTAACCCTTAGCTGCCTCAGTTTCCCAGCCTTTAAATGGGAGCTAATCTGGGAATGCCCTGGAAATCCGAGGGAATCCAGGCTGCGTGTCAGATGTGTACTGCACTGGCAGGGCACCGCGTGTTTTCCAAACCTTTTTGAAGGCACAGCTACTACTCACAGGGCTGAGAATCTGAGGAAAGACCAGCAATTTTGTCAAAGAGAAGAAGGTTCTGGTAATACTTAGCATTTCTCATTTCCAGATAACTTCTGAAGGCGGGTGTCAGAATTGCGGCTCGGTGCAGCCACTGCATCGGGTCACGGCAAAGTCGGCTCAGCACGGTGCCTTTGCAAGGTGCATCTGGGCTTGCATCTGTGCCGGCCTGGGGCTTCTCTCTGCAAAGCTTTGGGGAGCGGTTGAGTTTTTCTGCACGGTCTGAGCTGGGCCGCTTTGGGCGAGCGGCTGTTCGTGCCGGCGGAGGGCACCTGCAGGACCCTGCTGCGAGCCGAGGAGCAGCAACTGGAGTCTTCTGCCCAGATTTGATATTTGCTTTTTAAAACACCTGTGCACCACACCAGCGGGTTAACAAGGGCTGGTTTGGCAGTCAGCAGCTCTTTGACATTGGTCTAGGCAACTTGCAAAGGGAATAATAATTATAAAAGTTCCCTGTGGGGCAATATGCGCTCAGCTAGTCCAGCTTTCACTTCATCTGCCGTTCGGTGAAATCCACTCCCTGTTTCTGCTTGAGCCTGGCCTGATACGAGGGCGGCAGGAGGACTCGGGGAGATAACAGTTTGTTTCTTGTACCTTTTCCCAGATGTCTTTTTTTGGTATCCCAGCGGGAAGATGTATAGGAGGAACATCATGAAACTGTACAAGCTAAGCTAGAAATCAAAGCCCTTGCCTTCGGGCTGGTGCCGCACTGCAGCTCTGGGTGCATTAGCGGCACAGTCTGCGTTGAACGTTGCCCGGATAGGGCCGGTCACCTGCGGTGGGTCTCGTGACTCCAGGCAAGGCTGTCTTGGAAGGACCTCGCTGAGTCCGGGTTCCTGGAGGTGCATCCGCTCCTCGGAGCAGCTAGAGCTCAGCCTCCTCTTTGGGGTGGGAGTGAGACATAGCAGGGGGTGACCCAAAGTGGCCAGGGCTGGGGCCAAGTTCATCAGGAGAAAGGGATACAGGGCACAAACGACAAGGCTGTCCTGAGAAACTCCGCTGGCTGTCACCAGTGATGAGATTTTCCCTAATTACTGCAGCTTCTGTAGCCGCTAGGCGGAGGAGAAAAGTAAGTGTTGACTTAAAATCGCTGATTGTGCTGGAGACACTAGCATGTAACAAAAATGTCTGAATAATAGTGACCTGTGCAAAGGGATATCTGGACGTACACGTTAGCTTTTTAGCTGTGTTACGATATTTTATGAATGCCAAAGCCATTTGCAGATGTATTTCCATGTGCCGTATTACGTTGGATGATTATAACACCAGCAGTGAATAGAGAAGCTCTCAGAGATCCCTTTTCACCAGTAGCTTTTATGTTTCTGTGACTGATCCATTTTCATGTCTGTCCTTTACAAGACGCTATTTCAGAGGGCACCTTTACTTGCTCATCTTTAATGTTTTTATTAAAGCAGTAAGTCTCTGGGTTTCTCTGCTGCCTGAAATGTGTCATTAGGAGGAAATGGGCAGCTCAGGAGACTTACGATCTGATAAAGAAGAGTTTTGTACTTCTGAGTTTGAGGTTCAAAGCCAGATTAAATGGGCTGTGACCCAAAGTTATGGCCTAAAAGATGTCCAGTATGTTTAGTATGCAGTGTTTTTTGATGCGCAGTTGTGTTATAATTGGCTTTAGTGTCTCTGCACCCTTCTCCTCCTTCCCCATCCCCCTTCTTCTTCCATTAGCAGTCGTGTTAGAGACACCAACGACTGTGTATGGTCCAAAGCCTTTTCTGTCTGTGCTTCTGGGACATGGGGCGAGAGGAGCTTACACAGCAATTTTCCGTGTTTCCTCTGGTCTCGTTATAAACACGAAGTTCTGTAGTGTTTGACCTACTGTCTTTCCAGCACAACCTATGCAACGTATAGCCAAGGTAGCACTCGCACTCTGGATGATCAGAGTAGTCTTGCCTAAGCGGTCAGGTCGTGGTGTTTGTGCTGCCAAAACGTGGGCTCGATTAAGAATGATTTGAGTGCGTGATTTATCCCCTGTGCTTCTGTGGGGCCAGCTGGCTCGCTGGATCCTCTGTGCAGTGACTTTATGGGTTGTTTTATTACAGATCTTGGATGACGGAGGAGATCTCACCCACTGGATTTACAAGAAATACCCCAACATGTTTAAGAAGATCAAGGGGATAGTAGAGGAGAGCGTGACTGGTGTCCACAGGTAACGCGGCTGCACAAGCTGTCTCGGGGCAGTGCCAGCTATAAAACGCCATGGACTTGGCTGAATATTGCACTTCTTGATATGTGATCCGTGGTTTTCCTTCAGCGTGGGCTTGTCTTTTCAATACGATCTGTTTTAAATCTCTTATACAGTGAAAGCAATAGACCTGGAACTAGTGCTCTGAATTTGAGACAAGGAGTAGAAAAACGTTAACTCTTAGTCCTCCCTCTGCTACTGACTGTTGTGTGGCTGGAAAAGGTGCCTAATGTCTTGTTTTCCCATCTGTGAAATGGGGGCCACAGCTGCCTCATTTTAGAGATGAAGAAAGGAAAGGAAGGGACGAGTGTTGCAGAAGAAGGTACAGGCTTCGGAGAAAGTGAAAACCTAGTCCTGAAATAAATATACGTGAAGAAGTGAGATTTTGAAGAGGAAATGATTCTCTTGTTGGGGGAGTCCAGAAAGAGAGAGCCAAATAGATGCAGCCGTATGCATCCATCAGTCTGCCTGCGGTGAGAGAAGTAGTGTCCAAGGGTGGAAAAAGAGGTATGAGGAAATCAGAACAACGCTTTTCTAGCAGAGCTTAAAGTATCGCAGATGACAGAAAGTAGGGGAATGAGGAGGAGAGGAGCAGACTCTGCTTTTTTCCTGTATTTTTGCAATGAGAATGGCTTGGCTGCAGCTCCTCGAACTGGTTGAGAATTAGGCTAGAGGTGCAGGCAGCCCTCGAAACAGGGAAATGAAATATTGGAAACAAGGAAGTGACTGATCAAGGTTTTCAGCCAATGGGTCAAGAAAAGGACCTGACAGTATTTTTAGCAATGGGGATTTGGGCAGAAGAGATGTGCAAGACCAAAAGCATGTTAAAAGCTGTTCCCTGCGTTCTCGTTTCAGGAGCAAGGTTGTGTGCTGGGGTTGGGGGGTGTCAGTTTACGCGTGCAGGGGACGCGTGCGCCTCATCTCCCGAGGATCACGCCAGCGTTTCTGTTATCGTATGGGGAAGTCGCTGCGCATGAACTAGTAGACGAATGAGGCAGCAGCCAAAAGAAATGCAGAAATGGGCAACGAGCGTGGAAATATTGTCCCAGACTAAGGTGGGGAGTGAGGTTCCCAAATGACAAAGCGAGACCAGGGAGAAACCTGGAGGTCACCTGCAGAGGCAGATCGAGTGACGCTTCCCAGGGTGTTTGGTCTGGAACGGGGGGTGATTTTCAGATCCTCTGCACAGCAGTAGTGTAGCATTTAGATCCCTTCTGTGTGTTTTTGCTGCTGGCAGAAGGAGGTGGAGTTCAGTCTGTTCTGAGAAGGACGAGTTCAGATGCGTGGTCTCCATCCTGGTCGCGCCGTACCGTACGTCTCAGTGACTGCGCTGCTGCTGTTCCAGTCGGTGCTTTGCTGCAAACGCTGATCCTGGCGATTGCACT
This sequence comes from Casuarius casuarius, assembly GCA_003342895.1. Lineage (NCBI taxonomy): Eukaryota > Metazoa > Chordata > Aves > Casuariiformes > Casuariidae > Casuarius > Casuarius casuarius. The sequence goes on along the minus strand of PTFA01000147.1, from coordinate 2,541,796 downwards.
TTGTTGCGAATGTTCCACTTCTGTGGCCGTTTCTATTTGTCTCTTAAGGTGTAAGAACTTGAGGAATTGCAGGAGCTCTTATGTTATCTGAAGCAGGATTTGGGGGGGGGGGGGTGTTGCCTTTTGCCTAATATCAACAGTTATGAGGCGCACGGAGTCTAGAGCACGTTCTGATCTCTGCTGTTTTATGAATGCCTCATGCCAACCTGGTAGTGACACAGTTCCTTCAGTAGGGGAGGGGAACAGATATAAATATCTGTGAAAGAAAAGATGCCGTTTCTCCTTCTGAAATTAGGACATTGTGCAGTTCCTATTAGGAGGTTATCTTTGGCCCTCGAGATCTGCACCACTCGTTCCAGCCAAACAAAGACCTCTAGAGCGTGTGTCAGTGGAGCGTAGGAAAATATTTTTTTCGTTGATTCTTTATCTGTTTCTTCCCTTGTTCGTCACAGGCTGTACCAGTTGTCTAAAGCTGGGAAGCTCTGTGTCCCAGCCATGAATGTCAATGACTCAGTCACAAAGCAGAAGTTTGACAACCTCTACTGCTGCAGAGAATCCATCCTGGACGGGTAGGTACCCGCTGTCCAAAGAGCTGCGTCTCTCGCCGAGCTTGGGCTTGGGTCACACCCAGCTTTGTGTGGGGATGGTGAACCTTGGGGCTTCTTTAGAGAACTGGATCCGTTTGTCTGTCCACCCTGTTTTAGATCATTTATTGCTGAATCTGTAAGGCGTTTTAAGACAGCAGCTATGTCTCAAAGGGTCAGAAAGTCACAAGATTTATTTGTACAATTGTTTATAAAGCGCTAAAATGGTAGGCACACCAGCAAACCAACTTTGCATTTGAATGTTGTGCTGGTAAGAAAATGACCTTACAGCAAAGCCACTGGCATCTTTCGAGGTCTGGATGCAGTTTGTTAACCCACAGGCTACACGTATGGATGAGGCGTGAAGTTTTGTGTCTGTTCCTCCTTTTGCGGAAAGCCAATCTTCTGCTTTCCCAGAGTGTCTGGAAGACACAACATCAAGTATTTTATTGGCCCTAGTGATATAAGGCATTTTTGAAAAGGCTTTCGGTGCTCTCAAAGCAGACTCACCAAGTTTTTTTTAGCTTTTAAGAGTAATGTTGCCCATGTAGACCACGAATTCATCCCATTAGCAGCTGCAAACCCTCGTCCTGCTGCCCGAAGTGTAGACCTGAGGCTGAAGATGCAAACCCTGTCCTTCGGTTCAGCGTAATAACTAGTCGCAGAAGCCGTATATTCTGCCTTTGGGAATGACAGGGCTTACAAACGCTTCACCTGCCTCTCCCCCGCCTGCTCCCGCGGCTGTCGTGCAGGTAGGGACAGGCGCCGTGTCGTCCCCGTGCCATATGAGCGAGCAGGAGGGTGTTTGCTTCCCTCCCTCCTCCCAGCAACGCGTGGAGCTGGTCCAAGCTCGGCAGCTTCCCGACGGCGTTGTGCTTTTCAGGACTCGTTTCCTCCGTGTGTAATCAGTCGCTGACTGATATGTAGGCACTGAGAACATGATGTATCTTCCAAAACTGCTTGCCTTGAGAGATAGTAAAAAATACTTKAAATTGCGATCTAGAGAGGGTGTAAATCTCAGTGGTCTTTTTTTTTTCTCTCACTCCCTTTTTTTTCTTTCTTTTTGTGGAATCGGGTTACTTCGGCTTTCCGGTCAATCCTCCCAACCCCCCTCCAAATTTTGCCAAAGCCAGGTGAGATTAGGACAAGGCTTGTTCTTACGGCTCTGATGGATGACACATTCCTTTTGGTAGCTGGTCCAAGGAGTCAATTAATCACAAAATCAAGGACAAACTGATTTTCCAGAAGTGGCAGAGCTACACCCTGGATACAGATGAGGTGAACAGCGGAGCTCAGGCTGCSTGCAGTGTCCAGGGTAGCCGTGGTGCAAGGGAGGAAACCAACCATCCATGGAGAAGACTGCCTGCTTCTGGGGAAAGGATTTTTTCCTGTTGATAACTTAGTACGACTTAACGTTTAAACAAGCCTTGAGATTTGCAGTTCTAGGTTCCTCGCTGGAGCAGAAAGGTAGAGTCCCCTCCTGTTTAATCAAAGTCCATCTGGCAGCACCACTRGTGTTTCGCTGTGTTACTGCTGCCTTCAATCTGCTTCCCTCTGATGGCATCGGAGTGTCCTGGAGACCCAAAGCATGCTTCCCTGTTGGTTGCAAAGCCTGCTCTAATGTCTTTTACCACATCTTTGTGGGATGTTTTTCAGAGTGACTCATTCATCATCTTAGCTTTAAGATGGTCTTCCTGGCAGTGGTCGTCTTGACCAGGAGAAGTGAATAAGCCTCACATTTGTAATACSTGCTTGTCCCAGTACAGGGACAGGATGATCCTTGAAATGTGTCTAAGCATCATATAAGTTAATGAACTGCCTAATATGCTTCCCCATGATGATCCGCTGCAAGCACAATCTCTTTTCCACATTTCAGCTGTATGTTGTTCTAAAACACTGAATTTTGGGCTCCTTGTCAAGTCCAAGGTGATGGTAGCTGCCTCTTCCACATGCCAAGATGTTTTATTGCACAAGCCAGAATATGCCACTGCRAACAGCCAGTGGACTCTTGCCCTTCCTGCCCATCAAAACTTGAAAAGCTCAATCAAAAGCTTCAGCTGGTCTCCAAAATATGTGCAATTTGCAAGTGGCAACATGGGGTGCTGCTCACTGGACTTTGCTGTGTGCAGTAGCTGCCTTGGGAGAGCACTGCTCGGTCTGCCTGCCTTCCCTGCTCCGGGGGACGATCCTGCTCCCGGCCTGCTCCAGGGCGTCCAGGCAGCTGTTTTCACCCGTGCATGTGTTTTGTTCCTTCTGTACGATGCCATGCCTCCGTGCATGATCACAGGGTGCTAATTAAAGGCACAAAAGAGCCTCTGTCGCTGGGGGTTGCCTGGCCGGTGAGTAGCTGCTTCCAGATTTGGAGTCTCCGGGGACATCACGTTTCGATCCAYGCTCTGTGCGCAGTGTGGATCCTTTCAGTGGCTAATGATAAGTTAAAACCTTTAAACAACTTTCTTATCATGTTGTCTTCGGTTGTGATGGATTAYGAACTTAATGGGCAGATAAACTGGGATTTGAGTTAGGCTGGCTCAGGCCTCTAAAACCAGGCCAAAGAAAATCTGAGCAAAAGTGCAATTAAATCTGCTGGGATTTTTTGTATAAATTCTGTTGAAAATATAAGGGAATTTCACCTTCCCTGCACTGCTAACCTATTTACTTGGGTGCTAAAAATAGCCTGTAATGTAGGACACTCTTACGGAGAAACCGGGAGGAAACGGAGTGGAARGGAGAGCTTTATTTGTACAGAGCATTAGGATTCTGGCAATGTATTACCACTCGTCTGCTCCTGCTGTAGTTATTTCTATGGAGTCTTTTGACTTAAAAAAAATAATATTAATAAAAAAAGGATTTTTGAAAAGATGTAAAAGATTTTGAGTGCCACTGTACCAAAAAAAAGAGAAACAAAACCCAAATCCTTCATCTTCCGTCCAGCCCTGCATTTCATTGGTAGCACCCACCATTACCGAAGGAAAAAGCCATTTCTGAGGGGCCCTTGAGGTCCTCTCTGCACCCAGAAATGCTGTGTGTCCTCACCGGGCTTCAGATAAACCTAATTCCTGCTTGGATCAATAGGATATGCCATGACGGTGCTTAAGAGGGGCAAACTGGGTTTTTATTGCTGTCCTTCGCAATGTGGCCAGTCGAATAGCTCTTACTGCTGCTCGTCATGGGAAGTGCAGGGATGGGGGACTTTCCCCACAGCTCAGCCAACAAAACCGGTCTCTCAGTAACCCTGATTTTGTGTCACAGAAGTTCTCTCTGTCAAAGATATTGCTGCTGTTATCGTTAGCTACGATCCATCGCTTCAATTATTTTTTTTTTTTTTTCCCTTAGCCTTAAAAGGACAACGGACATGATGTTTGGAGGAAAGCAAGTCGTGGTTTGTGGCTACGGAGAGGTAAGGATCCGCTATTTCATCACGTGGAAAACACTTCCCCCATTGCATCCAGAGGGTGCTGCGTGTAAAATCGGTGCATCCTTTGCATGGCTTTATCCTATGGTGCTTTTCTGTCCTCATGGCTTTTCTCCGCACCTGCAGTTCTCTTGAAACCTGATGGGACTAGGCCTGGTTTGACAAAACTGAAGATTTTCCTTCTACAGTTTCCAGCATGTGTCTTAAGCATTAAACAGAGAGTAAATCTGAATCTTGGAATACATGAGTATTGAATATTCTGAATATCTTTAATATCAAAATATTAAAGTATTCAGAGACTTGGTTCTGCCGATGTTCCTGTGCAGCTCTAGCATCGCATGCTGGAAACGTGGTCCGGAAAGAAGTTAATCTTGACTTAGCAATGTGCTTTCACCCCAACTGGAGGCATCCTCCCTAGAGGGGTGGCTGGGATATTCGTCCTTCAGCGGTTCCTGTAGGGACCAGTGAAGACCAGTTACAGTGGGCCATGCTGTGCTGCTGTACTGGGACTGTTTCCCAAAATGCTCAGGCTGGACGCTGCTTTTCTGCCGTCGTGCTGGCTCATTTCACGTGAGCCGCTGAGCAAATATTGGGCGGACTTGGCCGATTGCACGTCCCCGAGCCGATGGGAAGGCGAAGCAACCGCACAGTACGGGAGACCTTGCTCATCTAACCATATCCCTGAATTCCCCTGTGAACCATGCTGCGTGTTGGTAAAGGTTAAAGCTAGTTAACCCTGAGAGACTAAAAAGTTAAGCTTCCTAAATAGAGCAGAGGTTGTAAGAGACTCCTAAACTTTCTCTGCGATAAGCATAATGTCTTGCTATCGCTGTGCTTTCCAGATACCGGGATGTGCGGGAGGAGAAGGATCTCCCGTGACTGAGATGAACGGCACGCTTATTTTTTCAGTGCCTCTTGTAGCTGTGATTGGGGCCTGACTCAGGTCCTGCATTGCTCTGAGTCCAGGGTTTTCAGGCAACCGAAAAGTTTTTAAATGGGACCGGAGTTGGTGAGAGCTTGCAGATCAGGTTGCAGGGGCATTTGGCTCTTTTCCTTCAACTGCAGAAGAGAAGCTCAGGGTAGTGCAAGCCATATACGCTTCAGATGGCCTTATGGTTACGGCATCAGGATGGAGTTGTTTTAAAGTATAAAGGGAGCGTTTGTGATTTCCCTTTGGAGAAGGGAGATAACACCGCAGCGAGCAGAAGGTGCTGGTGCCGCCTCTCCGCTCCGGCGCAGGCAGTGGTCGTAGCACCGCTCCGTCGTGCTCCCGCGCTCGCGGCGTCTCACCTCTTCCTTTTGCTCTTCTCCCTCCGCAGGTCGGAAAGGGCTGCTGTGCCGCTTTGAAGGCCATGGGCTCCATAGTGTACGTGACGGAGATCGATCCCATCTGTGCCCTGCAGGCCTGGTAAGCCGTCGCGCAGAGCCTGGCTTCTTCTGGAGCTCACCCGCCCCTCGCAAACCTCTGCTCCCGAAAGCTGGTACCCGGCGCGGGGCCGACAGCCCACGGCCGTCCCCTCGCACAGGCGCCCCGCAGTTATACCTGGCCTCGTTTCCTCCAGGCGAAAGTTGGCTTCTTGCAGAGATGCTGCTTGTGCCTTGCAACTTGTACGATGGGATGGTAAATAGAAGAGCAGTCGTTTTGCAAAGTCCCAGAGATATGTGGAGCCTTATTAAACACACCGCCTTTCTCCGTACAGCAAGCTTTCAAAGGGTATTGCAGTGCCAAGAGCATCTAATGACCCCTGCTTAATTAGCAGATCTGATCAACTGCTTGCTTTGCAGCCTTCAGAAGTCTGCAGGAACCCAAGAAATATAAGAAAACGAGCTGGAGTCTACTGTGCCACATCCAGCAGCAGAATTCCTCGTTTGTTAATTTAATCTTTTACAGCAGCCACTTACTCGAGTCTGCACATGCAGTCCCTTTCCGAAGGAGTTTGCACTGGGACAAACTGTAAATGGGACATGCTGAGAAATCCAGCAGAAAAAAACTTGCTTTTTTTTATAGCAACTATAATTTTGCAGCTTGTGAGAGTCACAGAAATAAGTTCTCAGGAGGACTGTCAACGAATCCTAAAAAATCTTGGCCTTGTCATCAGATGTGCTGAACACACCTTTCTCATTAAAGTCAGTGAAGACTTGCTGAGTGCTCAACACTTCCAAGATTATGTAGATGCCTAAATGTGGTTTACAGAGTTAATGATAGACATCTGTGGGTTTTGGTGCTTGGGGTTTTTTTCGAGATGATCTAAATCCATATCAGAAAGGATCCTGCAGCAGGAGGGTATATCTGCATGTTCTGCATGTACTCTGTAGGAGTAGCAGCTTTAAAAAAGCTCTCTTGGTTGAAAATTGAGATTCTTTGATCCAGAGTCCTTGACAGAAAATGTGAAACCCCCCCAAATCTCTTTTCAAGTGTCACTTTTCCCAAAACAGGCCCAAGTCCTGCGAGGTAACAGCTCCAGAAGCACTCCTCCTGGCCTGGGATACCCGTCCCTTGGCGTGCTGCATTGCCGTTTTGCGGTCTTGGTCACGGAAGAGTTAAAATGAGCATCTGAAAGTCACTTGAGCTTTTTTTCTGGTTTTGGCATATTTTTACGGGTTCTCAAACTATACTGTTTTTTTTCCCTCTTAGCATGGATGGATTCCGGCTTGTGAAGCTCAATGAAGTCATCAGACAAGTTGACATCGTCATCACCTGCACAGGTATGTGGTCCCCGAGGCGGGAGGACTGGTTGTGAGGGATGCGCGCCCGACAGCCACGTCCATCCTTTTCCAAGGGAAAGCGGCAATGAGGCCATGAACACGGGGAATGTCAGACTGCTTCTCCCACAACCGCAGGTGGTTTGTGCCCAGAGATACGCCGGAGACCTGCTGCTTCTCGTGGCAGTCCAGGAACATGCTTGTTCTGTCATTCTTGCTTTTTTTTCATGATACAAATAGCTGCACTGACCACCTCAGATACCCTGTAAGCCACGGGCAGTGTGTGTCTGGCCTCAGGTCGTTTAGGGAATCAGCTGAGGCAGCAAACTTGCTCCAGCCACCTGAAGGGTTTCACTTGTTGCAGGAGAAAGTGTCGTTTTGCCGTTCGTACTGATGACCAATGTGCTGTGTTACAGGCAACAAGAACGTGGTGACCAGGGAACATCTGGACCGCATGAAGAACAGCTGCATTGTCTGTAACATGGGACATTCCAACACCGAGATCGACGTGGTGAGCGCTGGCGGGGCGGCTCGTGCGAGGGGACAGGGGACAGCACAGGGTGGCCGCTGCTCAGGGGCGACGGCGGTTTCAGGACCTTTCAGCAGCAGCGTCACTTAGTCTGGCAAGCTCCTGTGAGGAGTTAAAATAATCTGCTGCTCCTCGTTGACGGCGTCAGTCCCAGCTGACACTATCAGACATGTCCTGGTCCTTCCTGTGATGCAGACAGAAGACTGCTTCAGCTCCCAACGTAGTGGCTTCCCTTGCAGAGTCCATGACCAACCTTCTCCAGCGCAGTGCCTCTGCTCTTGTGTTATTATTTTGTGTTATTACTGAGCAGGACTGACATCTGCTCATCTCTGTTGAGAGAGAAGTGGAAAAACACGAGGATCTTGTCTGAATGCCGGGAGAGAATTGCTCTGCCAGAGCCACACGTTTAAAGCACTTGCTCTGTGCCTTGCCTCGAGCCCGCCTTGCTGGGAGGACGTGACCACAGCAGTGCACGCTTTGGTTGCTGAATCCTTTTCCGTTGAGCTTTTCAGCCTGGCTTTCAGACAAAAGAGCTTGAACAACAGTTGTCACCAGAGCTTTGATGTATTGAATCATAAAAGTGGTCCCTAGGTTATGATTCATAAAGGTTTCATTGGTCTGGGACCGTGCCTGGGTCCAAAGGAAGCCATAAGCCCAGAACAATGTCAGCAAAGGCCCGAGTTGCTTCCTTTTTTCTTCCTATTATGTAGCTTCTGTTTTCTGATGTTTTGCCAGTGCTTTAACTGTTTTAATGCCGTGTTTCAGGCAAGCTTGCGTACGCCGGAGCTGACCTGGGAGAGGGTGAGATCTCAGGTAGACCATGTCATCTGGCCAGACGGGAAGAGGATAGTGCTGCTGGCGGAGGTGAGCGGCACACAGAGAAGGAGCGGGACCAGCAAGCTGTTCTCTGCTGCTGGAGAAGGAAAGCAAGGGCTGAACGAGCAGTGGTGCCAAAGTGCTTGCAGACATCACCTCCCGGGCCCCCACAGCTCAACAGTCCCCCTGGTTGAAAGGATTTTTTTAACCCTGTTTTGGCTGATGAGTTACCAGAACACAGCAAAGCCCCTGTGGTTTTCTTTATCCATCCGTAGCAGCATCCCACCACAGGGTATTTCATCAGATTTGCACTTCCAAATCATTTTTTTAAGTTAAAACAGTAACCAATGCCTTGGGATTCAAATGCATGTGATCCTCCCTGTGCAAAGTAGTGATCTCTGGTGAGAGAGCAGCGTCCTCGCTGCGGTCTAGTTCAGTTTAACCCCTGGATACTCCCTTTAACCTTTCCCTGTAGCAGTAGGATCTCTTGGAAATGAGACCATTYACTTCAGACTGAGCAGCGACACAGAAATGTTGCGTTTCACCCCAGAAGGGATGCATTTCACTGGTGGATCAAATGAGTTCCCGTATCTTCTTTGCGGTTTGTAGACTGTTTTTGAAGCCATGTAGAGATAATGGTTGTTTTTTGCCTCCCCAGGGCCGCTTGCTGAACCTGAGCTGCTCCACCGTCCCCACCTTTGTGTTGTCCATCACTGCAACCACGCAGGTGAGCAGGCTCGGGGCGCGCAGAAGGCAGCGTCTCCCTCCACAGCGTTCAGGAGTTACTTATCTAGGTGTCTTCTTCCAGGCTCTGGCTTTGATAGAGCTCTACAACGCTCCAGAAGGCCGCTACAAGCAAGACGTGTATTTGCTGCCTAAGAAAATGGGTAAAGATGTCCTTGTTGCCTCCTCTTTTCTGTGAAGAAATGTAGCCCCTGACCAACAGCTCTGCCAGCAGAATCCCCTCGTGAGCTGTGCTCACCCCATGGGGCTTTTGCTCTACAGCTTGTCTATTTTTGTGTTAATCATATTTTGCTGGACTAGGGGCAGCTTTGTCCCCGACTTGCGTGTGTGTTAGGTGTCATCCACCAGAGCTGTGCGCTGTTTTCTTGCATCGGAGCATCCCAAGCGGAAAGTCAGGCTGTCACACGCAGCCACGTGTGTAGTTAAAATCTAACTGCGTCCTTATGGTGGCGTGCCCACCGTTTGCTGAGAGGCAGAACGTAGAGCTGCTTTGGGACGCTTCTCTGGATCGAGATTTAAATGTTGGCTGCTGCCTAAAATGTTTTAAAATACCGTTCAGCGTGGTGCAAGGGTACAATTAATCTCAAGGGAAAACGTGCAGCTGCTTAGTCTCTTGCTGATTCAAGCAGCAGGTGTTTATAAGACACCGAGCGCTTTCAAATATCGATGGGCTCCCTTGGCGCTGTGAAGGTCAGGGGAAAACAGCTTTTATCTTGGATGCAGAGAAACGGAGCYGGCGAGCGAAGCAGCTTGCCCAAAGACACCGCGTCCTGCAGCAGCCGGGCGTCCTGCTGGCTCCTGCCCAGCTCCAGCAGCAAACACCTCCGGTGATCTGGGACCGGGCGTAGGAGTTCCCGCTTCACGCTGGGTTTTTTGGACGGGCTGGGAGAGCACAGCACTTCTCGTTGCTTTSTGAGATTAGTGTTTTTTCAGAGAAGGGTTGTTTTTCACTGATTTGCTCCGTCTATCTCAGAATCTGTAGACGTGAGACCTTCAAATTTCTCCATGCAGGGTGAAAAGCGGTCCTGCAGCTTAGCAGCAAAGGAGGGTTTCCTTGGCTCTGCTGAAGCTGGTGACCTGTTTCTCCTGCAGCGCTTGATGAAACCGCTGATGTTGAGCTGCAGGCAGATAGAGAAAGCGCTTTAAAATTGCTGAGCTGCTTGACGGGTTCGGATGCGGGGAGGTGACCGCTTTGGCCAGACCTGCCCTCCTGCCTCGGGCAGAGCCCCGCGAGAAGGCAGGCCTGGCGCCACGGCTTGTCACATCCACAGACGGGTTGTGGAGCGTGATGCCGCTCGTAACTTGTGCTTTTGAGAGCTCTTCCAAGAGCGCGAGGGCACTCGGGGACCTGCCTTGTCCGTACTAACTCCCCAAGCCTTGCAACTCTTCCAGATGAGTACGTGGCGAGTCTCCACCTCCCGACGTTTGACGCGCACCTGACAGAGCTGACGGATGAACAAGCAAAATACCTGGGACTGAACAAGAACGGGCCTTTCAAACCGAACTACTACAGGTGGGACTCCCAAATCGCCGGGGTTTCCCGCTGCAGCGAGCGCGTGGTCCTGTGGGGTGGGAGAAGGGGCTGGGTTGGGACCACGGAGACGCCGTGGTGGAACATCTAATCCCCCTCGTCCACCGAGAAGGTGTTGCTGGGTCGCTGCCRTTGCCACGTAGGAAGGGGCAGAGCGAGAGGGGACGGTGCAGCTGAGCCCGGCGTGGCCCGAGCCTTTCGTGTCTGGCAGCAGCTGTCACCCCGGGGTGGCCGATCTCAGAGCAATGCCGTCCGGCCAACTCGGGTGACAGCTTTATTTTTAAAGCTTGACGGAGGCGAGGTGGTACAAAGCGGTGTCAGTGCCTCGCCTGGGGCTGCTGCGACAAGCCCGGCTCCTGGGTCCTCTCCCAGCCCTCCCTCCCGCCGCGGCCGGCGGAAACCTGGCACTCGCCTCGGATCACGTTGCTTCTGCGAGGCGGGCTGTTTTCCACGTAATTAGCCTTGAGCTCTGGATAAGGCTGAACACACTTGCAGCCTGCTCTTAAAATACATAAAACGAAGGTTTTTTTCATCTGAGCCCTCGGATCGCTCCCGTTTCCAGGCTTACGGTCAGGGTTTTGCTGTGGAAACGGCAACAGCTTTGCACCGCTGCAGGGCAGCTCGGGGATGAAGCCCTGGTGTTTGGGTGCAGGAAAAGGGAATTTCTCGGCACAGCGTTGGGTGTGGAGGTCTTCAGTGCTGATGTAAGAGCAGCCCYGCACCAAAGCACTCGGGGCTCGGTGGGGCTTAGTTAAACTGAGGTTGATCCAAAGCCTCAGTTCTCAACCTGTGACGTTCAGGAGGGAAGAGGCGCCTCTTTCCTTGGCAGGTTTTTGGCTCTTATCCTCRTTAGCGATTTGAATTACCTGCTTTTAATTCCCAGCCAGCTGGGAGCTTTCTGGCACCCAGTGCCCAAGGCGTCTCAGTTTGCTGAATTAAGCCAGTCTGAGCAAGGTCCTCGCGTTCAAGGCATTTCTGGCCCTTCTTGCCCCTTCCATGGGTCTCCAGCTTCTGAGCGCACCTGCGTGCTGGGATCGTGGACAAGGGGGACTTGGGCCCCCGAGCCAGGCAGGGACCTTTGCTTACCCTCCTGCGTTGGAGCTGAAAGGCYGGGCGAGAGCACGAGGCAGCCGGGGCAGGCGTCTAAATATAACGTGGCATTTGGCGGGGAGGAGAGGAGGACGTGGGCCCTTCCTAAATAAGCTCTTTCCTTCCTCGGTGTCTCCCCCTGCTACGTTATGCTGTGTTCGTGGTGGGGAGGACTTCACACAACTGAAACCTCGTTTTGTCTCTCCCAGGTATTAAATTCCTGCCGCTGTAGCCAGGAGAAGTGCAAGGAACAAGAATCCAAGTCTTTTCTCAACTGCTGTACAGGACGAACCAGCGCAAGCTTCCTAATTTAGAGCTGGACTTGCTCACGTAGTAGACAGTGTGTTAGGTTATTTATTTATTAAACTAGAATACTGTACACGCGGCCTCTGCCACTGGTGTTTGTACTGCCCTGGGACCGGGAGACAGGTGATTTTTTCCGTTTTGTTTCCATTCTCTCTTTCTGTTGTTCTTTCTAAGGGGCCGGGAGGACGGGGAGCAGGCGATGGGGGGAAAGGTCGCGAGAACTGAAATCGCTTTGCAGGGCAGAAGGGCGCCCGGATTGTAATTTTTCGTGTCGTTTGAAACGAAACTCGCGCAACCTCGTTCGCTCCGGTTGCCGCCGAAGAGCCCGGCGCTGCCTGAGCAGCGAAGCAGTAGATCCTGCCGGCGACCGCCGGGGAAACCGCTCCGAACTCCGCTTGCTGCCCAGGGACGGCTCCGCCAGCGGGTCGGTGGATTTGGCCTTAGCGCTGCTGGAAGCCGTAACGAAGGGCCCGGTCGTTAGCGTCAGCCCCTTCCCCAGCAGCAGTATTTCTCGTGGTTCGGCCGCTCCGGCGTTTCCAGGGGCTCTTCGACGGGATGTCCGAGCCGCGGGAGGAGACGGTGGCACCGGCCGCGTTGGGAAGACTTTGGACACAAGGTCTATCGAGCCGAGTTTCCGTCCTCGTTGAAATGCTTCGTTCTGCAGAAAGACACCAGTTTTAATGGAAGCGTTGCCCAGCGTCTCCCGGGAGCTCTTGGAGTTTTATCTTCTAGTAATATTTGCTCATAATGTAGTAAAATCTGGAAATCCCTTTTGACTGTGTGAGATGAGCCCCAGCGTACTCACCACCCCGTTGTGTGCAGGGAGCAGGATCGCTCCGGTCATGTCGAGTCTGGATGGATAAGTCAGAGGTGACAGGGAACAACTTTGCCATAGTCACTCGTTTTAGCCCGAGACGTGCTGCCGGAGCGCTGCCAACACAGCACGCTTCTCAGGTGGCTTCTGGAGCCTCTGTGTCTCATCAGCATCATGGCTACGGTTCCCACCGGGAACATGGTCCTTCAGAAATCGCCGGAGTGGTTTAGGCAGCTCTTAACGCCCTTGTGCTGGAGACCGGAGCTTGGATGCTACCGTGATCGCACCCGCGCAGCCCCCGAGTCCCGTCCTGGCGTCTCCGACGCCTTCGCCATCAAGAAGAGGAGTCTTTGGTGGCAGCTCGTTCACGCACGAGAAGGACGAGCTGCGGAGCTGTGGCCTCCACGGCCACGTCTCGATGACGAGGTCTGAGGCCGGCTTGTCCCGAGGCCGCCCGTCTTCGGAGCACGTTTCCCTGTACGCTTTCCATCCCAGTTCCCTCTTCGAAGAGTTTGCAACTTCTCCGATAGCCTAACCAGAAAAGCGAGCGGAGCATCGTGGATCCACCGACTCTAACCGTCGCTCCCTGGGAATTTTATCAGATCCTGAGGTTTTGGGAAGAGCCCACCGAACTGTCCGTCCGCGCGACCCTTCGGCGCGGCTCAGACCGGCCGCTTTCCGCCCGCCTCCGTCGCGGTGCTGCTGTGCTCATCGGCGCATTCGTCCGTGCTGGGTTTTGAGCCCACGTCAGCTCCCAGGTAGATGGGAGGGAAAAAAAGTCGCCCCCACTAGCTTTTCCCATCTCTACTTTTAATGCTTTTCTCCATGTCGTTCCGCTTTTTTGCTTGCTTGGCTTTTCCTAATCGATCTGGAATCATGTTCTGTGATCATCTCTAAATCGAACGTGTAATGGGTTGGTTTTGTTTTGTTTTTTTTTTTAATGATGTAACACATTTTTAACGAATTAGGAAAAGGCGATTTAGGTAACACCAGCAAAATTGTGTGAGGAAACTAATTCTGTTCTGAACTTTAGCAACAGCCCGACGAAACCGGCGTAAACCTGCAGTAAGGAAACGAAACCTTTGGAAACGTAACATTTTCGACAGGATGTTTTAAATATTAATGTATGAGTGATTGTATTAGATCAGCAATAAAGACTCTGTAATCTCGAAACACGAATAAACCGTTGGAAAAGTGCGTTTTGCTG
>PTFA01000147.1:2477003-2524235 GCA_003342895.1 Casuarius casuarius | reverse complement strand
TTCCTCCTCCTCCTCCTCTTCCTCCCCTCCATGCAGTGCCTGGTTCAGCGCCAAGCTAGCGGCCACCCCGGCTGGATTTTTGGCCACCGCGAGGAAGGAGAGGCAACCATGCCAGGAGGGCCCGGGGCGAGGCGGGAGGAGGGTTTCCTAGCCACGGCACGGGCTCGGGCGCAGGGTTTTCGGCACCCCGTAGCTGGGCCCCACCGCACCGCAGGTGCCAGTTTTGGCCAGGGTTATTTTTAGGGTCTGCAGCGGGCCGTGCGTGGTGCTGACAGCAGGTTCCTGTCGCCTTCCTTGCAGCAACAGCCAGGCCTGCAGCAGCGCCCTGAGGAAGCCGGCCATCTCCTTGGCCGACAGCACCGAGCTCAGGTAACCCCGTCGCACCCGCCCTTTTCCGCTCCGCCTGCTTTGTGCTCGGGCTTCCAAGAAACCGGAGATYGGGAAGTGCAGTGAGATACCTGACACATGCAACCGCCCTCCCTCATCCTCGGGATGGACTGTGACACGGGGCCTTGGCGTCTGCAGCTGCCTGGCTTCCTAGGAGAGGGSAGACCAGGTGCTTGCTATAAGGAAAAAACCAGCTTCCTTGCAGGCTTCCTCCTTTCCCGGTGCCCCTTAGCAATGGGGCAGGGCAGCGACATCGGATGGAGTCTGTGGGGCAGAGACCTTTAGTTGGCAGTGTCACTTGGCCCTGCCGCTGTCTTTGCAGGGTGCTGCTCAGCGTCATGTACCTGATGGTGGAGAACATCCGCGTGGAGCAGGAGCCCGACCCACCCGACTGGAAAGCCTGCCGCGAGACCTTCAGGACGGAGCTGCGTGAGTCACTTCGTTTGTTGTGCACGAAGTTCTCTGCAGCTGGAAGGGTCCAACGGGGAGACTTGAGCGATGGGGGAAGTGTTTTAAACCTGGTTTGTTCTGGCCCTTTCTCTCCTAGGTTTCCCTGTGCACACCGAAGAGCCCTTCGCGCTCTTGCTTTTTACCATGGTGACCAAGTTCTGCAGCGGACACGCTCCACACTTTCCCATGAGGAAGGTCCTGCTTCTGCTCTGGAAGGTGCTTCTGGTGGGTGCAGCCTTCCTCCAGCCAGAAACCAGTTGTTTGGGGAACGGTGCTCCGTTCTAGGGCGGTGCAGCCTGGGCGTTCGCTGTTTGATCCAGCCCTGATGGGGTTGTGTAGGACGGTACGAGGGGCCGACACAGGGCAAACGCTGTTGGGACGTCTGGGACTAGAGGGGGCTGAGTCACGCAGAGGACGTGGGATGGGGAACAAGTCTGGAGGAGGAACCAGTGACGAGGTTTCTCCACCTTCAGCTCCCCAGTTTGATGTCCTCAAGCTGATTTTCACCCGGAAAGCCGGCAGGGCCGAAGTGTAGGCAGGATACAGGTTTCGGGCTCGCTCACCTCTCTGGTTGGTCCCTAGTTCACGCTGGGCGGATTCGAAGCCCTGCAGGCGATGAAGGTGAAGAAGCGGGAGGAGCTGGGCCTGCCGCCCCTGCCGGAGGACAGCATCCAGGTGATGCGCAGCATGCGAGCGGCCTCGCCGCCCACCTACTCCATCGAGCTCGTGGAGCAGCAGCAGCAGAAGCGCGGCCACCGCAGCCGACGGGTGAGAGCGGGCGAGTCCGCCCGGCACGCGGCCCGGGAAGCTTCTCCGATGGGGATCGCTCATTCAGACAGCCAGCGTGTGCTCAGGAGCACACTTCCCTCCCMCTGCCCCGTATCCACACGCGCATCTCCCAAATTAAAGAGGTTGCTGCAGATCTGCCCTGTGATGCATTTGATTTGMAGGCAGTGAGGGGACATCCTGACTTTCCAGCCACCCTATGGCAAAGAGCTGGTAAGGGCCGAGGGCCAAACTGCTCGCAGCAAACTCATCTTTTTCCTTAACGCCACTCAGAGTTGCTGCTTTTTGGTCAGAGGATGAAAATGCCTCTTTYGCTGGGGAGAGATGTCTGACAGCAACTCAGCTCAGAAAATGGAAAAGCTGCCCTCTGTCACACTTCGTAGATGAATAAGCAGCAAAGTTAGATGCAGAGAAGGACGTTGTTCCTTGTCCAGGCTCTGGTGGCAGCATTAGGAGGGAAGCCATCACCTGAGGAACATTTTGGAGTTTGATCCTTCCAGTATGGAGAGGTCTGATCYGGGTGGCTGGGAGGGAAGTGGACTCCATGGATTCACTTGTGTTTCTCCTTCCTCCCACACCTTCCTCTTCTGCTCCAGCCCCTGGTGAAGCAAGACAGCTTGGATATCTACAACGAGAGAGATCCCTTCAAGAACGATGAAGCAGGAATAGACGAAGAGGAAAATGATGACGTGGACAGTGGGATCGAGGGTGAACTGGACCTGATGGAGCGGGATGCTATCATCCCCGCGATGCCAGCTCAGCGCCCGCCTATGGAGAGGGTGTCTTTCCCCAAAGGGCTCCCCTGGGCCCCCAAAGTCAGGTAAAGCCATCTGGTTTCGTCGTCATCCTCCCCAGTCCTGCCAGSTTCCCGCCCAGGCTGAATGTCAGTCCGCAGCAAGTGTGTTGGCTTCTGACAACTTGACCTGAAGTGGCTCCACTTCTTTTTTTGTTTTTTTTTCTTTAGTTAGTCTTTCCTGGGCTGGGTTTGGCTGTGGTCTTCCCCACTCTTTACAAGCCAAGCGTGGCCRAGGTTGGCCAGGAAGTGGCAGGAAGGGCCATGCTGGAGATGCCAAGGCTCTCAGGGAGGCGGACTGACAGGTCTTGGGAGGGCAGGCTCCTGGATCGATCACCTTGGGAACTGTCTAGTGAAGTCACCTCTCGTTTATCGTGTGGGCCTCTTGTATTGCCAAACTCAGCCTTCTTGAGTGGCCTTGCTCTCAGCTATGGAGAGCTGGAGAGGATAAAGAAATTGGTGCCTTCCCTTTCTAAGACCAGTCCTGCTACATATGATGTTGGGAAGGTTGGAGAAGAGGGTGAAGTGCTCTGCCTCCTTCCCTCAAATCAATGCAGGCTTTTTGCTGTTGGTCTGGTGCCCAGATTTAATCAAGTATCTTTAAAATGCCAAAGCAAATATATTTGCTGACTTGGGAGCAGTGATAGGATTAAGTGTGTCCATGCAGAGCACTCATAGCAGGGACACGGTGAGAATCTGCTTCCCAAATGGGGCTCTGCACATGCGGTGCCATCATATTCCATATTAATGCTCTCAACTTATAAATCAAATGACTGTTGTTTTTCTGGGCTGGAACCTGGAAATCCAGCTGGGTTCTTTGCACCCCTTCGAGCCTTGGCTCGGGGTTCAGGTCCTACTTACACCCCTGAGCCACCAAGCAGCTCTCCCGAAAGGCGCCCAGGGCAGACTAGGAGTCAGCTTGCTCTCCCGTAGCAGCATGCGCTCTTCGAGSCTATGGAGCTGTTTTTTGGGCAGAGTGCGCAGATGCTGCTTGAAGATGTGTGTGCTGGGAGCAGAGAAGCTGAACAAAAGGGTTCTGGCCATAGAGAACTGCTCTGTTTTAGCTGCACTCTGAATTCCCTTGGAGTTGCATAGCAAATGCACATGGTTTCGGTTCACGTTGCTCCCGACCAGCCAGAGCGATGGTGGCTCGAGTTGGCTGCTATTAAGACCTCCAGTAATCGATCCTAGAAAGCTAAAAGGTTCTTGCCGGTCACATACTGCTGCTTTCTGAGCAATCGGTGTTCTGATATATGTCTGTTCTCCYCCCTTCGTGTTTTTGTTTCTCTGCTGCTCCATCAGACAGAAAGACATTGAGCATTTCTTGGAAGCGAGCAGGAACAAATTCATCGGATTCACGCTCGGACAGTAAGTGTCTCGTGTGTGGGTCTGCCAGAGCTGGCCCCGCCGTTGCAGCGCAGTGAAACTGCGAGGRGCAGCCCCGGCGCTGAGGTTTTCCCAGGCCCTTCGCTGTCTCCACGTTGCCATCRCGTGCTGTCTAAGCACTGCTAAGCTCCGTATTACATCGAATAAAGGAAAGACGGGTATTTCAATATGCTATTCCTCCAAATAACAGGCTATTTCACCCAAATTCTTCACCAGATCTTCCTCTTTTGTGTGAGCTTTGCTGGGGAGGAGAGGGAGTGTGCAAACACCCCTCTGAGCTCCTGACCCATCTGCCCTGTGCCTGGTAGGCTCCAGGCTTCCTCTTCTACCTTCTGCTCCCAGTCTGAAATGAAAATGTTTAAACACAGATCTCCTGCCAGCCTTGCACTTACCTTCTCCCTTGCCCTGCAGAGACACGGAAACCCTCATAGGGTTGCCCCGGCCTATCCATGAAAGCGTGAAGACCCTCAAGCAGGTAAGATAGTGGCTCGGGGGCTGCATGTGGGTGAGCCAGCCCCAAAAGCCTTGCTGAGGGGCATTTGCTTGTCTTGCCGCACACCTCGCTAGAGCTCCTTCGTTTCTTGGCATTCAGCGGCCACCTCTGCAGCAGGGTCAGACCCGTAGTGCTCTCGTGGAGGTGGGGAAACCTTTGGCCGAGGTCACCGGGGCCGCGGAGGGATTGCAGCGCATGCCCTAATCAGGTCTCATCCGCACAAACTTTGTGATAAGGCACTTAGGAGAAGTTGTGGGGCAAGTCACTCAAATGTATGCTCTCAGCCAACAGCAAATGTGAAATGTTTCAATTGTTTTCAATGTTTCTGAGCTGAGCTCCTGTTCTCTTGGCCTTGGAAAGTCAATTTGATAAATCCAGTTGGGATGTGAGCAGCTTTAGGGGGCCTGGATACCCACCCACGACCGCTACACCATTCCCCGCGGTRAGAATTGCTTCCTTGCCTCTGGCCCGTTCTGCGCAGAAGCCCTGCAGACTTGCCCTCGCGCTTGCTGCTCGGCCGCATGTGGCTCTACACAGCTCCCACCGGCTTCTGGCTGGGGAAACCAGTGACAAAGACCAAGAGGACTAAATGCTCCCTGGCTACCATCTCTGAACCAGCCTTAGGGGTTGCTGTTACCTCTGCTCTTGGCCCGGGGCCTCTGGACCTGAGATCACAGAAATATATGATCCTCRTTCCTCTTGATGCATAGGTCAGTGTCAGTCCCTCTGAGCTGTATCCTTTGCGAAGTGGTGTCCGCTAGGGTCATGCACGTGGATGAATCTTGCAACCTCTCTCCATCTCGTCTACKKCTTCCTGATCAGGAMGTCTGTAGCAGACACCCATCACAATATCACCCATGTTGGGCTTCCCGCTGATCCTAACCCATCAGCTCTCGGCTGATCCCTTRCCTGTCCCCAGGCAGAGCGCTGCACATCCCAGCTGCTCTCTCACGTAAAGGGCAGCTCCCCTCCTCGCCGTCCCATCYTGTCCTTCCTAAAGAGCCTGCATCCATCCGTGGCAGATCTCTGCCCATGGGAGCTTTTCCCCTACAGCTCCGTGCTCCCCATGAGATCGYAGCTCTGTAGCTGCACACAGGCTTGTAACTCCTCCTGTTTGCTCCTCRTGCTGGGTGCATTAGTGTACGGGCACTTCTGAGAGGCATCCTGGCGCGCTGGCTTCCTAGAAAGGCTGAGAGCTTTCCCCGTAATGTGCTCCCATAGGCACGTCCTTATTTACAGGCGTACCCTCGGAGTGATGCCACTTCAGGCTTGTTTTGTTGCTCAAGAGGTCCCTTCTGCTCACACCACCCCAGCCCCTTTGATTGCCGCCTCATTTGCCATGTCCTCCCTTGATCGTTGGGCTCTTTTTCCCATCCCCGTCATTCCTAGTTCAACGCCCTCCTCACCGGGTTGGCCAGCCTGTTGGCAAAGATACTTTTGCGCTGTTTTGTCAGGTGGATCCCATCTCTACCAAGCAGTGCTTATTCCTTGAAGACGRTCCCATYGTCACAGAAATGAAAACCTGCTATTGACACCAGCTGYACAACCAGCTGYTGACCCACAGGATCCATTCAAYCCTCTTCAGGCCTTTCCCCATCACCAGCAGGGTTGAGGAGACACCACCTGGGCCCCCACGCCCTTGGCCATCGCCCCCAGAGCCATGTCATGCTTGATGCTTTCCAGGTGTCCTGGGCAGGATCGCTGGTGCCTGCATGGAAGAGCAGCAGGGCTAAGAGTCCAGAGGGCCGGACAAGCCTTGGCAGCCTCTCCACAACATCCCAGATCTGAGCCTCCCCAAGCAGCACACGTCCCAGAGGGCAGGTCGGGGCAGAGCAGGCAGAGTCTCCCACTGCGGACACTTGCCATGTCCTCCGGGAGCTCCTGGGGCACTGATGCTCAGCTGGTGCAGAGGCTCCRTTTGACCACGGTCCCAGCTCCTTGACTGCTACACGGGGTGGCTATCCTGAAGTCGCAAGTCTTCCGGTGGAGCAGGAACCCTCCTCCTGGGGCCAGAAGTCACCTGCTCACAGTCTTCACCATCATGGGAGTTTCCACTTTCTGACCCGATAGACACCGAATCTACAGTTGGAGGTCATCCAGGAGCTGCAGCTTCGGGGTGCAGGAGCTCCAACATCTCAGAGAAGAGCCAGTCAATCTCCTTCTCTTCCTCCCCATGCTGCACAGTCTGCTSACCTCCTCCCGCAGCTCCTTGACTTGGCGGCTCAGCTCCTCGACCACCGTGCACCTCCGGCAGCCGAGAAGCCCGTCAGCCCCAGCCTCAGCAGGAGAGCTGTCTGGGCAAAGCCCTGCTGCTGCAGGGACAGTTGCTCCGATATCTGCCAGGGACCATGACCGCAGCTGAGGCTGCATATACTATATGTACAATATGTGAGGCACTTGGGGGACAGAGGGATGTCCCACACAAAAATGAATTCTCCATGTATCTGCTATGACCTACCCACCTAACTCAGATACTGTTGTTCTTGCTAAGCATGTGGGTGGGGGGAAAAAAAATCAGCAAATGTTGTCATCGCTCAGCGCGTTCATCCTTCAGTTGTCGTATTACTCTGCCTTTATTTGTGTATTTTGCCAGCACAAGTACATTTCCATCTCGGATGTACAGATCAAGAACGAGGAAGAGCTGGAGAAGTGCCCGATGTCACTGGTAAGAAGTTGCTGCCCTCCGTGGCTAGATGGAAGTGTGGTGGGAGGACAGTGGAAGCAGCAGCTTCTGAGCGGCGTCACTATAGTGTGGTTGTCCCATCCCGAYGGCCTGGATGCTCTGCCAGTGTCTAGCTAGGGCCTGAGTGAGTGGAGATGGTGTAAGAGGAGAAAACTTGTGGCTCTCTGGATGCTATAATAGCTGCTGACCAGCAACAACCATAAATCTTGGAATAAAATGCTCGTCCTCGTCCCGGGGKGCCTGGACTCGCAGTAGAGCACTGTGCACTGCACCGTGTGCTTGGAGGTTTTCCAAGGTGTTAGAGAGATCCATAAGTTCCCTGTGAGCCTTAGGACATACCGTGGATACCCCTTGCTTTAAAGCAACACCATTTCCTGATCAAACACACCTGACAGTGGCAGTGGAGAAAGGCCCAGCAGCTTCTTGCAGCGTGGCTATGGCCGTCRCTAAGTCCTCAAGTTGGGTTTTCTGCAGGTGACCGACGTATCTCACGTGTGTGGGCTGGAGGTACCGTTTTCCCTTGTTTCTCATGCTTCTCTGTGCTAGGGGGAAGAGGAAGTCCAAGAAACACCTTGTGAGATCCTGTATCGAGCGATGCTGTACAATCTCCCCCAGTACATGGTAAGGCCGTGCTTCTTAAAAGTAAAAAAGAGCTTGTTGCGGTGGCATGATGCCAGCGCCCTCCGGCCACTGCGGTGCTGGGGGACCCCAGGGGCTGGAGCCAGGCAGGGTTGGCACCCTGTAATCCCTCGAGCTGAGGGAGCTGTAGGATCTGCTGATGAGTTGTTGCACTCTGGTTCAGGCATCTTCACGCCTGACCCGAAGAAGCAGCCTACAAACTTCACTGGTCCACGGAGCCTTTGTCCTCGCTGCTGAGATTAATTTTCGGTTACGATGTTGTGTTGATCTCAGAGGGTGACAACCTGCTGGGCCAGGAACCAACCTAAATTATCATCTGGCTTTATGCGGCTCAGCAAACAACGTGGCGATACCTTTAGGTCTCTACCAGCCTGGTACGCCCCGAACAGGCATTTGGACTGTGGGAAGTCCGCAAGTTATCCCCAGAGCCAACCTGCCTTCCCTGCAGGGCGGTCACCTGCACCTTCACCGTGGCCCCAAGTGGTTTCCCAGAGCCATATCGTGTCCTGAAATGCCACTGCATCGAGGTGCTACMTGGGCCGCTTGCACCAAGTCCGTAGCGGGAGGCAAACAGACTCAAATGCATTAAGCTTCAGGTGACCCTGGCATTTTTTTTTTTAATTAATCCATACTGCTAGAGCTCAGGGGCTTATGATRTGATGCATTAAGTTAATGCTAAAACAGAGCTGTCGTGCTCCCCTGTCTGTCATGAGAGGGGTGCTTGGGCCTTGACCGTCCGCCACTATGAGTAGAACTTGGGTTGATGAGACCCTACGTGCTTGAGGGTCCGGTGGGTGAGGTAAAGGGAAGGCTTTCCCTTTCCTGGGCTCATCGGCTCGCATCGCCCGGGCCCGCACTGAGGATCGTCTCCCTCTGCAGATAGCGCTGCTGAAGATCCTCCTCGCTGCAGCTCCCACCTCCAAAGCCAAGACCGACTCCATCAACATCCTGGCAGACGTGTTGCCCGAGGAGATGCCGTAAGTTCCTCTGCCGGCAGCTGTTCCCGCTGCAGCGCAGWGTCTCTTGCCGCATCGGGATAACCGGGGTTTGCAGATAAGCTCAGGGGGTTCCAGATGTGGGGAATCGCTCTTTGGGTATTTGCAAACTACCGGTGCTGCCAGGATGGAGGGGAAAGCCGTAGAAATGAATGCCGCTTTTTGAGAAGCATAGCAGCYCCAGCGCTCCGGGCAGCCCGAGCTGTTAGCGGGCACAGCCGTGTTGCAGCACGAGCACGTYGATTTGGCCCAGCCTCGGACACTGGAGAGTGCTCTCCTGGGTCCAAGCAGACCATGGAAGAAGAGGCTGTCCATGGCCAGGTGAACCAAGGAGCAATTAGACGAGCTTTAWTCTTTGGCAGCAGGCTTCCTCTCCTGAGGGGTGTCTTTCTTCTAAGCACGGGCAGCGCCTGGCCACAGAAAGTGGGGTTTCTGTGTGGGGTGTTGCGCAGGAGGCAGCGAGGGAGCTGCTCGCTCGGCTAGCAGCACCGTAAAGCCCTGGGAATTAACGGCGCTTATAATAAAAACGCTGTGCACAGAGAAGTGTTTTAGATTCCAGATGTTCTGAATTTTTTAAATGCTTTGGGAAATAAAATGACCCTTTAATACATGTTAACGGTTGCGGGGGGGGAAAGGGGCTGGCTGTTTTTCTTTCCAGAATTGAAACAAATCGTAAATACATGGGAGCATCGGGTAGTTCCCGGGTCCACTGCTCGCCAGGCTTAGCAGAGGGTGGTCTGTGTTTTCCTAAACTGGAAAGGGGGCGATGGGAACGGGCGTCCCAAGGAGACACGAGGGACCCCTGCCCTGCTTCAGCTGCTTCTGCTTTCTAGCAAAGAAACCCTTTCTGTTGCACCCGTTCGGATGACCACGACCCCAGCAGCCCYCGCCGGTGGTCCTCCTTGCTCCCGTCCCCATTACGCTGTTGCCTTCTTTCCCTCCAAACCAGCATCACCGTTCTCCAGAGCATGAAACTGGGGATCGACGTGAACAGGCACAAGGAGATCATCGTGAAGAGCATCTCCGCCCTGCTGCTGCTGCTCCTGAAGCACCTCAAGCTGAACCACATCTACCAGGTGAGCGCCGAGAACGAGGTGACCACATCAAGCAGATGGGTCCCCAACAGTCCCTCTCTTGAAAGACCTCTCCAGTAAATTAGCAGAAGCTGCGGACCAGTTTCCCATAGGGATGAACCTTAGCCCCAGGACGCGATTTTTATCCCATTACTCATGCCGGGACAACCTGCCTGCAGTATATCTTCGGCAGTAGCCTTCGGCCTCCCGCAGCATTCGCGCTGCACCGGACCCGGGGTCCACAGGCTGAAATCCCYGCGATGAGCACGGGCAGAAGCCCCCGCTGGCACACCGGCGAAGGGGATGGGGTTAGGCGAGACCCTTTTTTTTGCTCTGCCTGGGCTCCAGTTACAAGCAGTAGCGCTGGATGGGACCTCGAGAGGTCACCTAATCTGTTCCTCTGTCCCAAGGCCGGATCAAATTCTTTGGGCTCCTGTTTCAACAGAGCTTACGTGTCCGYGCCCTCGCTGCGGTTTGACTTTTCGCCTGCATCGCACCAGCTGAGCTGTAAGCCCACGGAGGGCTTTGCGCRGTGTAGAGTGACTGGCAGCCCCTCGGCCGGTGGCCTGGGCCCGTTCTCAGCCACCCTGCAAGTCCCGCAGCCGGGGGGGGGGTTGTTGTTTGGTTGGTTTTTAGAGGTTCCAGCATGGTACAAATCCAGCTGCGTTATGAAGCCCACTGATAGTTATGTGATCAAAAAATAAATGCATTCATTGGCTTGGGTAAAATGAGTAAAAGCCATTTTACAGTCCTCCATTTGCTCTGGGGCCCCCCCATGTCCCTTCACTGATTTGCATTCATTCATTTTTCTTGCTTCAGCCCCAAAACTGAGTCCTCTGGGTCTTCCTCCCTGTTCCAGGAGGCTTCTTGCAATCTGGTGCTTAGTCTGGAGAAATTTTTTTCTGGTTCTGCTTTTGGGGTTGATTTTGGGTGAGTCATGMGAGCTGCTTCTGGGCTGGTCAGCTGTGCACAAGCCCAGTCTCCAGAAATCAGAGACTTGTTTGGGTTTGGGCCTCCTCACGTCGCCGGTATGGACAGCCCGTACCGCGCCGAGCTGCRAGGAGGAGGAACGGGCTGGTTCTTCTTCCAGCGTTCGCTGCCGATGGCAGGGCGGGGAGAGGCACGGCTCGCCCAGGCGGCGCGGACGGGACGCTGCTGCTATCGATATCCCACTCCTTAGAGGAGAGGCGAGATCTCTCGTGTTATGCGAACACACGTACCCAGACCACTTAGCGTTTAGAGAGGGAGAGAAATTAAAAGCATATAAACTGCTGCCATCAGGTTTGTACGGCCACTCCAGGGCGAGTCGTTTTCCAGCCAGTGGGAGTTGCAAGGGAGTTGCGATTCGAGGTGCAAGCGGAGATGGTTTGCGAGGTGATGAGCACACACCATCAAGCCCGCACCGCTTTCCAATGGCGATGGTGCTCCCTTCACCAGCGGTTGCTGCCGGTTCAAGCTAACGGTGCCGCGTTTCACTTCTCTCCCTCAGTTTGAGTACGTGTCCCAACACTTGGTGTTCGCCAACTGCATCCCGCTGATCCTGAAGTTCTTCAACCAAAACATCCTGTCTTATATCACTGCCAAAAACAGGTACAGCCACTGCTTGCGAAGAAAGACGATTAACAGGAAGGTTTTGTGTAGAGGAAACCTGATATGCAAATACACAGCGGGACCCAAGTGACCTTTGGTCGCTAGCACAGCTTTAAGGCAGCGCGTTCTGCACTATGCAAATGCACCAGACGAGACTAAACCCTTTCTGGTTGGCGAGGAAGACTAGGTGGGTGGGTTTCAGCCTCTCGGAGTACTCCTAAAACACATGCAGAGTCTTGTGTCCCTGCCCAGCTTGCTGGCCATGGGCTTGTTTTTCATCGCTACCTGGAGTCCTGSGAGGTCCCCAGGCCTGGTCCCCACTGTCCCCAGGCTCCTGTGGGCCACAGCCTGGAAACAGCTGGACTASGCAGAGCCCTCTAGGCCTTTTCCACTTTTTCTAGCTGTAACTCAGCTTTCCTGGCCTGTTTGGGCTTTAAATAGTCGTCACTGCCTTTTACCTCTGCTAAATTGAGAAATTTGGGTTGGCCTGGCTGGCCGTCCGTCGGGCAGTGCTGGAGGAGGTGTGGGCATGGTGCCACCAGCTCGAGGGTTGTGGTGGGTGCATGTGTGCACAAATATGTGTGTGTGTGTGTATATACATATAGATATATGTGTGTGTGTGTGTGTGTATATATATATATATATGCATGTATGTATGTCTCTTATTGGCTGCTTTTATAAAGGCAATGGATCTGGAGGGCTTGGAAAGGCCTGATGCCCTCCYTGTGAATTTTCTTGATGGTAATACTCTGTCAGATGTCTCCTTTTGAACCTAAGAGCTGGGGTTTTTTTTGTATGTGTATAAATAAGTCATCTGTCATGCCTTAATGGACCCAAATCCTTTGAGTCCTCGGTAATGCACTCAGGCTGCGCTTCCGAGCTGAGAGGAAGCGGCGCGGTCCCTTACGCCGGGCCACGGGGCGGTTCTGGGGCTGGAAGCTGTCTGCACAGGGAATGGCGATACTGCAGGCTGCTGGGGATAACAGTGAGATTATTTAAGAGCTGCTGTAATACTGGCCTGTTTCTGAACGAGTCCCTTTTTGCTCTCTCCCACAGTATCTCCGTCCTGGATTATCCCTACTGCACGGTGCACGATTTGCCCGAGCTCACCGCAGAAAGCCTGGTAAGCAGAGCAGACAGCGGCCCTGTAACCGGTACTGCTGTGTGCGAGAGGCTGAGCATGGGTTTTTGTTTTCTTTCTTCTGTCCCCTTTTCTATACCCCCAGCCACTCCRAAATCGGACTTTTTTCCCTCCAGCTTTTGCAATGCCACCCAGCTCTGCTCTGACTCCCCAGCAGCCACGGGGAGGTGGGCGAGGAGGGACTTCGGCTTTTGTGCGCCCTATAAAACAGCTGGTTTGGGGGGGAAAAGGGGGGGCTCCCCTTCACCTCTCCGGGCTCGAGAGACTGCTTTTAGAAGGATTCGTCCAGAGGCTTTTGCCTCCCAGGTTTTCACTGATCTGAGTGCTTTGTGAGATGCTGGTAGACTATGGAGCAAGCTGAACCAAATCCCGATGGAGCTTAATGCCAGCAGGTTCATAGCTGCAGTGCTTCAGAGGGAATTTCGGAGCGGTTTGGTCTTGGACTGTGATGTTCCCCCAACGCAGGGCTGAGAACGGGCACGAGCATCCGTGTTGACGGGGACGGGGCTCAGAGGGAAGGGGGAGCGCGGCGCTGCTAAATGAAGGAGGAATCACTTACAGGGATCCTGACCAAAGCCACTCCAGGCAGGCGTGATCTCATATCGCCTGGCTTCTAATATCTTAAGCGTGTTTTCCTTACCTTAGTAAGGGTTAAAATCATTAAAATAAGATGAAGGATGTTCCGTAGGTTCTGTGGGCCAAAGCTGCTCCCGAATCCCTTGAGGGAGCTGCAACAGTAAAACTGATTTTATTGGATTTATGGCCACGGTGTTTGGATGTGACCCAGCGATGCAAAGTCCTACCCTGCCCAGAGTCGATGATGCCGGATCGAATCTGTATGGAAAGCCGCAGCGGTGCAAGGGTGGTGTCACCCGTCCATCCGGCACAGGCACGCTCCCTTGGTCCCTCACCACCGTCCCATGCCCTTACGCCGATGCTCCTCGCCTCCCTTTCCATGTCTTCTCCCGGGTGGTCGCTCCTGGATATCGGCTTCAGGCCCACGCTTTGCACAGCCACCGCCGAACGCGGGGGGCTCCTGCCCATCCGGCCCCGCCGAGCCGCCGCCGGCCGCATCCTGGCCCGATGGGGACATCTAGCGACGCGTCCCTGCGCGGACCCCGTGGCCATGGGAGAAGAACCAGCTTGTGTCCCAGGCCCCCTTCCCCGCAGGGTCTGCTCCCCAGGGTGGGAGCTGGTGCCCGATGGGGTGGGACCTCCTCGCTGTCCTCCCGCAGACGCGACGGAGACCCGCTTGAATTTTACCACGTGTCCCCATCTTAGGGAGGACACGTTTGAATGTAAAGATCTGAGAGGCCCCTCAAGAAAAATGTGATGTCTGGCTGAGAAAAAACCCAAAGCTTAGTATTTTCTTCTGGAAAATCCTCATCTCTGAATGACGGGCCACATCCAATTTGAAACTGGGCTGCTGTTAGCAAGGGCTCTGGGAGGAAAGCTAGTCGTGTTGGGTTTTTTCCAGGTAGGTAGCATATCCGAGATGATCCCAAGCTCCCGACCTCTTCTGTGCCACAGCGTGACACTTGGTCACCTTCCTACTTAACCAAGCTCTAGTTTTCATTTTCCTTTTTCTAGCTATGTCACTTGGCTCAACATCCAAAACCCGACGCGAGGCGTGCTCCTCCAAAAACCTGGTGCCTAGTTAGCAGAAATTACATTTTCGTATCAGCAGATATAAACATCTCCTGCTATTTTGGAGATGCTTGTGTGAGCATTTGTCTTTCTTCAGCTAACATTTTATGCAGTGAGTTTTAGCTTCTGTATTTATTTTTACCTTGATGCAGCGCTGTGAAAGGCCAAGCATCACAGGCATGTCCCAGTTCTTGGTGGATATATGATGGTTGGGTGGACGACGGGAGAATAGAAAACTCCCCCCCCCCCCCCCCCCCCAATCGAAGGTATTATGCTGGCAGGATTTTCTTGCATAAATGTAGTTTCAAAGCTGGATTAGATCTGCAGATAGCAGCGGTTCCCCAGAGTCATCCTGCACCCCCGAGCTCTCTCTGGAGGATGCCCCAAACTCGGCATGTGAGACAGGCTGCATTTTTTTCTTGCGTTAGGGTTGTGGCTTATAAATTAAGCTGGAGCCAGTGGGTGCTTACATATACAGCTAATACTTAAAACAATATATGAGCTGCACTTAAGTTGGAGGGGACCTTTGTTATGCAAAAGTCTTGTCCTCCCGATACAAGTGCAACTCTCCGTCAGCCTCTACTGCTGCGACCTCGTTTTATTTGTCTGCAAAATGTCCTCGAAGCTTGTGGTGATTTGCAAATTAATTTATATAATTAAGAAAAACAGTTCTCTAAGCAGCGGTGATTACTAGGCTGTAATTTGGTCTCTGGATGTGAACAATGAATATAAATCTACACTATATGTTGCCCATGAAGGAATAATGTGATTTATCTTGGATCTTACTCTAAACCTAAGCATAAATTAAAGTGCTGGTTTTGTTTGAGTTTTTCAGGAGGGTTTTTCCCAGAATCTGTCAGCTTGTCAACAGCATGATTGATACCCCAAATGAGGAGGGAACAGGGCTGCTTGCTCCCCATCTGAAATAAGTCTTGTACAGCTGGTGCTGTCAAATAGTAAAAACGAGGGCTTTTTGCCAAAGGAGAGCTCCGCGGCGGTGCCTTTGCCCGTGGCAGCCAGGGTCACGCTCTTCCTCCCTGTCTCCACTTGCAGGAAGCTGGCGACAACAACCAGTTCTGCTGGAGAAACCTCTTCTCCTGCATTAACCTGCTGAGGGTCCTCAACAAGCTGACCAAGTGGAAGCACTCCCGGACGATGGTAAGGCAAAGCGATGACAGCAGTGATGTTCATGCCTACGGCCCTCCACCCCCTGCAGCAGTTTTTGGCTACGTTGACCAATCCTAAGGGCTCTGGGTTCGTACTGGACGCCACGCGTCAGTGCCCAAAGCCTCCCAGACCTACGGGCAGTATTTGTGTTTAACACGTTGTGTTGGTTGGTGTTCGTCTCTTAACAGATGCTGGTAGTCTTTAAGTCAGCCCCAATACTGAAGCGGGCTCTGAAGGTGAAGCAGGCCATGATGCAGTTGTACGTCCTAAAGCTGCTGAAAATCCAGACCAAGTACCTGGGGCGCCAGTGGAGAAAGAGCAACATGAAAACCATGTCTGCCATCTACCAGAAAGTGCGGCACCGCATGAACGACGACTGGGCTTACGGCAATGGTGAGTACCGCCAAGGAAGATCCTAAAGCAGAAGTCAGCACACATCTTCTATCTCATGACCCATTAGGATCCCAAAAGCTTGTTTTGGTCAGCACTGGCAGTTTTTTCAGAAGCCGTAAGGCATCATTCAGCACCATCAGGAGGGAACAAATTGATTTCATGAGAGTTGGATATAATCAGCTCAAAATAAAACACAGTCAGCTTGGGTCTCCAAGACAAGAGTTTCCACCAAGACCAGCCCATGACCAGCCCATGACCGCTCCTCTTTGAACTAGCTGTTTTGGAGTGTAAAAGCAGTAAGCGCGGTACTATCTGCAGTACCGATCACGTTAGCCACCAAGCAACTAAATGCTTCTTGTGTCCATGTCAAACGTGCGCGTGTAGGCACCGCTGTTGAGCGAAAAATCTGGTGAGGAGCTCAGCAGATAGCAGCATCCGTAGGCTGAAACATGAACCAGATGTGCCAGCCCCTTCAAACAGCTTTTCTCTGTTGTAAAGCTCTGTTTTCAAAAAGACGTCATGAGGTTTCTGATGTTTTTTCATGTATTAATCAACGGGCTGCATCAGACCACGTACTTTTATTCTCTTGTAAGTATGCCTGTTTGCCGCAACAAATGCCCTAAGCTTAGGTCATGAAGAGAAAGCATTGAAATATCTTTTCGCCTTAATAACTTGCTCCTGAAATTTTGCACTGCACACATCTCTTCTTCATGAGAATTAAGTAGAAAAATTGGGTAGCACTACAGTTTCAAAAGAAAACAGGACAAGGCGTAAAACCCAGCATCTTACCTTTCCTAAAAGGGAGAAAGGCCTGATACATGTTTTAGGATGTTTCACTTCAATTGTAAAGATTTATTTGTTTAAAGACTTGGATGCTTTGGAGAGACGTGATACGACTATCACATGATATTACTATTATGATGTGATTATACCAAAATCCCAAGTTTCCCCCCCTCCCCACATGGAGTTAAGCAGTAACATAACGCACCACCATTTTTCAGATTACCATGGCTTCCAGAGACAAGATCTGGAAGAGTTTTTCCCGGGGAGTGTTTATTTTTGTCTTTGCATACCTAAATTGATACTGAGCCCACCAAATTGGACCTTCTCCTCTCCTGAGAACTGCTGAGATTTCTCCAATGATTTTACAGAATCTTTATGGAGCAAACGACTGTTTTCATATCGATGTAGAGTTCCTAAAGACCAAGTTTCAAAATGCAACATTTTTCAGGCAAATCAGTATATTTAAATAATATGATTACAATATGATGGCTATTACAGCCAATTCAACATCCTTTACAGCTTTTCAGCATCCTTCATAGTTAAATTTACCTAAAATTTAAGAATCTTTGTTTTCAGTAGATTACGGTAATCTTGCCAGGTTTTAACTACATGCATTAAACTAACTGTTCTTTATCTCTGTCTCAGACATTTGTGGAAATTTGCAGTAAAAGCGGTGGAGTCATTCTGACAAAAGCACGAGCTTAGTAATTGTACAGATTCCTTAATGCACACTGAAAAGCAGAAATAATTGCATTTCCATAGGAAGCTTCTGGCACGGCTTAATTTACAAGTGATGTTAGCATATTTAAATATCTTAAATTAAAATGCATACATAATGTGATCGGGCTAGGAATAATAATTAGGAATAACTGACTGGCTAATACTCCGGTCAGTTCAGGCATGTGAGTGCTGTAAAGTCTTCATCCTCTTGTTTTGCTAAAACCTTACCAGAACGACGCTTTCACATGACTGCCTGTGGCTGAGTTCTGTTTCTTCTTAAACGCAGACATTGATGCAAGACCCTGGGATTTCCAAGCCGAAGAATGCACGCTGAGAGCCAACATCGAAGCCTTCAATAGCCGGAGATACGACAAGCCGCAGGACTCAGAGTTCGCACCGGTGGACAACTGCTTGCAGAGCGTGCTGGGACAGCGGCTGGAGCTCCCCGAGGACTTCCACTACTCCTACGAACTGTGGCTGGAGAGGGAGGTGTTTTCCCAGCCCATTCGCTGGGAAGAGCTGCTGCATTATCAGTGAAAGCGGCACATTAACCTGAACCAAACCCCCCCTCAATACCGAAGTAAGGTGCTGAGGAAAGGAAGGCTATTTTGGACCTGGGTGTTCTTAAGTACAGCTGAAAAAAAAAGACAAACTTTCTAATGAGAGAATGAGCCTCTTTATCCATCCAGACACCCCCGAGTACGTGATCGCACATCTTTTTGGAGATCTTTCCTTTCCATTGACTTCTTGGAGGCCATGCAATATATACGGATCTGCACGTGGTAGCCAAGGACCGGCTACTAATGCCGTATTAGTGGCAATCTCAAGAGGCCTTCGAGCTCACCTAGTTTCCACTCCACGTTTACACCAGTGCATGGAAGATCAGAACCTGGGCCTGTTGTTTAGGCACGTAAGCTTGTTGTAAGAGCATCTCAACTGTGAAAGGTTTTCACCTCTTCTGAATACCCAAGTTATGCCTAATTTATTTTCATGTATTCAGTTCTGGATGTCCAATGAGATGCTTTGAACACCCCACTGCCACGAACGAGATGCCCCAGTTCCCCACTGAAGTTGAATACAAGAAATAGTTGGACTATCTGCAGCAATCTGAAGCAGAGGCTACAGGTTGATTAGCCTAAAGGAGACTAAATTACCTTGTCCCTAGAGCAGCATCAGTGCCGCTGCGATTGTAACCCAGCTCACAGAGGCTTTCCAAAGCCTCGAGTTTCCAAAACTGACGGGTTGTGCTTCATTCACCAAGGAGGGTAATCCATTACTTTTTCCACCACTACGCTTTCCTTCACCACTACATTCACTTAACTTTCACATTAGAGGAAAACGAGCAGTAAGATCTTCCGAGTTCAGAGCTGTAGAGGAGGTTGATGGCCATGTTTCTAGTTGATACAAATTCAGAATTACTGGCATAAAAATGTCTACAAGTGCCATGTAAAAGATTTTTTTTCCTAATCTATCAAGATGCAAATGCAGGGAAATAAAGTGCAGCAGGGTGGTTTTTTGACGGATAATTACTGCAACATGTGAGGTTTCTGTTTAGCTTATTACTCTTTAGCCCTTCTAACCCTGGAGGAGGCATAAATGTCCCACTGAAAATAACCCTTCTGATTTTTACACAGCTTTTTTGGTCTGGGCAGGGGGAAATGTCTGTGCTATGCCTCAAAAGGGGGAGAGAGGAGTACTTCAGATAGCATTTTACTGCCAACACATGCACAAAACAGCAGCCCTCACGGTCCGTGATGTTCAGGATGAATAGCGTATTAAGCTGTAATCTTTCTGTAAGGTCCCTGCAAGCTCTGCACGTAGGTAAAGCCACGTTGCACGGGCACGCCAGCCGAAGGCAGGCTGAAAACACTGGTGTTAGAGCTGTGGGACAACCCACCGAAGGAACCTCAGTCCTTAGCACGGCACGTGGTAAGTCCTTTCTGCTCAGCCAAGGCCCCTCCTGAGGGCTATGCCAAAACGGCAAGCTGTGTTTCACGGTACTTTCTTTAGTATTATAATGACAGGGCCTGCAAATTACGATCTTTCTCTACAGAGTTTTATCAGCTCAGCACAGCGAAGGCCTTAGCACAAATTTGGATTTATATTCCCCCCACATGCACACGAAACCAGGAATTCAGCTTTTGTCAAACAAGCATGCGTTAATATAGTGCAGGCAAAATTCTACTTCTCTTAAACAGTATTACTATCTGTATATCAAGCACACAAGTGATAAAACCACAAGTATTTGTTATGACAGGATTCGTGCTTATTGCTGTGGAATTAAACTGAGAATGTTTCTTTAATGTGGTTTGCAAGAGGCATTTTTCAAAAAAAATAGCATTAGCAAGCCTGCTCGCCTTTTTAAATATGCTCTTGTTCAAAATAAACCAGAACAACTTTTAAGTGCATACATTTAATTGAGTTTTTTCTTCCTGTACCTTAATTTAAATGCTTCCTTTGTTTGAAAAAACAAAACAGAACAAAACCCCCCCAAACTCAGCTCTGTCCTCTCCCCATCTCTGTTCTCTCACTACTGGAGAAAGCCCTTCTGCTGTATTTTGGATGTTTTATTCTGATATATCTGTAGAAAGTTAAACAGCCAAAAATAACAGAATTATTGGATGTAGATGTCTTCATAGTGTTTATGCTTGTTTTAAAAAAATATGCTCTAAGCAATAAGGCATGAAGTAGAGATATACACACCATAAGGAAAGCATGGTGCTGTTAGAGATCTTCGAACTGTGAGAGCTCTGCGACTCTGGACAAGTCACTTGAGCATCTCTTTCTGTAAAAACAGCATCCGGCATTCCCTATGTTCCCTATGGCATCCTTGCAGTAAATAAGCAAAAGATGAAATAAAGTAAAATAAACTCTCCAAAAATCCTTAAAGATGGATGGCAGTAGAAAGGTCCGTTAGGTATGTAAGGGGTAGAAATGCAGTATAAAGATTACTATTTCCAGTCCTGTCCTGGAGTAGAGAGCCCAGGGCTGGTCGGACAGTCCAGGATTTTCCTTGCGATGTTTTTGTCTCAGATCTTCCTCCTAAATGTGCAATTTTTCCCCATCTCCCCCCTCAAGCCAGAGTCCTGGGAACTTAGCCGTGCCGCTGCGTGGTAGCGCATGACCTGGCACAAGGGACAGCTCTCAGTATTGTTTGTTCCTTTTTTTTTAATCCTTCATTCACGTGGTAACCCCATATTCTTTGGAATTTGGAGGGTGTTTTGTTTTTCCAGCCAACTACATTATACCACTTACTTTATGATTGGTATTGCCTTTTTTAGACTCCTTTAGAAAGCAATCTTCATTCCTCAGCAACTACGTGTACCTGTAAAGAAAGTACTATCAATGTTGGCAAGAAATTGCGTCCAAATGATTTTAGTCTTAATAAGATAAGCTCATGAAGGTTAAGTGTTTCTTCAAGCAGACAAGGGAATTATTCCATTATTAAAGAATAAGAAACTTAGAAAAGCCCTTGGTATTTGGCTCAATGTTTTTCCCTAATTTCTCTTTCACACAATATTTATGTCAGAATAACCAGTACCTATTGAATGGCCATTTTTCTAGCTTTTTCTGCTTAAATGGTGCGTTCACATAAGGTTTCCACAGCTTTTCAGTGCTTTTATTTTTTACTGAGGTATAGAATAGAAATAAAAATTCTCAGTGGAGCGTCTGTGTGGTAGAGGTTGGTACAAAGCTGTTATCCTCAAATACCATTAACTTCCACCACCACCATTAACAATAACAACACAAGAGAAGCCTCTTGGAGATATGCCTCTATGCCAAACCTCAATCTCCACGTAAAGGAGTGACTAGGGAAAGGTATAGCTTTTTAGCTTAAATGCTTTGGTTTCATCACAAATTTGTCACAACAATCGTACTTACTATTGAGATGTGCCATGTTTAGCAAGGCCTTCTTTTGAAAAGCTGGAAAATACAGTTCTCAGTTCAGGCTGATAGAAACTGGTGGTTTCACTACGTATCTCTCAGTGTTCTGCATCATGGCTGTGGGGCCACAATCCTAGGAATAGAAGGAATCTGTATTTTAGCAAATTGACTTCACTTACACACAGATGTGGGTAATTCAAACAATTTAATAATCAAAAGATTTTCCCTAGAGGTATCTGAGCAGTATATTAACTGAGGCCCCTCTAGAAAGCTCTCTTACCAATACTCCCCACAGTCTGAGACGTTACATTTCTTGCCGTATTAGAGAAGACTGCATCCCGCTATGGCGTTTCTCAGACTGCAAGCAGGTGGTAGCGCAAAACTTCTTTGCTTCGCAGTGAGGATTTTCTTTTCCTTAAAAGAAAAAAAAATCTCAAAATAGCTAGGAGGCAGCAAGGATGGAAATATCATTTTGAATTATAGGAAAAAAACCCCCAAAGTTTCAGAATAAGGTTTCTATGCAGCTTCTCTGCAGCTGAAGGAGCAGCATCTGTTACCTTACTCCAAACACGAATGTTGATTCCAGGAACGCTCAACTGCTCTCAGTTTCTACTGCAAACTGTGCACACGCAGCTCCTCTTCAAGCTACAGGTGGCTGCTGAAGGATTTGCTCTTCGTGAGTCTTTTTTAGCACTGCAAGACTCTTCTGCTCCTATTTTGAGCCTTGTTTCTGAGAAAGATGAGGCATGTGCAATTTACACCATCAGTCTCTCAGTCCTCTACAAGCAACTTTTGAACTGGTTAGCTAACTTCATGTAAATTTGAGGGAAGGATAAAAGGCCTCAAAGATATTAAGTTCCTTTAAGAGCTGTGCAGGTTGGCAGTCGGGGAGAGAGAGACCCTGTTCATTTCCCAGCAGAGGAAAAGGCAGGGGCAGCTCAGCCTTTTTTTCATTCAGTTTGGCAGAAACCAGCTGGCCGATTAGCCCGGGTGTAAGGGCCGGTGGCTCCGCACGGGCCTGGCAGATGCTGGGGCGAGTCTGCAGCTGCCTCTTGCTCCGCGGTGGGCGAAGAGGAATCGTGTTCTCCAGGATGCAGAGAGGACTGATGGCGATGGGAACAACTTGTTAAAAAATACATATTATCAATTTGTTGGAGTGAGGAACATAGGGCTATGAGTCATTCTGTTATCTCAGGCAATTTCACTACTTTCACTTTTTGTTGATGTTAAGCAGTTGTCTAACACCAAGAGTACCCAATGCTCTGGCCTGCATTATGGCAGGGCCCAACACAAGTCCTCCATAAGGATCAGAAATCCCTCTGACAGGCAAAAACGTGTCAGAGATGCAGCCCCAGCTCCAAACAGTTAACAATCCGGAGAGAAATCTGACATGAGATAAGAGAAAAGGTCTCAAAATACAAAACGGTGCAACAGCAGTTGGACCGCGGTGGATTTTCTTTCAATTCTCTCACTTGACATTCGAATCTCCGTTCGCATGTGGTCCCCGGGCTTTGCACAAAAGAAGTCCTCTCTCTCTGTGAAAGGACCATAACCTAATATCCCTCTTTCCTCCTGTGTATTTCCATAAAATTAATGATACCAAGATGTCCTGGCTTGACAGGTGCCAGAACTAAAAGACTCTCTATTTATCAAATTGTAGCTACAATGGTGACTTTACAAGCCCAGGTTTTATGATACTCTCAGTCTGCAGAAACTTCCCTCAATTATTTATTGGAAATCTCGTATGTGCAAATAGTAGCTTGTTCTGTAGCCAGGTCCAAACATCCTTATAAAAACCAACAGTTCACTGAATAGGCTAATTCATACATCCTTGATCTAATATTTCAGACGCACTTGTCGCTGTTATTTCTTTTTAGCCTCAGTAGTTAGTAAAACACGGTATCTTGACAATTGTTTAGATAAAAGGTGATAACGATTAG
The DNA here is from genome assembly GCA_003342895.1 of Casuarius casuarius. Taxonomy (NCBI): domain Eukaryota; kingdom Metazoa; phylum Chordata; class Aves; order Casuariiformes; family Casuariidae; genus Casuarius; species Casuarius casuarius. The sequence goes on along the minus strand of PTFA01000147.1, from coordinate 2,501,284 downwards.
GATTGTTTCTTTTAATGCAATATGGTTTGTTAATTACACAAGGTCACCTTTCCCTGAATCCAGTACAAATCAAATATGATTTTTCTCCTTATTTATCTTCAGCTTGCTATTCTGAGACTCATTCAAAAAAGTTTTACTTAGAAAGTCTACAGACCTTTCTGAGCCACGCTATCAAGTCGTTCCCCATTTTCTCTTGGTCTTTGCTCCTTTTCCTGTCTTTTCTGATCACGTACGAGGATTCCCCAAAGATTCTTCTCAGCAGTGGAAATTCCTCTGGCAGAGTTATTTTAATCCCAAATAACTAACTGATGCGGTTACCTGTGGCCCCTTAGAAACAGTGAAGGAACAGAAATGAGCAGCACGATGCTGGGATGAGGAATGGGAACCGCTTTAGCAAACTTAGGTATTGAGAAGAACAAAATACCTGAACCGCAGATATGCCCACACCAACCAAAGACCAAGGCCCTGTGCTTTTTCAAACGGCAAGGAACCTCTTTAGCTCACAGTTCACCTTTTCCACCAGCCTTACCAGCCTGTCTGTGGTACAGGGTAACAGTATCCCTCGTTTTCCTTTACCACTAAATACAAAGAAGTTCAGCCGTTCCATTATTTGGCCTAAGTAGAAGGCAGATAAGATGCTCATTAGCGTCAGTGAAGTTTGATACTCCCCATTAATCAGAAAGTAATTCCCTTTGAACAGCACATTCTCCAACACAACAAAAACTAGAGGCTGCTCATGGTAATAGAAAATAGTTATGAAAAAGAAAAGCCTAATATTTTCTAGAGAAAATAATATATCCACACAAAACAAAAGAATATACAAAGTGTACATTTTTTAGGCTGGGCTTCTTACCCCTTTTTTCTGAAAACAAGCACCGTGTCCAGATTGCAATATAGAAGTATTTCCAGGGGATTGAGAGGTACTTTATCATACCTTTGGAAAAGACACTCAGCTGATCAGGCACACAAACGCATTATTTTGGAAAGATAAAACTGCATTTTCCATTAACTCAATCCATTTCTCCTTGAGGCAAAGGAGACTAATCATTTCCATTCATTATTTCAAAATGACTTTCCAAACTGTACTTCCTCGGCAGTCTTCCTCATTGATATGGGCTCCTAATGAGCAGCGCTCTCTCCTGACACCTGCAATCAGCCCCCAGCACATCAGCTACAACATCAGGTGATGACCCAGCTGATTTTATTTCCAAAGCTTCCTCCCCTCATTTCTTCACTCAACTTTCCCTCTTGATAAATGACACATTTATTAGACCTGTATTCTACCAAGCATTACCTTTGCTCTTTGATTTCTCTATTACTGAGCTGCTTCTCTAGTCATCACCTGATGCATTTTGTTATTACCTACCAGTTGTACTCTCATTCCTGTCAATCCTTCTTCTTTTGATACCTAGCCTACATGCACTAGTACTTATTTTCCTTCAAAAGTTTCCTCCTGACCTCCTTCTTCCTTTCTTTCACTGATACGTTTGTTTATTTTCATGATTTATCGGACTCTTGTTTTCTTTATTGTTCTCACCGTTTCTTTTGGTTTTGGGGTGGTTTTTGGTCATCCTTTATTAAACCATGTTTTACTCTAAGTCACAGGTCTGGCTCATTCTCAATATCCACTTCTGTTTTCATGCCGTGGAGCATATCCATCAGAAACACCATCCCTGCATGCATCTCCTCCACTACAAAGTTGTTCTGTTCCCCTTCAGTTTTTCCACAGTCCTAGCTAAATACGTCTGCTTTTCTATGTGGCTAAATAGCATATCCTCATTTCCAGACACCTCTTCATCACCTTTGCTTCAGGCCTAAGAGTTTCCCTACCTTTCTTTGCACAGATATTATAAATTGGGGAGCCTCTGAACACAAATCTATGCGTGCCACCTGATGTTATGAATGTAATTTCCAGTGTAATAACAGATGTGTATTAACTCATCCTTTTTATGGTCAAAATCAGATAGTGCCTGAGGAACATCAGAGACTATCAACAAGGTGGTAATGTGATGAAGGAGTGAGGGTCATGGCCAGAGAGTGGCTCTTGTATCGCAGCGTGTGTGTACGCCCAGGATGCTGCCTGTGGTGTGTGTGGGCTAGGCGTGTGAAGGGGGGAAGGCTTGCGAGGGGGAAAGGGGGGTGGCACGGGCAGATTTCAACGCTGGAGACACACTAGTCTATTTGTGGGAAACTCATGAAGCCGGGTTTGCTCTGGTATTGCATCCCTGGGGGCAGGCCATATGGGGTTGCATAAAGTGCAGGCCCAAATTGAAGCTTTTTGTCGTGTTAGAGGTCATACCTTTCCCCTCGTTTGAATGCTTTACAAAGGGGTGAATATGCTCTTCAGTCCTTCCCTCAGCAGGCTCTCTAGTGAAGTCACTTTCCTCATCCTGGTTCCATATTTGCTTGAAACTCAAAGGAACTCAATCCCTTTACAACTGCAAAACAAACTGCCCAAAAGGTTAACCAAATGGTGGCCAGTCACCGACCGACAGTGTAAGCAGGTAAGGTCACAAGTATTTTGCAGATCAGGCTAATACGGATCGAGAAATTATTAGGGAAAACAGATGAAAAGACAGACATACACACAGAGCAAGCGATATGAAGCATAGCAAGGACTGGAAGGATGCTAACAAAAAGAGGGGTAAGGATACCGAGGAGCAATATGCACTCGGATATTAATCCTTTCCACACAACTATACTTTTCCATCACTATTAAGAAAGCTTCTTTACAGAGTCTGCATACTTTCTAAACACATCGTTTAAAAGCATCCAAAGCAATGGGTGAACGCTTAATAAACATTATTATTCCATGGGCTGAAATAATTTATATTTGGAATAAATCCAACAACCTCTGTAGCTGACAAGAAGAGGATAAGAGAGGGAAAGATGGCTGGATATTTTTGTAAATCAGATTTACAAGCCTCTACCCACAATACTGATGTATTTAAATGACTGTACATAGTAGACTACTTTATATACAAAACTTTGTACCAGGTGAGAAAACAAAGGCTGCAGAGCTGTCATGTCTGATAGGCAAAAGTAAATGCATCCCTATTTCCAGAAGTGCTTTTTTAAAAAAACAAATTACACATTGGTCTTCAGTACTTAGTATTGCATTAAAATGATTGCCTTTTTGATATTTGAAATTTATTTTATAGCCTCCGGCTCCCAAAATAAAGAGAGCCCTTGCTTTTGTTGAAATTAACTGCTCTGAAACAAAGCCGTCTTCCCACAGACTTGTATTTCATTGCCCTTAAATACCCTCCCATCTTCGCACACGCTCCTGCCAAACTGACCAGGAAAGGGCTGAGCTGCTTTAGGATCTCCTCAGCAGAGATGTCCATAGGGTCTCTCTCTCCCGCACTCTACCCAGCTGATGATTTTCATGAAACACTTTGCAAATTAAGATATTTGAACGCTTACCTCTCTGTCAAACTTGGTTGATATTGGCCAACTGCTTCAAAAATCATTGGAGGGGGCATGACAGGCAACCAGCACGACCGTGCAAGCCCAGCTTCCTTAGAAAACCACACTTAAAAACCTACCAAGCTCCTACCAATAAAGATTTTGAAGAAAAGCTTGAAAATTAATAAAGTGCATTCTATAGGTTTATGCACAAGAAAGCAAATTTAAAGAGGCTAATGTTTGCATTAGAGCCATTATCTAGGCAGACTCACTGATGTGTTGGGGTTTGGCAATAGCGTAATTATCAGCTTTCTGTGTGTGTGTGTGAGGCAATTCAGCTCTTACTCCTATTTTTCACTTATGGTTTTAATGACAGACCCTTACAGTTTGCAGAAGAGAGCACCCAACAGTGGAAGCCTGATGCTGAGGGATGCAGAATAGAAACCCACCTGTCTCCCATCCTTACTCCAAAAACTTACCAAAAAGAGTATTTCCATGCATTAGCAGCCTGGCTGTGCAAAAATGATGCCTCTAAAAAGGTGCAGGGCACCGAAATCAACCCTTCAGGGGCCTGCTCTTCCCTCTGATCCCCCCACCTCACCTGGCTTCCCCTGGATCTAAGGCACTGGCTTAACTTTAACTACTGGACACATTTTTGGAAGTGTCCAAACTCTGTTAGCCATAGTTTTTGGCGCCTACTGTGTGAAACTGTGGCTCTCCAAAGAGCCAAAAGCAGAGGTTGTTCTTAAAGATATTGCTGCGGTAAAGGACCTGGGTCAGATGATTAAACAAAGGAAAACCCCCGCCTTTCGCAAGTCATTGCTCTAAGAGGCTCCTCAGCCTCCTCCTCCAACAGAGGCAGAAAGCTAAAACATAACATAAAAACACGAGACCTGCCAAAAAAAAAAAACCCACAGAGGCTTTTTGCCCACAAATACAAGAAAGTTTATTTAATAGCCTTACAAACGTCAGCCCGTCCCTTAACCTTTGAAAAACACAACTTCCATCCTCCCCCCTCAGCTATCAGTCATAGCGGGCTTTTATCTTTCCTCGCCTCGGGCGGCGTAGGCCGGTCCGTGCTTTGTTTCTCGCCAGGCTCCTTCCGAGCGCGGAGGGCGGCACGGCGGCGGCGGCTCCCCTCAGGCTTTTCCCGCCCTTTTCCTGAGGCGGCCGTTGCGGCCGCAACAGCCGCGGGCGGCGCGCGCCGGCCCCCGGCCGGGGATTGGGCGAGGGGCGGTGCGTCACGACCGCCCCCCTCCCTTCACCGCTTTCCCGCCTCCGCCGGCCGTCGCCACTGCGCAGGCGTGGGGGGGGCGGGCGCCATGGCAACGCGTCGCGGGCGGTAAACAAGGGGGAGGCCGCGCCCGGCGGCGGCGGCGGTGAGGGGCGACCCGGACCCGGACCCGGACCCGGACCCGGACCCGGACCCGGACCCGGACCCGGACCCGAGCTTTCGGGTCCCGGCGCAGGCAGAGCGGGGGCTGTGGTGAGGGGGCGCGTTTGGGCGCTGGGCTGCGTTCGGGCGTTGCGTTTTTATTTCGGAGCGCGGGCCGGGTGCCCTTTCCCGTGGCGGGGGAAACGCTGAGGAAAATTTGACGTGATTTTGCACGTGGGTGTCGCCTCTGCCCTTGCGAAGGGGGAGAGGGCGCTTTCGGGTGCTGAGGGGACGGGGACCGTCCTCCGAGCCGAGACGCAGCAGCCGAGGGGCTCGGGCGCAGTCTGAGAGCGTTGCTGCAAGCGCAGGGCGCTGCAGGCGCTTCCCCAGGCTGCTAGCGCTGCCCTGAAGTTGAGGGCTTTCTTTTTTTCCCTTCCCATCCCCTTTTTGCCCTTTTTCCCTTTTCCCCTCCCCTGTTTGCTCTTGTGCTGCTATAGGACATCTTATGTTCACGGAGAAGCACAGAGCCCGGGAACCTGGCAGAGGTAGTGGACAACTGCACGAGTGAATCTTTGCAAGGAAATGCTTTGGTTAGGTAGGGCACACCTAAGCCTGTTTTGGCAGAACTCTGATTTTTTTCACTATTCTTTTTTTTTTTTGTCTGACTGCAGAAGAGTTTAGGAGTGGGGAATGACATTAGTGCCTTGCATAGTATTTAACCCACTGCGTGACTGTGTGTTGCAGGGTCCATCTTCAGGGCTCGATGTGGAATCCCTCAGCTCCGTGAAAGGACTTACCATGGTAATACAGGTTTGATTCTTTCTAAATGTGTTGAGTCCCTTTCTTTAGGAAGTGGAGTTAATGCTCAAAAGGCTCCTTCCCAAGGCTGCAGGGCACAAACTGACCTGCTAACTTTATGCTGTATTTAAATATGCACCAGATTCTGCTTTCAGCTTTTCTTAATAAGCTGTAAAATTTTGCACACGTCATAAAGCCTCAAATCGGATTGCTTGCGGGTGAATGAAAACTCCACACAAATATGGATGTCCCAGCAGTTTTGATGCGTGTCCAGATGCCCTGGTGATGGTTGCAGCTTAAGAATTTGGAGAGGTCCTGTTAGGAACTCTGCTCCGTGTGAGCCCTGCCTCTGCAAGCTGAAGAAAAGCTGCATTCTGTTCAACATCACAAGCTTTTGTTTGCCTGATAAATCCATAAGAAATCCTGGGACTGCAGGCTGGTAGGCCAGGAGTTGGCTCCGCTGCAGCCGCGTGCGCATGTATGCACGCGAGGTGGTGGTCTGACAGCGTTTGTAATGCCGTGCTTGGGTAGCTTGCTGGCTTCCCACATTTTAGGAACCCCTGCTCTAGGCGATGCTGGTGTGTGTGAGCTGACTGTGGACTATAGTGTACTGTTGCTACGTTTAATGAGAGACAGGAAACAGAGATTTAGCAGACAGGAAAAAAAAAACAGTCAGTTGTTGACAGCGATCGAGAACATTCAAAGCGTGGAGGTCGGAAGTGTCCATTGCAGAGAGACAGCAATAGCAGCGAGGCAGCTCTAGCCCAAACACGTTCCCTGGTTCTCGCTGCAGACTTATGCCAGCAGCTCGCACTTGCATGTAAGCATCTTTTCATTTTGAAAGACTGGTGTCCTCTGTGCAGTTCAAAGCAATGGGCCAGATTCCCACCAGGAACCTAGCTGTGCTCACAAAATCTGCCAGTGACCCTGTTGGCAGTGCATAAACAGGGAGTTTGATTCAGGAGGCTGGCTGAAAAATCTCTTTCTACATAAACATCTACTTTGTGGAGTGTACACGTTCCAGCACATTCAGTATTCAACAAATTCTATCCAATTAGGGTGACAAGCCTTTTTACAGACCTTGTCTGATATATGTCTGAGTTTAAGTCGTTTGCTGTTTGCATGACCAAAAGTTTAGAAAACAATACTGTCCTCATCTGCAGCTTGCACTCTGTACTTTCTGTTTGTCTGACTTCTTTTTTCCTTCTGCGGGTAGTGGTTCTGTGTGCTTCATATGGACCTTTCAACTTTTTTTCTTTTCTTTTCCCCCTTTACCTGTACATGTTCCTTCACACTGAGATCTGGGCTGGTTTTGAAAATTGCATCCTTGACTGTGTTCTCATACCTCAAAGCATAAACTTTGATCTTATTTGCACTAAAGAGTACTGAGCTACAAAGGGACTCTTTAGAACTGATACTGTTAAAAACGTCCTAATGTACTGCCTTCCCCTTGTTTATGCCCAGCTGATAGTTACACGTGACCTTTCTCACTGCATCTATCCTAATTCTAACGAAGAAGCCTGCTGATCTGTTTAATTAGCAGTGTGCAAAAAGGCAAATAACACAAATGCATAAATTGACTTGGTGTGCACTGAAAGTGCTCTTGGCACCAGACCAGAGATCACGCACTTTCAGTCACTCATCACGTGGAAATACTTCCGTTCGGCTTTTTTTTCTGGGAGTAGCTGCCATTCCGCCCGGTGCATTCCTGGGACATGGCTCACCTTGTGGCTTCGCGGTGCCATCACCATCCTCCTGCCATCGCAGCAGCAATGAGAGATCCCTCTGGGTCTCTGACCCAGTTTCTCTTGCTCAACACCTGAAAGCAGTGTTTTTCATGCAGAGGCTTGCTGGGAGGAGTGACCAGCGTGGGTGAGAGAGCAAACGAGAGCGAAGCAGACCCTGACAAATCTCTCAGAGGCAGGAGGCCGGGTGTTTAAGCTTCGGTGCTAACTAGCTGGAGTTAATTGGAGTCTTCATCTTTTCTAGGGCTTAGATGAGTCTTGGCAACACCTTTGTACATACAGAATGGCAGAGTTTCTATTTAGATTTGTATTACTGGTAATGGTAGAATAACAACTATCTCACAATTCCTTAAAAAGGCTACAGCTGTAGAAGGGACACCCACTTTTCTGGTTTATGATCCAAAATCACAAATGGACAAACAGTATTGGATGAAAAGGCAGCAAGTGCCTAATTTGCTGTAGAGTTGCATCATAAGGCATTAGTTAAAAAAATAAAGAAAGAATGTATGATTTCCATCCTGCAAAAATTTTTTTTTAAAAAGCTAGATAGAAGCACACTTTGGAACACGAGTTAGCCCTGTCCAATGACCTCTTTAAAGATTCTTACAGACTATAAAGCAAATATGGGTTTGGTGAAAACGTATTAGTGTCTAATAACTTGATAGTCCCTATATAAAATCACCACAAAGTACAGGTATCTGTGTTAAGGGGCTCTGATGTAATGCTGCATGCCAGGACTAAGATACAGCGAAACAGCTGTTCCAGGATGTCTTACGATCCTTTATCCAGTACCAACACAATAAAGACACAGGACTAACTGTTTCTGTTATCATTTTATCTCTGCAGGCAGTTAAAGGTAACAGACCCAAGCATGGCAAGGGCAAAGGCTCCAAAAAGAAAGCGAAGAAGGTGGTGAAGGAAGTGGATATTCTCAGCCCAGCAGCTATGCTCAACGCCTACTACGTCTGCCACAACGCCCCTGCCTGCCTGGAGTTGCGGGGCTTTCCCTGGCCTGGCTCCCCCAAAAAGAAAGGAAAGAAAGGAAAGTAATCAGATGGCTGGAAAGCAAAGGACACAGCGAAAAGCACACTCCCCAGTGAAGAAGAGACTTTTCTGAGGATTAGCCTCAAACTGACATCTCCAGTGGTTAGCTCAAATAATCTGCTGTAATCACTGCTGGGTCCATACAAAGACACTCTTATAGCTCAAGCATAGAGTGACAAATGGCAGGTGACCACTGTGCCATCACGGTTTCAGCCGCAGCCCTCCAGTTCTGTGCAGAATAAAACATCGCACCTCAGCAATCTGAAGGGTTTGTAGCGGGTTTGATTCACACACACTGCTGCGGTTCCCTCACGGAGGGGTTGTGTTCCCCGGTAGGACGTGCTCCACCTCTCACTGTTTTAACCAGGGTTGGTGGAAACCCAAGCTCAGAAAATGGATACCGTGGTAGGATTAACCATTAAATATGGGTTTTGCAGCAGCATGTGCCCAGGAGCCGCCCTGTTCTCCCTTTCTGGTCAACCGAGAGCTCAGCAATGCCGTCAGTGGAGAGGAGGGTGATGCACCTCATTCTCGAGGAGGTGGCTACGTTTTGTCAGATGAGCAGTGCCTGAAGCTCCAGCGAACATAACTGACCAGCTCTCCTTTGGCTGTAGTGGGAACCGGGAGCTTAGATGTTGTTAGTGATGCTGTAGTTACAGGCAGGTAGAGGTGACTAATCCCTTCCCTGCAGGTCTCTGCTTGCAGTAATCAGTCTTAGTCCGAACATCCTGGCTGGAGACCACAGACTTTATGTTACAGTCTGGGGTTACTTTGCTCAATTTCCTCTTTGTGAATCTAACGCAGCCCTTGGTAAATCGTGAAGCAGTGTGTTAAGCTGTAAATCCCTCCCAGATCCTTACCCATGCCAGCTGGAAGGATGCAGTGGAGTGACTGGGACAGGAGAGTGTGTGTGCTGAACTGAGGCAAGCTGTGGAAGGATGGGAGGGAATAGAGGACAGGTGGGATCTTGGGAAAAGAGTTGGGAAAAGAGAATTTGCAATGGGCTAGAGCTACTCTGGGCGGAGGCGTTCCAGCTGTGTAGGACGCTCCGGTTACTGCGAGCGCGCAGCATTGCGCTCCGCGCCAGGCGGCACCGAGACCCTCACAGCAAGCGTCATATCAGAGCTGCAGTTGGTTCTCAAGGCTGAACATCTGCGCGTGCAGATGCGGCAGAGCCACGGGCTGGCCCTGGAGGATTACGCTCAAGGCCGTTCCTGGTTGTCTTAACTGCAGGGGGAGGTGCAGCACGTTTCTGGCTTCCAGGTAACTTTACGTTGCAGATAACAGAACAGCCAATAATAACGTGATTGACCCAAACTGATAAAAGTCTGTAAGGCCTAATGCTGTTTCTCCAGCTTAAAGTGTTCCCTCTATAGAAAGGTCTTGACTAGGTAAAATCAGTTTTGTGGCACTGCTTGCAGCCCAGTACTGTCATTTATAGGCCACTGCACTACACCGCTGAATTTGTTTCATCTACATCTCAGGAAAATCATGGTGGGATCCTGTTTCCCTGCTAATCTGTCTGCAGTTGGCATGTTCTGCTGAATCCAAGATGTCACTTGCAGAACCAGCTTGCTGTATGTGGTGCATAGATGTGTCTTCCTCAGCATTTACGCATATTCTTGCTTCCCCATCACCCACCAGGAAGTCTCTGACCACATCATATACTTGCAGCTAATTCCTTCAAGTAATGAGGCTCCAAAGACAGAATTTGCTTTATCTATATTTTCGGGGGTTCCCCTCACCATCACGGTTTCTGTGCTCTGTTCAGGGTCAGTTTACAGGAGGAGGAGAAGCTGAAGGACGGTGCAATCTCCTGCCAAGACGAAGGACCTAGTTTCACAGCAACTGCGTGTGCAGCAGGTGTTTAGGAAAACAGCTTCCTTCTGGGCCACTTGCTCTACAGCCACCGATTGCAGCAGTTTGCAGCTTCCTCCGAAGCAGCTGCTATCTGGCCAGCGCGGGAGGCAGCGTGCCGCGCGAGATAGACACGTGGTCTAATCTAATACATCCGTCCTAATTAAGCCAAGCCCTTTTTATGTATATGATAGACTAGAGCTACAATGATTTCAGACCAAAGTTTAATATGCAGAAGTGACTGGAACAAATAGCCAAATATCATTGTATGCTTTCTCAAAAAAAAAAAAAAAAAAAAAAGCTAATTTCTGCATGATGCAGTTGAGCGCACCAGGCAGTGACCAGCAAAGGGTAAAGACCCTGCTTTCTAGCGTACCTGAAAAGTTGCCATTCACTTCTTTTTGTTGACAACAGATGAGAAATCCCTTCCAACCATCTCGAACTGAAAAATGAAACACTTTTTTCCTCCCTTTTACCTCTCTGACATTTGGTTCTGTCTCACTTTTCATGTAATTCAGGCTCCCTTGTTGTTAATGAAGCCCCACAGACACCTCTGAAGAAAACTTTGTACTTTAAGTGGGTTGATTCAGGGCTGCGGATGCCCCTGGATGACGATTGCAGATGTGTCAGTTTTATCTCAATGTGCATGAGCTCGATTCTGTGCCAGGCTCTCCTCCCTCCTGCGGTGCAGTGTTTATAAGCTGAGGTTACGACAAATAAATCTGTTGTGCCTGAATCCCCGGAGGAGCTTTTGAGGGGAAACTGCAAGCTGGAGGGGCCTTTGCAAGGGATCTTCACGAATAAGCTGCGCCACCTCTTAGGCTGGGCATGGCTTCAGGGCTTCCTTTGCTCTGCCACTACCCAGCCGTCGTGCACAGCGCGCTGCTCTGTGTATGTGAGGTTAACGCTTCCTGGAGGAAGTTGTATACCAAAACCAGACGGTTAAAAATACACTGGATGTTGACGTGTGTGTTTGTGGGTGGGGTAGAGCAGGGGGGGCACAGGACTGTGGTTGCACAATGTGAGCGTGAGCTGTGGCTATATATACAAGGAGTTTAAGCAAAAGACGCTACCTACTACATTTAGTATTAGAATATTTCCAGCTCGATGGAAGCGTCCCTTCTTTATCCTTTTCTCTGTTCAACGCGTCTCTATCGCTCAGTATTTGCTAGCACGTTGTTTTCACATTAAGGAAGGCTTTGTGTTAGGCCTAAGTTACGAGATCTTGTTAACTTATGAACTATTTTGTACACTTAAAACTGATGTCTGCACTTACTTGCATCTTTATGATACGTAAGAAAGGCTTGGTAAATGGCACATGTCCTTGTTTGTTTGTTTTTCCTCTTAAGAAATGCACTGGCTGTTACGGGGAAGATAGCTGAGGACTTTTTTGGTCATAAATGCTATCTCCATAATAATGAGATTACTATGGTGGATTTTAAAATAAAAGCTTTGATCCAAAAGGCATATTAGCCATTGGCATTAAATAGTGTCAGCAGGAGAAATAAAGGAAAGTTTCCAGGAGGTTAACTCCTGTCTCGTTTGCTCATCTTTCACTGTCTTGGTTCTTTGCTGCCGTTTCAGAAGTTCTTCAGGCACAAAAAGAGCTAACTGATTTTACTTTCTCTATTAAATGCCCCTCTCTTTCAAGCTTTCTGTCTATGTTAAAAAGAGCACAAGTCCAGCTTTTCTCCCTTTTGCTGCTAATTGTCATACAAAAGACCAGAAGGAACAGAAGGTTAGACCTTACAGAGGTGGGTATTCTCTGAGACGTGTTGTCTAGATACACCACGACACTTGGGAATATTCCAAGCCTTCCAGGTCTGACACCGGGATGTTCTTGTTACATGTAAGCATGTGAATCCGCTGGTGGTAGTTTTGGGAGGGGATTGATTATTATTATTATTTGTCAAATTATGTATGTTTTCTGAAGAAAAACTACAGTGAATTCAGCAGATCTGCTTTTCGCAGATACTTTTGATGAGCCCCTTAGAGGAAGCTCACAAGGCCTCCTCCCACTCCTGATATCCACAAACCACAGCTTAAAATCACAAGAGAATCTCGGGAAAAAAAATAGCTTTTTCCTTAACTTTTTTGGTTTAGGCTGCACATAGTTTTGTTAAAGGTAAGCAATATTTAGTTCTTTTAAAATAAAACATAGTCTTTTAAGTTTGCAGTGTTCTTTCTAGGTTATTGCTGTATGATCTCAGGAGCAACATAGCTGAAAGGATTTTTTAATTTACTCTTAAAGTCTGATCCTATATTCAGGATTAAGCTAGAGTAAACTGAGTGTGAAATCCTTTTTTTTTAAAATGCAAAAAACTTCAAGACAGGGATAGCATCACTATTTCTACTAATTGTCTCCTAGCTGTAATTTTCACTAAAAAAGAGAAAATTTTAAGCAAAGGGTTAATGGAACACGTGGCTAAAATGTCTCCATTGGACTGGCCAGGAGTATAGTCATGAAGGAAGAATGTGCACTGAGATGTTAAATCAAGTTACAAAACTGATGTTTGAACTAAAGTTGTATTGGTTAAGCAAATACAGTTATAGTAATTGCAGTTGGATTTTCTTGTGTTTCTCAGGGTGGAAATGGTAAACACACCTGTAAGAGACTCATTGCACCTCGCTTTGTATGTCTATGGCATAGCTGTCTCTGCCTGAGCTAGTCATGCCGGGATCTCCTTAGAGATAAAAAGGAGATAGAAACAGGCACACGGGGCGTGACCAAGTGGACTACTTTTAGCCATTGACTTTAGGATAAGTGCCCTAAAAGTAGGCACCTACACCATGGATGTTGCATTTGGTCAGAGGAATTCCCTTCCTCTTGCCCACAAATTCAGATAGAAAGGCAGTTGACAAGGCTGCTTCTGGACCAAAAAGTCCTGCATTTCTTTTTGACATTCATTGCAAATGGCTCATTCTTTGAAGTATTCCATTCCTGGAAGAATTTATTATCTATAACTTTTCTGACATCCCTCAGTCTGAAAAGAAAAGTTTGCTCAATCAATCTTTCCAGATCTTCATTGGATCTGATGGATGTACTACCGCAGTACATGATGTAGCACATTACAACCATTTGGATTGCTTCGTTGCATAGCAGGAATGATCTGGCTCCCTCCTCGTTTACATAATATGTTGTCTGTGATGGCTTGTTTGAATGTCTTTTCATGGCAGTTCAAAATGTTATGTAGGTCAGCTGCGCTTCTTGAAAATGCGGTATGTTTATGCATGGAGAGAATTCCTGTTTTATGTCATTTGCTTTTGATGATTCTGGGAGTTTCCCATCCTTGATTTAATGCATCCTTTGCTGGAGATTGTTGTGGAGGAGCAAGTGGGAAAGCTTTGCATGAGTAACATGGATTCTTTCATCAGAGAAGGGGAGAGACCTGTTGGGAATATCTGCTTTCATGTCTGCAGTGTTTCATTGGGTTGTAAACAGATTTTAGCAAGCCCCAAGACAGCAGATAAAGGCTGGATCACGAGTGATGTAGATGAATGATGTCACGTTTCCTGGTGTTCTTAATTTGACCTTTTTGTGGAAAGTGAATTATTTTACAACATAGTGATCCGTTGCTCCATAATATTGAATCACGGAAACTGAGTCTGAACGAGCTTCTATCTGTCAACTGTAACGATTCTATCAAGATGATAGATGTCTCACATCCGAGCTGTGGAAATAACTTCAAGTTCTCCATTGCTACTGATGGGATAGTGCCTTGAGCCGACCAGTGGTCTTCTTATGGCTAAAATCGTATGTTGTGTTTCCATAAAAATGCTTCAATCTCTGTCAGACATTTTATGAAAACTTCTGTGACAAAGCATGACAGGACACAGTATCAAGAAGTTTTGCTCACTCCAAATACTTCTTGTGAGCAAGAGGAATCACGGTATGAAAATAAGCATGCTGCATCCTGGGAGCTGCAAACCCACGGGGATTCCCGGTAAGGAATTGCGGGAGCAGAGTCACCACTGTGGAACTTCACTTTCAAATGAAGACGCTGCATTTTCTGAAACCGAGGAGAGCTCCCCGGCCTCCTCACTCTTCTGGAGTTAGGAAAAAGTGGGAACACAGCCATATAAAAAAAGGTTTTTCTTGATACAAGAAAGATCTCTTCCATAACCCTGAGAGGAGAAAAAAAAAACCTTTTTGAATCTTCCTGGAAGAATCTTCTCATGACAAGGGAATTCTCTGAAATTTCTCTAAAAAGGGAAATGAAGATGGGTGTGGAGTGGAGACTAAGCTGGTAATGAACACACAAACCAAATGGGAAATACCAGAAATGCATTGGGTCATATAAATGATCTTCCAGTCTTCTCGGCAATGATGCTGGTTCTAAAAAAGGTAGGTGAAGGGGACGTTGTGGTTGGTATAAAGCTTCTGGTGTGACTAGCAATCTCGCAATCTGCTTATTGGCGACAATCTGAAGCCTGAAGGAATCAAAGGAAAAATCTCATATTGTCCTTCAGTACTTCAAAGTAAGCAACACTTTATTGAAATGGACATCTTCTGTATGAAGATCTGAATCTCCTGAGATATACCAGAGCTTCACAACTGCGAGGATCTTGGCCTCACTCCAGTAATAACCCTTGATCTTGCCATGGCGTTTGACTCATCTGAAATGATGTGGCCTGAAACAGCGTCCTTGAAAGGAGGAGTCCTTCTTCTGTCACCTGTTGTTTTGGCTCCTGAGATACTTTCCCAGAAAGCTTGGCAGTTTCTGAAAATAGATAAAATATTTTGGAAGTACCTGATAATTACAGATTGTCCTTTGGGAACTATCCAAGGAGTAGCTCTGTTTCCTTCGATGTGTAGGTGCTTCGATTACTCATCCTTCTCTATTGTCTTACACAAGGGGCTTGGATGGATCATTTCTGTGACAATCATCAGAAATCAGAGAGTAGAATAAATAGGAAACATTTAGAGCTCTTGTAGTGGCAGCTGATACTCTGCCTTTCCTCCATTTCTATACCTCGGACCGCAGATAGGGTCTGTCGCAAGGCTTGCAAGTGTATTTGGAAGAGGAAACAGAAATATTTTTAATAGTCTGTGAGATTTCAGATTTGTGACCTCCCGGAGGTATCTCTAATGAGCTTCTGAGTATCTCTTCAAATGTCTTATAACTGTCTGGGAATGAAGGAAACCCCTGGATTACAGGACCACAGGGTTGACAGGGCTGCAACGAGCGGTGACTGTCCAGGTTCCTCCAGCTCTCAGGCAGTTCCAGGACTGGTCGCATGCCTGCACACGGCAGGGCTGTGCTACTTCTGAGGCTGCCGGTAGTCATAACCACAGCTGTGAGAGGGGACAAACCAGTAGGAGCTACTTGGACGGACAGCGCTGGGCAGTCCTTCGATCCAGCTGTGTGCCCAGTGCAGTTCTGTCCAAAAATGGAACCATCAGACCACAGCGGAGCTACACTTCTCTTGCTTGGAGACTGCTCCCAGGATGCCCTGTCGTATGTGTCTGTGGATTTGAGACAAATAAAGATGTTATGTGGACAAGAGGCACAGAAAATTGGCTATTTGAACCTACTGTAATCCTCTGTCTTTCTGGTACAGGAACGGATAGACCTAGACCAGCTGCAACAGTGCTCATCTAACCTGTTCCTGGCTCCTGGTGAAGGTGACCCAAATCCCACCTCTCTCAGTAGCATGTTCAATTTTTCACTAACGTCACAGAAAGTTTTTTCTTATGCACAGCCCAAGTCCTTTTTTTTTTCTCTTGCTACAAATTAATTTTATTTTCCCATGGCTTTTTGTTACTGAATAAGGAGAACATGGATCATTGCTGTTTTTATAATGATCTTTCATACAGTGGAAGACTGTTGTGTCTCCCTTCCCATGAAACTCCCTCATTTCAGTTCATTAGGATAAGAAAGTGCAGTACTTTCAGCCTTTCTTTCCTCTGTTACACTTTCTAAACCGGTTATTATTCTTGTTGTTTTCCTCTGTGCTCCACAATGGTACTGCTTCATCAGCACAAGGTGACAATTAACACCTCTGAAGTGCAATTTTTATTCTCCTCACATGTTGTTACATGGGAGAGTCATAAAACTGAGATGCATGGGATTAAATTTAAATGTCTATAATCTAAGCATCAGCATCTGGAAGTCTAGATTCTTTAGTTCATATAGTCAGTGGAGTTTAGGGTGTAACTCTTCTGATCAAATGTACACAAAGACTTCAGGATAAGGTGAATTGTGCCCTACCCTCCCCTGACTCCATTCACTATGAAAAAAAGCCCAAGGTGTCTTGTTCAGACATAGGAAACCACATCCAGTGAGATCTATCCCACTCTCTGTGATATATAGGATTTCACTGGAGAAGAAAATTCAAGTTTAGTGTGAATATAGAAATGTAAGTTCTTCATAAAATGATGAGTCCAAGGAGACCAATACAGCCATGGCTTGGAATTCCTAAGGAATTTGGGCGGAAGGCAATAAAAATGGATATCAGAAAACTTGAAAACTTCTGTGACTCTAGTTAATCTTGAGTAATGAGGTAGAATATTAGCTCCAGAGAAAACATGCTGCTGAGAGAAGACATGAAAACTGTTATTTTTGGCTCAGTGGGATGGTCCCCTCAGTCTCTAAAGAGTCATTCRCATTTTCTGCATCTCAAAAGAAGGCAGAAAATCCCAGAATTAATCCTTTAGCTGATCCCACTACCAGCCTAAGCCACTGATCTGAAATGGGGACTGCAGGAATTCAAAGACTGTTAAGTCTTGTGGTACCAGAAATAGTAGGACTGGTGCCAAAAGTGATCCGTCTCTTTGGTCTAATGTCAATAGATCCAGTGTCAAAACTGTAGGAAGAACTGGTGCATTGGTCTAGAGTAGGTCTTTCTGCTGAGGGAACAACAGGTCTTAGCTTCAAAGCTTGGATGAGCTCAGAGCTTCCTTACTCTTTCCTTCGGTGTAGATTGCCTAGACAGGATGTGGCCTCTGAAGATTTTTAAGGACAGGTTTACCAGGACAAGTTTGGGTATAGTTGATCCTGCTTTGGAGCAGTGGAGTAGCCTAGACAAGCATGGGCTTGGACATTTTAAAGGCAACTTGTCCTCTGTATTTTGTTGTTTCACTGCAGTCAGAGCTTATACCTTGAATCAGTCTTGAAAACATTTGTAAGATTTGAGCTTCCTCTTCTTGGAAGGCCTCTGAAACGAGGCCTTAACACCTACACTTTAAAGAACTACAAGCTATCCCAGACCAAGGCCTTTGCAGGAGGACATGCAGGTGGATGTGGTGCAGATATACACATCCATGTTTTGTGTGCAGTATGAGACATGTGCAAGATCTAGGGAGGATCCTGCAGATTTATCAGATAGTTTTCCAGGGTTTTATAATTATTTTCCAAATGGACAACAAAACAAACTTTTCAAAAGATGCAGACCTTCCTCCAAACCATACGAGCATCTTGAGCAGGGACCTTTCAAGCGCATAGCCCTGCACCAGGCGAGGCATATAAAAGAAGGGGGCAATTCTGGGTTGTGCCATTACAGGCTACCAACCCAAAGCCAAGCAATCCACAGCAAAGCTAAAAGAGAGTTAATAATGCAAAACTCCTTCACCTTGCAAGTCTCCCCCTCCCATCACTATTATTTTGTGCAAACAACTACAAAGAGAATGATATAAAAAATGAATGTGAGCTGAGAGAAACAACATTGCAAAGGATTGTGTGAGATGTTCTCTGTGTCTAATCTTCTGCTAGAAAGGATCAACCTGGCCAGTGCCTTTCAGGCATCCCAGTTCAGAGAAGAAAAATACAGCCCGACTTGAGCACGTCTCAACCGCGGAGGAGTGGAGCAGAGCTCGACAGTTCCTCAAAGAGGAAGCGCAGCCGTCTTGAGCTTATCACTCCGGCACAGTTGTAAACTCAGCCCTTCTCACCCCCGCTAATAACAACCAAGCGTAATCGTGTCTCGATGGCTGGCCCAGCCAGGGGAAAACCGCCTTGCCTGTTAACAGTTCAGGAGAAATTGCCTTGAGTAATGAAGAAAAACAAATCATACATATCCAGCTCAGCATAGGGAGTCTTCAGTTAGTGCTTAGGGAATTTATTTCCCTAAGAAAAGTAGATGAGACCTGAAGAAACATCTCACAGACGGACCAGACCTGCACCCCGCACACAGGCGTCGCGGCAGTGTGTTACAAGCGCTATAAGCTGAGCCCACATTAGGAAGATGACAGCAGTCTGCAGCGGTGTCCTTGGGACTGGGCATGCAGACGAGCCCCTGCTCACCGAAACGCGGCCGCGGCAGCCCCTGCCAGCTCACTGTCCCTGCTGAGGACCGGGATTATCAGGTGCTCCCAGCAGCAGCACAGTTGTTGTGCAGGACAAGCCTCAGCATGGAAATTAGATACTGGAGTCACAAGCTGGCTAATCCTGTCCTAAGACGTGGTAAAAAAAAAAAAAAACTTCACTAATGTTTTTAAAAATAAGCTTTAGGCAAAATGTTGGGACCAGAGAGGAAATGCCTTACCGTCAAAAAAGTTCCTGGCTCATTTCTTCCTCTTTAGCTGTCTCGTCTTTGTCTCTCCGTTAACTGTTTGTGCTGCAAAGTCTGCTGTAGTTTGGTGCTCAGCTGTAAGAAACGCCGCAACGGGCCCTGAAAGGCTACATGTAATAGCATAAGTGGGCTCTTATAGGCCATTCGCTCTGCGTAGCTGTCAATATTACTGCTTTTTTGCAGAGATCCCAGCACCACCATCGTTTTATTTCCAAATACTCTGGGTGCTGGCAGAGCAGAAACAATTATTCATGAGTTATGTGAGGCAGAGAAGAGGCAAGCTGCTGAGGTGCAAGCCCAAAACCCAGACTGCTTTTGGTTACCGCAAGCTGCAGCAGAGGTAAACACTGTAACAGGTGAAGCTGTTGTCCCCCAGACTACTGCCACGTATCAGGTGTATTACTGCAGTATTCAGAACCCATTTTTTTATACAAGCATAGGCCAAAACAACGGTCTCAGCCCCAATCTGGGTACCTTCTAGATTCTCACAAACCTGACTGATGAGAGAATCAAGGTCTCCCAAGTCCTCAGCACAGACCTGTTTTCCACTGTAACCCCCTAAGGGAAAGGATTTGAGCCTCTTAGCTGCCACGGGTGAATAGCTGAGCGTGCACCGGCTCTGGACGGTGCTGGCTGAGCATTACAAAAAAGGGTAGCATCATGCTGAAGCTGAGCGGTTGCACTGCAACATGGGGCAACTTCAGATACCTGTCGTACCCTGTGCATAAAAATTAAGAGATCTGCGCATGCAGAACTTGACCAAACTACTCCTGAGCAGGAGAGAATATAAGCTGAGAATATCTGAGGAGTGTAATTATACAGAGTAATACAAGGGTGGAGAACAAGGTGCAATGAGCTAAATTGAAGAGAGGGGATTTTCAGGTGAAAAATCAGAAACGTGTATTTGCAGAGCTGCGAGATGGTCTCGGTCACGTTAAAGGCATCGGCTATCACACCTGCAGCAGCTCTATCGAATGATTGCACCAGCGTGGATTTTGGTGACTACATCAACTGCAGCAGAGTACGGCAGCAGCTCTGCAACACAAAAATCCTCCCAAAACTCAGACTCGGCTTTAGTCTCATCTAGCTACACAGGAGCTGTGGTAGACAGAGCCCAATCCCAGCTACTTCCAACAAACTCGCTGCACTATCAGCATTTTCCCTAGAGTAACGAAAACCAGCCCAGCTCTTTGTGAGCCATGCAAATGTGCTTTATTGTACATTACTGAACAATCGATGTTGCAAAGACTCCTGTACTAAAGGAAAGCAATGGAAGTAATTTATTTTCTCTGAAAAAGAGGGAGAGAAGGAAAAGGCCCAACAGCTGTGTCTGTAGTCTTTCCCTACAGGCAGCAGTGGATGCATTCAAAAACTGTTCAGTTACTTCTGCTAAATCATCAGGGTGTTTTGTTTACAGCATAGTGGGTGAATCAGTTGCTTTTCTCTTCTGTAGGCTTAAGATGAATAAAAACTCTATGCAAAAAAGATGCAGACTTTTTCTCTCCTGATACGAGATGCCAAGAGGCTGGGATTCCACCCTGTAACACTCGCAAGCACAGGCAGCTAAAAAGTGCCAAAAGGCAGCAGATGTTTTAACTGTGAGGCAGCTAGGACATCTTGTGGGAAACGGACCCGGAGCAGAATTGCTGCCAGGAACGTGGCTTCCACTGCAGCACCATGTGCAGCTCCTTCATTTCCAGCATGCCGAAGATCAACCTTCCCACATAAATCCAGCAAGGTAACAGACTCTTGTCTGTTGTAATACCTGTTGTCATAAGATGAGCAAGAGCTAGCGTGTTCAGGAAGCCTAGGAAGTCCTAAAGCTGTAGCAGTATCTCCAAAACGGCTTTTGGAGAACTCTCCCTTCTCCCCATACTAGCTTTGCTGATGGGAACAAAATGTTGGATTGACCTAGTCTAGGTGACATGCTAAATGTGCTAGCGAGGGCATGTGTCTCATCCCCTTATGAAAACATCATTTCTGTGGTCCCTAAAAGTCTACAGTGCTTTTTCACCCCTAAAAGTCTTCAGTACTTTTTCATAGTTGCAAATCTTCTGGTTGTACCCTACCCACACTCCCACATAGGGGAAGTCTTCACTGGAGATAGACCTTGGGCTCTTTATTTATGTATTGACTCTAGCTTGGCTCCTGAAAACACATAAAATCTCTGAGCCAAGGCTGATGGTGCTTTCAGGCCAGACCAGTCTGAGACTGTTGGCCAAAGCCCAAAAGCCGCTTACCCTGCTGCTGGTAACCCACCCATTTCACAAAGCAGGGCCGGACTAATTAACCCAGGCACTCCCAGTCCCCTTACGCTTTCCTAGGCATCTCCTACTTGGCAATGCTTTCCTGTTACTCATCTGCCTTCTTGTCCTGCCCCAGAAGTCACCAACCAGAGATAAGGTGAACTGTTAAAACACACATAATCTTCTGCCTGACGTCTCTCCTGTGATCTCACAGCACCTCAGCAGAGACATCCGAGAAAACAGCCTGCCAGCAGCCTGGGGTGCGAAGGTCCTGCAGACTTTACAACTTTGCAGAGATTAATAGGGTGGCTTATGAACACGTCCCACCTGGTAAATTGCTAATGCTGTCCCCATGTTATACCCTTCTACACTTTCTCCTCCCAGACCAAGGACATGGATGCGTGAGCCTTCCTGGACCTGCCCTCGCTCTTCTGGGCCTGCCCTGTTACCAGAGCTACCTTTTCTCACCCTGCACCACCAGCCCTCAGCTAGCTAACCTCCTCTCGCTCTTCACGTATGCCGGGTAGGACATGTCGTAACCGTCCTGTGGCAGTGCAAGCCGGGCTCTCTCCCCTTCTGCTGGCCAAATGCACTTTTGTACTTGCAATTAAACAGTCTTTTGCTTTTGCCAACCTTTTTTATGTAGAATTATGGGTGTGTGACACAGGGCACTCTGGGCTTAGGTGGTGATAACCCGGGGAGACGTGCTGATGCTCAGATTTTCAAGCAGGAAGAGTCTTAGCTTGTTCCTGCTGGAAAACATTGCCTCTCTGGAAGCCCCTGGCACATCCCAAACCCCCATCCATGCCGTTGCCTCTGGAGAGCCGTGGGTCCCATGTGCGCTGTTCTCTTCTGTTTACAGAACTACGGGCACTTTGAGCGGGGTGGTAAAATGAGCGTGTGTGCCAGGCCCAGCACACGCAGCAGCAATGGCCTTGTCCGTGTGCACTTTCACAAGCCCACGTGCTGATCTGCCCGTTCCAAACCGAAGAGCAACACGTGGCCACGGAAATAGCCAGCTGGACCCCAAGACATCATGTCATCCATCCCTCTCCCTGAGGCAGGAGCAACTTTACCTACAGCATTCCTGAGCGGTATTTGTCTAACCTGTTCTTAAAACCTCCAGTGGGGGAGATTCCAGAGCCTCTCTCAGCTCATCCAATATTATTGTATCCTACTACTGTGAAATTTTCCCAGTAGATCCAAATCTACCTTCCCATGATGTACAGCTAGCAAGGAAGCGACCTCCATCATGCGGAAACCCTGGGTTACGCCAGGCCCGCAGGATGGCACAGCGGCAGCACGTGGTGCTCGTGGCCCTGCTCCAAAACCGCTGACGAGCACAAGGGAATTCCACGGCTCTGACAGTCGGCATCAGCTGCCTCCACACGTCTGCCGGCAGCCTGTGCCATCCCGTCAGCCCGGCGCTCCCCCGTCTCCGCAGAGCAACAAGCTGCAGCCAAAACACCTCCCAGTTCTGCAAGGAAACTTGTGTTCATGGCAGCAACTGGAGCAAGTCATCATTTGGCCCAGATCCATGTTTTGCATCTACTGGAGGCCAATGACAGAAAACCAGAGCATCCAAAACTCAATGACTCACTTAACTGAGTCTCCGGGCTAAGACAACATCCATGCAAAAAGCAGAGATTTTTCCCAGAATGCACTCTGAAAGGTCACACGTGGCAGCAAAGCCCCCAGAGAAACGCAGGGGCACTGCAGAAGCAACAGCTGGAGCGTGACTTTGCAGCGTGGATGTTCGACCCAGAGCTGACTCCACGGGTTCTGCAGGGAAAGCATGTTAGCTACCGTTGTTTTCCATACCATGTTCTTGCAGCTTCAGGTGGATATAGCATGGTCATAACTTCCTGCCTTGAGAGGTCACTTCATTATTTTCTGTTTCTTAAGAGAAAAATTGGTGGCTGCATCTCATTCCACTGATCAGATGACATTATATTTGTATTTGTCTGACTATCGAGTTTATAAAATTTGCAGAGTGCTGTGAGCTGGTAGGCATGTAAGATGCATCCATTTTCACAGGGACTGCTACTGCATGCTTCAAGGAAAGTTATAAAAGTGGATATTAGTATACTGACAGAAACTGCATTATTTGTAGTACAATAATATCCTTATGGAAGAGGTTTCTAGTAGGCAGCAGTTGGTCGGTTGGTGTTCTGAAATAAAACAGATGATATACATTTTACCCTAATGGGAATAACCTATGATTACTGTACTATAAAAATCTAGTCAACTTTTGACCTGCCAGATCTTAGGCATAGAGCGCGTGGTATTTACACAACATCCTTAATGAAGGGATATTAGTGAAGATATTTTGCTTTCCAGTCTGCAAATCTGGGAAATCACTCAACCCTATACTTTAGTGATGGCCTCATAAAGCACTTGCAGGACTTGGTAGAAGTGTTTTTTTTGCTCTGCAAGGGCAACATGCAGGCATCTCCCACAAGTCCTCATGGACTTGGGGGTAAGCGCAGATCTCCCACGGCACCTCACGATTTGTGTGCTCACCGCCTTCGGTGAACCAAAGTTTTCTGCTAAATTTCCTGGTGTCCTCATTGCGGTTCTTCCTGCATCTTCCACGCCAGGCCTTAAGCCTGGGAAAAACATCTTAAATTTGATCACTTCAGTCCATCGGATTTCAAGTTCCTTCTTAAGGCGGCTATAAACGCCCGGTTGCTCTTAGGCGCCACGCCAGACGCCTCGCTGCCGACAGGTTAGCTTGACCTTGCTTTTTTGCCTGTTTTAGATCAGTAATCTGTTTTTTCCGTGCCACCCCAAAACAGCAGCAAACGGCCGCGGGAGGTGGGACAGCGCGACCCAGGCGTGGGGAAGGGGAACAAGCGTTGTTTAGGGGTTGCAGCCTCAAAAAGCGCCATGAGGCTGCAGGCGCGAGGCTCTGTGGAGAGGAGGCGCCATGTGCAGACGGGTCCAGCTGGGGGGCCCCGTGGGGAGCGCAGGCCACGGGTCCTGCGGGATCCTTGCTGGATCCCTTCTCGTCCCACCACAGCACCCCGCCGCCTCCGCGGGGCTCGTCCTTGCCGCCGCGCTGCCGAAACCCCCTTCGCACCTCCACGCCGAGGTGGCGGCGAGGGGAAAACGGGGGGCTGCGACCTCCCCAAGATGGCGCCGGCGCCCCCTCCCGCGCGCCCCTTCCCCGGCGCCGCGGGCAGAGGGGCCGCGACCTCCCTAACATGGCGCCCCGCGCGCCCCCCCGCCGCGGCCGCACATGGCGGCCCCGCCGCCCGCGCCTCGCTTCCCCGCGCCGCTCTCGCCCTTCTCACT
>PTFA01000147.1:2407172-2476455 GCA_003342895.1 Casuarius casuarius | reverse complement strand
GGGCCCGGGCCGGGGCCGAGCGGGCCGCGCCGGGCGTTGCGGCTGGCGGGGCGGGATCCCGCTCCGGGGAAGTGCGGGAGCGGTTTCGGTGGCGTTTTATTATTATTATTAATATTATTATTAGTAGTATTATTTATTTATCCCCCCCCCCGGCGGGGGAGATGGGTGCCTGGCGGCTCGGCTCTGCCCTTTTGGGGGGGGTGCTGGAGGAAGCTGCCTTGCATTTTGTCAGCCGCGCGTGCAGAGTGGTTTTTTTGTTTTTTCCCCTCCTTTTTTTCCCGTGATATGCCCCAAAAGGGGGGCTCGGCCCCGGCTCTTTGTTCTGCGGTTATACAACATCTGCCTGGGGAGAGACCTGCCTCGGCCGGGACGTCGCTGGTGTAAATAACCGTGGCAGGAGGGGGACGTTCGGCTCGGCCGTCGTCGCGCTCGCGGGCTCGGAGCTCTCCGGCGGCTCCGGAGGATTTTCGCGACGCTCCGAGCCTCGGATCGCCGCTGCGCGTCTCCGCTGGAGCCGCCTTCGTGGTTGCCAGAATCGGGGGCTTTTCCTCGTCGCCGCTCCGGGTTTCGTCGCCTCGCCGCTGTCCAGCCGGAGCTGCCGCGCGCCTCTGCCGGGGTCACGGCGCCTCAGTGCTTTTTCCGAGTTTCTTTTGTGGCCGCTCGCGTCGCTCCTTGCGGGAGCTTGTGTCCTGGTCCGAAATCAGTTGTCTTTTCTAATTTAGCAGATATCTCTGGTAAAATTAGGAGCAGCAATTTCTTTCTCGTTTGCGGAGACAGCGGAAGTCGCGTGATGAGCGCGTTAACTTTGGAGAGGTCGGGATCGCCTTAACTCTTCCTCCGGGATTTTAATGTTGTCCCTCGTGGCTGAGCGTTGTAATGTGGCGTTTAATTAAATGATCTCGCGTGCTCGTGTAGTTTTGTGCATGTGTTTACTATTTTGTAGAGTTTTTTTTTTATCGCGGTTGTTTCTCGGAGGCCTAGCACCGTTTAGGTAGGGTTTTGCAGCGAACAAGGCACGGGCTGTTACGTGTGTGCCGTAAATACAGCAAGGTGAGGAGCCCTCTGCCCGGCCCACCGCCTGTTTTACGTGGTTCCTGCAATTTCACATGCAGAAATAGTGTCTGCATCTTACAAAGTGCGTGGCCTTTATACATTTGCATTACGCGGGCGAAGCACGGGTCTTGTAAAACGTCGTTCGTTGGCGGTCTGGATGTAGCTCGTGTTTGAGTGTGCGCGGACGGTGTGGTTTTTGGCTTGGAGCAGTGAAAACGCTGCCTTTCTGTCGGATCTGAAAACTCGCCGTGGACGCGTTAGCTTCCCGCGCTTCGCTCCGTGCCTCCCGCGCTGCTTCGGCGGTGCCGCGGCCGAGGCGCGCTGGGGAAGGACGGCGTTCGTCGCTCCGGCGGTTTACGCTGTGCACGTGGGTTGTGCCGTCCAGACCGCGCTGTTTGCCAGAATAGCGTATCCCGACCCCAGAAGTAAATAAACCATCCTGGCAAAAAGCAGCCACGCCGCAGGAGCCGTGGCGTACGCCGGGTCAGGCCGAGGTTGGCCCTCTGCGTCGCTGGGTCAGGAAAGCGTGATGTGAACCTGCTCGCAGGACTGAGCGACAGCGAGCGGAGGCCACTGCTTTGGGGTGAGATTGGCTGCATAAGAGTTTTCTGCGCTATAATATTGCACTTTGGTTGTTTCAACTTTCCTGGACAGCGGCCCTATGACTAGTCAGCCGCGCGGATGTCAGCTTTCGGACTTCAGGTATTTTGGCACAAGGACTATTTCAGCGGTGGAATTTTATAATTTTTCTGTCGCCCAGAGGTCTGAATCATCTTTTCGTAGGCTTCAAACAGCCAGTTCCACTTTTGGCTGAGCTCAAGCCTGGAAGATTTCAGCCTCGTCAGTGAAAATAACAACGAACCAGAAGTGCTGGGAGCGCCGGGGCAGCCTTTATTGCACATCTTGCTTCTAGGCTACGTTATGGCAAACTTCTGCTGCCATGTGCATGTGCGTGCTCTGGGAGCATTTCCACCACGGCTTCCACCTGCCCTTCCTTCTGCAGCGGAGGGAGATTGCCAGGCAGCCTCTCAGCCTCTCGAAGGCTTTGGGAGTTTTTACCTTACCCTCCTGTGATCCGGAAGGGGGGCTGGAGAAGTATCTTCTGGGAAAGAAGCTGAGGTGCAGTGGCTCTGCAGTGCCCCTCTATCCCTCTACAAGAATACTTAATATAGACTTCTATACATAAGATCACTGTCAGTAGGAATCAGATAGCGCTGGTGATTTTTCAGTGCAAGAAGCACTGTGAAATTTATCCTTGGACCTCGTCTTGCTGCTTTTTCTAAAGTAGATTCCTAGGAAAAAAATGTAATTAACCTTTTTTGTATTGCTGGTTACCCAGCGATTGAATAACTCAATAAAATCATTTTAAAATACACTCTTTGGTCTTTGTAAATACCTCACACTACGTAGTGGTGATACTGCTTTTACTATGTAAGTTGTAACTGTATTATAAAGATGGAAATTCGTGCTGAGGTGGCACTCGAAGCAGATATTTGTTGTGACTCATGCAGCTATCCTCTAATGAACTTCATTAACCGTTTGATAAATAGCCATTTGTTAAGCATGCTTGTCTAAAATTAGGACTGGCTACAGTTGGTTGTAAATAAATGTTGAGGATAAAAGTTGCCGCTTATCCCAGTTTGCTTCTCGTAGCAGCAGTCTGTTTCCCTCCAGGGCTGCGCTGCCGGTTCACGCGCTGCTCCGGAGCTTCGGTAAGGTTCATCCTGCTGAAAGTCTCGTGGACCACTGAAGAGCCCTGTGCTAGGGAATTAAGTGGCACGTAGTCTGTAGCACGTTCTCGCTGCGCTGGGGTGCTGTCTGTGTTTAAAGGCAATCCGTCCTGTTACGGTTCTGAATGCGATTGTTTGTTATAGAATTAGTTTAATGGTTTTTCGAAGTTTCAGATTCTGCTGTTGAATGGAGATGTTCCCCCCCCGCCGTCGATGTTTGTCATTTAGTGAGCGAATTTGTGTGTCTGCTGTTGTGAAACTCTTCATCAGCTCCAGTTGTGCAGTTGAGTCTGAAAAAGATGCAGGTATCAGAGCAACCCCCCGTCTGTATTGCCAAGCACCCGCTGATAAACTGTGAAATGCTGAACGCTATTAGCACCTCTTCTTTTCTCTCTTTGCACCTGAAGTTTCAGCTTCCACCCATAGCTCTCAGCGCGCTGTCCAGAGCCAAGGCTGTGTCGTTGCCAGTGGAGCAGGCAGCGTGCTTTTTAGGGGCCACGGTCTTGCAGGCTGCCAGGTGGGTGGCAGAACCTCGTGCGTGGCCGGGCACTAAACCCCGACCGTCCCGGCGCCGTCCTGCTCGTGGCTCTGTCCTCCGTCGGCTGCAGCAGTCGCGGTGGGGTTGGATAGTTCGGTATCGTGCTGATCCCACCCCGCTGGCTCTGCTTTACGCCCGAAGCCGGCGGGGCGTTGGGGGAGTTTGCTGGGGTCGTTGCCCCCCTGCAATGGCACCGCTCGCTGAGAAACGTCAGGCCCTGTTGCACTCTCTAGTGCGGTGAAGTTCAGAGCCGGGAGCAGACCTTGCCTTGTATCCTCACCAGGAGCGTCAAGGAGAGGGGAGCGAGACCTGGGGTGGCGGGGCGGCCGGGGTCCGAGGTGTGGGACCGCTTGGTTTTGGAGACTGCCTTTACATGAAGAACTTTGTCTGGGCCTGGTCTGGTCTAGTAGTGGATGAGTCGCCTGTGGGGCTCCACGAAGTCCCTTCTCTTGAAAGATGGAAAACGGGGAGGTGGAGGTTATATTTGGTGAAGCATGTAGGCATCCTGATGTACCTCGGTGTTTCAAGAGTCATCAAAATATTTTTTTTTCCTCCTGTAAGGAAGACGTAGCTGTGCAAAGACGCTTACAGAGCGTGCTTTCCATCGGGGCATCGGCTTTACAGGGTGAAGTCCAGCGCTTCCTGCTCTTTCTGTCCGTCGTACTTTCTTGGAGCTCGTGCTGCTTGCAGCGGTACAGGGTTTTGTTTTTGTGCTGGGGTGTAAATACAGGTGTCACCTCGGCGAGGAGCCGAGACGGGCGAGGTGCCTCCTGCCCGGCTGGGTGCTGGCGCCGAACCTTTCCTTCCTGATTCACGCTGTTTCGTTGGGTGTCGATCACCTTCTGCCTCTGATGAGGCTGGGTGTGAGGGAAACCTGTGAACTGTTCTACCCATCTGCACTTTGTGTTGTCTGTATAGCCGGTAAATAACAATAAATAGACCACTCGGATTCTATAGATTGATAGCAACTCGGAGGACAACTGAACTTTTTCAATACCATTACAAAATTCATCTGATTTCAAATATATAAGTAGAAAATATGATAGTATATTTTAATTCATAGAGCATACTTCTTGCAAGCGGAGTGATAAGGTAATGCCATCCGAAAGAAACTGGTTCCCTCCCACTGTTTATTACATAATCATCTAATTAAAGTAATCAAATGGTGGTGACTTCTGGGCTTGGAAAACTTCCCCGCAGTCTGGGTCAAAAATACTTGCAAGGCCACAGCCCCAGAGTCTGTAGGCTTTAATTACGTTGCGACATCTTTATACGAAAATGGTGTTTAAATTAATTCTTCTCCCCAGAAGTTTGTTTGTGGCTTCCGTCTTTCCAGTCTCCTGCTGCTGCTTCCGCAGCTGCTTTCTTAGGCACAAGTAAGATCCTTTACCTCCCAGTTTTCCTCTTGGAGGAGAGGGGACCTCAAACCCTTACTTTTCTCCCTAGAACTAGCAGATTTGCTTTGGGCTGCAAGCTGTTTTTTCAGGCTTATTATTTCTGCAGCAGGACTATTCATGGCAATTTGCAGGTAAATCACTAAGTTGGGTTTCTTGCCTGGGAAGTAAATGGTGTGGTATTTATTATTTTTACCCGTGATGGTTGTAATACTTAAACCCTTATAATCAGAAGCATACGCAGAGGGAGGTGCTGGTGAAGAAATGTGAAAGATTAGGTCTGAAGTACAAAACGTAGCAGCAAATAAAAATTTGTGTTCCCGTTTCGGTGCACCAAATACGCGATCGTGTGTCACAGGAACTCTAAAAACTTTGTGAATTCCCACGGGAATTGCATTCACTGCCGCGTATTCAAGACAAGAAAAGCCCCACTTGAGCAGTGCCTGCAGGTGGGTCAGAACTGGAAAACCGTGATGGTGTGGTGGCTCGACCTCAGATGTTCTCCAGATGCAGGGAAAGCTTTGAGTCCTGGTGGAGTATCGCTCCTGTCAGCCGTACTGAACTGTACCTTTTCCTAAACTGAGGCACAAAAAGCTATGCTTAGCAAAAAAAGAGTATTAGCAGATGCGCTTGTGCGTGCAGTTGTTACAACTGTGCTTCGTTACTTACGGCTTGAGTGTTTGGTTTCACCTGTGTGGAAAAGAGCTGAATGTTAAACGTTACGCTTGGAGAAGCAAGGCGGCCTGCTTTACAGACTCTGTGTCAGTACTAAAGGGAAAAGTGCCTGAACCAGTATTTAAATGCAGTATTCGGGAACTTCTGACTTAAATAACTTGCAAAGCCATCTCATTTGTCCTTAGCAGAGCTGTAGATACGCCTTTAACCCGAAAACTCAAATCCGAATCCCGCACGATGCACAGCTGCAAATTGAACGTGTGCTGGATTTTCCCTCAGACCTGGCTCTTTGCTTTAAAGAGGGGAGAGTTTCCCGTCCCACTGTCTTTGCCGATTCGTTTCCAGTGGCTTTGCTGCGGAGCCTTCCTCCTCCTCTGTAGTCTTCTGCAGGGCAGGCAAGCCAGCTTGGTCTTGGACGACATCCTCGCGAGGGTGCCTGCCTTTTTCCCCCAATTCCGGATGCTAAGGGAGGGGAGAATCCCCGTTTTCACTGGCACTGAACTGAGCCTTGCTGACTCTGCAGCCTCAGCTGGCCTGGGACTCAAGATTTTAAATTATTTTGCTTTTTTTTCTTGAAAACAGAATGGTCTGGGGTCCAGATCTGTTTGTGCAAAACATGGAGGGCTTCAGTATGTGTTAGAGGGTGAATAAGTTGAAGAGGGTAAAAGCATAGGCCTGTAAAGGGCAGAAGAAGAGAGCCCTTTTTTACCCTCACGCTTTAAAAACTCATTCCCTTTACATGTGTCATTACAACTACACAAGTATAGGGTTTTTTGTGTTTGTTTTCTTGTGATCTGGGACAATTCATCACTGCTTAATCCATTGCCTGGGACATTTTACACGTGCAGGTTGTATAGCTGCACGTTTTCTGATCCAGTCGCGGTGGTACCACACCTCCTAAAGCAGATATAATTACGCTGGTGTAGCTCGTTCTGCACCGAGGATGAGCCGTGCCGTCTTAAGCATCTCACCGAAGGCTGCATGAGTAACAGGACCACCCGACGGGTGGGCCAGCCCCACCATTTTAGGGTGGAAGTTAGATAATTAATATGTGTTTAGGGCTATGATGGGACCTTTACCATATGCTAATCCAGCTGAGTCGATGTGATGGGAGGATTAAATCTTCGAAGCAATCCATCTAGGAAATGTTGAAGACGGTGGGCCTCATCTGTGCTGGACATGGAGGTAAACACGCTAACTTCGCACCTGCAAGTCCTGGTCTAGGCAAGGCCACAGCGCGCAAAATTGCCACCTTCTCACTTAAATCCCTCCTTGAAGCACACTTCCGCTATGGTTTGCTGTGGTAGCCCAGCGTAGCCGCTACTCCTTGCGCTCCCGGGTTGGGGTGGGACGGGGCGGGATGGTTTGCCCTTCGGGTGCGTTTCGGAGCACGCGCGGGTGCGAACCTCTGCTCAGCACCTTCGCGGAGAGGATCAATTCCACTGCACTGCTTCTGCATTTCTTTTTGCTCCTGTGACTTGTTTAAAATATGGAAAAAGTGGAGGTTTTCTATGGGTGCCTCCCGTCCTCTTCCTCGGGCACCACCAGCGCTCCGGTCGAGGCAAGCAGCTGAACCGAAACCGCCGTGGCAGCCGATTTGGGCGAGTAGGGGTAACTCAAAAGTGTCTTTTTTCTTGAGAGCACCGTGTTCTCTCTAACGTGCTGCCTCTGCTCCCCGCCGGCCTGGGCAGCAGGGAGACGGGATTTCGACCCCGAGTCCTCCTGCGCGGCCGGGTGCCGCGGCGGAGCCGTTCCCACGCTCGCTAGCTCGCTTGTGCCGAAGCCCGAGAAAACCTCGAAGCAGAAACCGCCTCATCCGTACGTTCACAACGGCTTCCTGCAGCGCGGTGGTGTCGAATGCATGGAGTCGAACTGCAAAAAATGACGGGTTGCAAATTGCATCGGGTGTTCTGAAATAAACAGGCAGGTTTCCTGACGATGGCTTTCAGCGGCCGCAAATAGCGGTCTTGTAAGCCTAATGAATTTGTGCAAAATCGTATGTGTTTCTTTTTCAGCTCTGCTGGTGTGAAACGATTCCTGCGGTGATGATGTGTTTATTGTTTTACGTGAGATGCTGATGAAAAGAGCGCAGTAATAAAGGTTTCCTTGGTTTTGTTTTCTAGAATAAAATCTCTCTCTTTTTTTTTTATTTTTATTTTTTTTTAGGTCTTTTCATGCCCAGACTGGTTGCGTAGGGAAACTTTTCCGTGGTAATTAAGAGGCTCCTTATACTAATACTGTGCCACAGGAGGATGCTGTGGGACGGGAGCCGCTTTCTTCTAGCTCCTCTTAGCGTCTGAGTTGCAGCGTCTCTGCCGACACGTGGTGACGGTCCACGTGCTGCCGTTAGCCAGCATGAAATAAGATGTGTGAGCTCAAATCTTGATAGCAGAGGTGTAAACTAGCGTGTCTTATCTTGCCTGTGCGACAGGTATGCCCCGTATCGCTGTTGCTGCTGACGTGAGGTAACGTCTCAGGTCCCAGAAAGTCCTGTCCAAAAGCTCATGAAGCATCTGCTTCACTGGAAAAAGACACTTTCTCGGAGTGAGGCTGGGGGCCAGCAAGCTCTCGCCATGGCTGAGGACAGACTTTTTCCACAGCTGGGGAAAAATAGGAATTTGGGACTGAAATGTGCGTTTTAAATGAGATAAGGTAATAATTAAGATTTGAATCCATCTTCTCCCTGATTAATAGCATTGTTTCCATGTCAAACCCACGATGGAAATTCCCTCTAGGCATATTTTTACGCAGGAAAGGCATTGAACATCTGCTGAAGGTGAAAGTGAGTAATACTTAACCTGTAAGAGAAGCCAGCCCACCAAGACAGATGGACATTGGGAAGAGCTGAATCTCTACTCTCAGGAGGGTTTGAAGCCTTTTGCTAGGGGGGACCTGAATACCTCTTTCCTTTCTCCCCACTAAGGAAAAGCAGTGGGAAGGTCTGGGTTTTGCTTGTTTGTGTCCAGAGAGGTGGAGGCGATGGAGATGGGCACCTCTGTGTGGAGCTGGCACCTTCTCATGGTTGCTTGTGGTGCCTGCAGAAGTCAAGGCAGCTGTAATCGTGTTTCGCCTGGATGTGGTTTCTTAACGAGCCTAGGAATCTGCAACGAGGGAGCCCCGGACCGTGCAATCAGGCCTCCGTGGGAGCCGGAGCGCCGTGTTTGGCACAGGCTGGACCTTCCTGGTCAAGATCAGGCCCAGGCAGAGAAGAAACGCAGCCCTGGTAGAACAAGGCTGAGAGCGGTTGTCTTTTTTGGCAGCTCCTCGAATTCAGACCATCTCGTGAGCTATCAAAAATGGAGCGTGTGTCTGACTTACAATCTGAGGGTAGATGCAAGTCTCGCAAGGCCAGTGTGGTCTGATAAACACCCATGGTTTGAGGCATGGGTGCAGCTGGCCAGGTGAAAATCATGTATGCTATCTTGGTTTGTGCTCCTGAATGAAGTTAATTCTTCGTGGGCAGTGTAAGCATTGAAATATGTTGATTAGGAACTAACTGTATCAGTAAGTATATACTCGTTTGAAAAATACATGGAGAGGTTTGTGCCAGAATAGTAAAAAGCAGCATCAGACAATTTCAAACATAATGCAGCCATGCTAAAGCAGAGTTTTTATTATGTTGGTTAATGGTGAATGATTAATGTCCGACTGGATCAGTTTTTATTCGTGAATTATGTCATGCTGTCTTTGCAGGGAGTTGGGAATTCGTCTAGACGTACAGTTTGAAATAGCTTTTTAAATAAAACCACCTTATGTGCTAAGTGCATAAGAAGTGCTTTTTAATCTGATTTAATACATAGAGCGTGAAATGGAGTTAAGTGGCAAATCCCCGCACATCACCGCGGCCTCCATCGTCCAAGGTGTTTTGGATTCCTCTCTGGTATGAGATGACACCGATGCCGACGGCCACCGTGGCAGGCAGGCGGACGTGGCCTTCCTCCAAACGCACGCTGAGCAGCGGATGGCTACGGGCTGGCTGAGAGGCCCGTTCCCTAGCAGAGGTGCCGGTGGGAGAGGCTGGAGAACCGCTGGATTGCTGCGTGGAGGGTGCTGCAGCTGCAGCCCTGCGGTGGGCCGCGCATCAGCTAAGCCAGGCCCCTGCAGCCCGCAAAACCCCTGCGCAAGGCTTAACACCCCTGGATCACAGCAGCCCCGTCGACTAACTCTCCACAATAGCCTCGGAGAACAAAAGTGCCAGTGTGATGCTGGTTGTTTAATGCAAAGCAAACAGCTTATTTACAGCGGAGGCTTGAATCCATTAAGTGCACGTTAAACTCCAGATGCTTGTCAACTTTGCAAAAAGGGAAAGAGAGGGAGGAGGTGCTGCAGATTTTTTTGGAAAAATTAAGCTCTCCAAGCAGGGAGTGGGATTTCATTGCAATCTGAGGGGGGTGACTAGCTTGAATAGTGAGGCAGATTTATTTATTTGTTTTTTAAAGCTGATCTCAAGCTCGCGTGGTGCCGGAGGATGGTCTGCCAGGTGCTGGCTTTCTGTGCGGAGTGGCATTGCCGGTAAGGCGTTGGTGCTGACTGCAGTGCAGGGATCCAGCAGAAAATGGGATGGGGAAGAAGAAAAAGAGCATTTCCATGCCTTTGAAACAAATCCGGGTACCTAGGTGGAAGTAGGAGGATGAGGAGAAGTTTAATGCAGGTTTCCGTGGGTAAGAGCTGATGCAAGCTTGTCGGCCCTTTTTCTCACTAGTCACCACGGCTTCCCACAGCATCTGACTGCCATAAATCACCAACATTTTAGATCTTTTCAGCAATTCAAGGCCAGTTTTTCAGAGAGCGCTAGGTGGGTCTCGTAATCCAGTCCTCCTCCGTAGTCTTATTGCTGGGAAGAGAAGTGAGTTGACCACTTGGCCAGTCTGAAATGGGGACAGGGGAAGGCACCCCAAGCCAACGAGGTTAGTGTGGCTATTAAACTAAGTAGCTGCTGGCACCGATCACTTATAATATGGATTCTGAGGAAAATGTGTGTATCCGTCAGTCCTCTGTCTTTCCTCCTGTGTAATTTCTAAATCATTTTAATATCGCTTTCCAAAGGAGACCTGCTATTTGGCTGCCAGAGCTGCTGGCTGCTGCTCGAGCTCGGGGCGTCTCTCGGAGAAGGTCGGTCGCTTCGAGCATCGGTGCCGGGCAGCTGCTGGGGTGCTGCTCCGTTTTCCCCCAAAGCTTTGGTTAGGAGAGGCTGTGCTCCAGCTCGCCGAGCGGTCTGCGTGTCGGTCGCTCTCTCCGCTTGCTGTGGGTGATTTGCTGATACGTAACAGTTTGGCTATAAAACTTATGAAAACAACTATTAACTTTTGTGGATGCTGTTGCAAAATACAGGTGAACTCTTCCTGTAACCGGTGCGTTCCACCCGTGTCGTGACTCACCCTTCGTGTGAAAATACGAATCCTGAATCCTGATAACCGGGGTCGTTCGCAGAGAAAATGCAGACCGCTGTTTGAAGAAGCGAGTTAGTAAAACCGCTGGGTGATTTCAGGTGCCGGGAGAGGAGTGGGATGCTCCCGTCCGCGCTGGGGCTCCCCGTGGGCAACGTCTTCCCTACGCTGCTGCGGCGGCCGAGGCAAAACCGCCTCAGTGGTCGAGAGGATAAAAATAAGTTCGGGGCCTGTCTGTGGCAGAGTTTTTCCCGTTATGCTGGTACCTCATCATTTTTTCTGATGCAGACCTTTGATTTTTGGTTCAGTTTAAAGCGCCGATGGAGCAACGCTAAGCTGGATGGCAGCGGGAGAGTTGAGTTTCTGCGCTGGGATAAGAGCATTCCCGCACAGGTTTCCATTGCTCCACTTATATCTATTTACATTCGCCCCACTGAGACCCCCATTTTAATCCATGTGGTTTTAAATTTAAGGTAGAACTCACGGGTTTTAGGCTCAGCTTCCCCTGTTTTCTGCAGCCGGGAAGGGTCTGATCTCTGCTGGCGGGGACTGCTCCGCTCCTCCGCGTTTGGTGTTCTTCCAGCAACGGTGTCAACAGCGATTGCTCATAGCTGACAGCGCCTCAAAGGAGCCTCCGACACAGCCGCGAAGCGTGATGAGAGGGACTTTATGCGCTTTTTTTTTTTTTTAAGCACTTTAGATAACTATAAAAATACTTCTGGCCATCGTCCAAGACTTCGGGACTAAGCCACGACTACCAGGAAGCGTCTCTGCGGGCGTCGTCGTGTCGTAGGGTTTCCTTGCACCTAAAACTGTTCTGCTTTCACTTCACGGCTGAATAGTTTCCGTTGCAAAATGGGGGGGCTTTATGAAATACAACAGGCAGAAGCATCCTTTTCTGCAATAACAAGTCCTCCTCTCTCAGAGTTAATCCGGAGCAACCTTCACGCCCTGCCCGGTGCATCGATGCGAGCGCTGGAGGCCGCGTGCCGCCCGGCCGCCCTTCGGACGTGGACCGGAGTTGCCTTGCCCCCAGGACGGCAACAGCAGGTTGATGGTCGCCAGCAGAAACTTCCAGTCAAGGTGTTTGC
The DNA here is from genome assembly GCA_003342895.1 of Casuarius casuarius. Taxonomy (NCBI): domain Eukaryota; kingdom Metazoa; phylum Chordata; class Aves; order Casuariiformes; family Casuariidae; genus Casuarius; species Casuarius casuarius. The sequence continues at coordinate 2,464,587 of PTFA01000147.1, read as the reverse complement.
CCACAAAGCCTGGCTTTGTATGGAGGAATCCTTTGGGAATAGCACGAGCGGCTGCCCAGGGTTTCAGCAGCGCGGGGATGTAAAGCTCTTACCCATTGGTGTACAATTCTGGGGACGTTTGGAAATTTTCTGGAAGGAAGAAATAGAGAAATGTAGGGGTTTGGAAATAGCGCAGGAGTTGGAGAAATAGAAAATCCGCATTGAATGAAGTGATCTATCGGGTTAAACTAGAGTTAGTCCAAGTTACAGCTTGGAAATGGATTCACTGGAGTCTGTATTGCCAAAGCTGCTCTAGTTACGGCCGAGCTGCAGTAGATGCTTGCCCTTTTCTCCAAGTTGCACCTACCTTTATCTAGGCAGAAAAGATTGAGTGAAGAAGTCTAATAGTACCATCACCATGAAAGCAAGTGACCTTCATAGGTTGCAGCATGTACCTAGGGCCCCTTTGGCAGGGAGGTGGGGAGAGGGAAGGATTCGTAGGAGATTGATGGGTTTTAGATCTTGCTTGTCTGAAGCAAGTGAACTGTGTCTCTCCATAAACATAACAATGATCTCGCTATCGATCATCCCCGACGCTGAGTATGGCTAAGGGCGGCCAGTTCCAAAAAAGCTGAAATTCAAACGGGCACCATGAAGTGAGGAAGAAAGAGTGCCAGTAGCAGCTAGGTCAAACGTGCCTGTGTTTAATTTGCATGGTTGCCCGCGAGGAATATTGATGTTGGTTACCCGGCTGCTTACTTTCCAACGCAGAAACGCATGGCCCAGTAGTTTCATAGTCCGCTACCAATTTTATTTATAAAAGCATCATTTTTAGTTGCATCAAGTGTACCCAGCTAGGGCTGTTGTAGATTTACCATTAGCGTATCATCTCTGGAAACTGCATATTCGATGTGACCGGCTGCCCCTTGGGTCAAGCAGGCTTTGTTCTGAAGGGAACTAACTATCTGAACCATCCATCTTCTTGCAGTCTTGTTTCCTCATGAGCTAAAAGGTTATTAGGCTTTGTCAATTCTCCTCTGATAGTATTTTTACCTGGATAAATACATTTGTTTTTAATGGAAAGCACTTACAGTTGCGTTGCTCCATGGAGGAAAAGCAGCAATATAGCCTTTCAGAAAACCCGCAGTGGCTGGGGAGCGGTCTGCCCTACGGAGCTCTTCCATTAAGGCTTTGCTCGTAATCTATCTTTCCTGTTTTTCCATGGCGATGGCAAAATATGTTCCTTGGAAGGAGATTATGGTTGGTTTGTTTTCAGCCAGAAGTTGTCCATTTGTTTCAGTGTACTTTGGCATTTTAGTCCCTCCCCTATTGGAGGTATTTGAGTTGCTGCTATTTTTGGATGGTTCTGATATTACAATCTGGCTTGTAAACAGGCCTGGACAACATCTAGCTCCATTAGCATTTAAGTTTTAGGGAGGACTGTGGCTGTGAAGGTGGTTTAGCTTTAACTGTAATCTGCGGGTTTATCCTGCAGTCTCGCAGCAGCGTTTCTGCTCTCCGGCAGGTTTGAGCGGTGCATGCCTAGCTACAGGAGAGACGCTTAGATGCATCCGTTTGCGGTCTAAGTTGAATATAATCTCCCTTCCATACTGTTTGGAAGCTTTCACCTAGGAGATCTCAGCGTTTCACAGCAGGAACGATAGCCGTGGGAGTGTCACTGGAGGAGATGAGCCTCTCTCCTAGCCTTCCCCATGAAGAGGGTGACTCGAGTGCCGCTCTCACCTTGTATCTCAGCAGCTTCCAACAGTTCATTAAGCGATGTTACTGGCTTCTCTTACGTCCTGCTAATTCCCGCGCCCGGTTCCCTCGTCAAGTCGCAAAACAAGACATGGGACCTGGGTCCGGACTCCCGTTTCTCTGTTTTAGCCCCTACGCCGTGCTGCTCTCTCTTCATGCACCAGCAGCCATATAATTAAACACGTGGCCTAGCCCTTCCTCCCATCTCACCTGGAGATACGGGTCCCCGGTTTTAACCGTATTTAACCGGTTTAACCTGACTCCCCCAGGCTGGGACACCCAAACTGGTGCCACCCTGACGTTCAGAGTGGAGCGCTGTGCGTTAGAGCACTGTTGGCGTCTGCTGCATGAAAATCCACTGCCTGAATACTTGTAGTTCCCTTCTGCTTCTATCCTACAGTCTTAGAAGGTGTCAAAATAATTGAGTTAGCCTTGATGCTCCACAGTGAAGCTGGTGTTGCACGTGAAAATTGTAGCAGTGTAATCTGGGTACCAGCCATAGGTATACGTGGAAAATAAAAGGGCTTTTTAATCTGGACCCCTTTCTGTGTTTTGGTTGTGAACCCTTGATGTCTGAATTAGAAGCCAGGTTGCTCTGGTCTCCCTCTTCAGTCAGGGCAGGGAGACTGGTACTGCCAGAGGATTTAATTGCTCTAAGGTCTGAATTGCCGGGAAGAAATGCTTTGGGGAGTGGTTTTGGCTTTTCGGACAGTTGAGGAACATTTTGGAAAGACCCACCTGGATTTCTTTGGATTGGTAAATAAGAAATCATGCCGAAGTGGCTAAATCAGGTCTGGCTTCTCGGGAAGACCAGGGCTGCGACGGAGGCAGCAGGGAGCGAGACCGCTTTGCAGATGGGCCTGCGGAGCCAGCTCGTCCCGTGCACTAGGCTCCGGTTGGGAAATTGTATCTGTTGAGCAAGAGGTTGGCCTGTCCGACTGCCCACAGCTACTTGAGGGATAACATAATGTTCACAAATATCTCAGCTGACAGGGAAAGTCCGTATGAGGCGATGGGATCGCGACCGCGCTCTGTGCGGCTGGAGGAGGGCGAGAGCAGTGCAACGATTTTGCTGTTATAACAGACGCAGCGTTGTTCCCACGATAACGGCTGTTTTGCTTTTGCGCTCAGACAGCTCGTTTGGCTCATTCCACGTCTCCTCTCAGTGTCTTGGTCCTGCCTGCCACACCAGAGACTTCATCTCATCTCCGTACAACGAAGCCCATGCCTCTGGCAGGTGGAGGGGAAGCTTTCCCTTCGCGCTATCCAGGGAATGTTTTGTTTCTCTGCATTCGAGATGCAGCTTTTGTTTCCTGCAAAAACAGATGCTCTTCAGTCAAACATGGAAAATGGTTTTGGAAAGGGTCCTGTTTCGGTGACAGGACTCTATAAAGTACTGGCATCCCTATTTTTGGTATCTTCAAGTTGGAACTGCCTTTGGAAGAACTCTTTTCTAAACGTCCATAACATTCATTTCAATAAATTGCAAAACATTTGGAGATACCTAGAAACAAGCCTTTAGAAACCAGCTGGTGATGAAATATTCTGTAACGTTTCAGTTCTTTGGTCAGTAGACTTAAGGCAGAAATAAATATGTCTAAATATTAATGTCATTTACCAACACTCCTCCCCTCAGATGAATTCATTTTCTTCCCTTCCCATTACTTCCAGCTGTAACCCCAAATCTCTGCTCTCTCTTCCCGATGGCTTATTCCCCCGGTAGTCTTTCCAATCTGCCCCATCTTCTGGTGTCTCAGCCTTCTTGCCATTCTGCAGCACCTCAACTGCAAGTACAATGTGGCGGAAAGTGAACGGAATCTTCCTCCTGTGACCGGTATCATTCAGGCTGTTGGCATTTTCCTGCTAGTTCTTCACTTTCACCTTCTTGCACTCCTTTCTGTTCTTACTGCTGGCTACCATAGCTGAGCTTTTCCTTCTTCTTGTCTGGGCTACAGCAACCAGTTCCTTGCTTCTGAGCTTGCTCTGCTTAAAATGCTTCTGCAGAAGATGCTCTCTTCCTCCGCAGCTCTGATCAGGTCTTGTCCCTTCTCGCTCTGTCCCGAACTCAGTACCGGATTCTGGTCTGGTTCGTTCTTTCTTTGGGACTGTAGGGACTATCGGGGCTATTGCTCAAAATAACGCTCTTGACAAAGCACTCTTCCTCTTGGTCTGGGTCTCACTGTCTCGTTAATCCTGTCATTGCACGATTTAGTGGTGAGTTTTATGGTCAGTATAAGCCTGATGACTATTTTTTCAGGTCAGAGTTGTCATTTAAATTGTTTGCAAAGTGTCACGTATTTATGACAACATATAGATAAGAATAGGAGTTACACTTTTGAAGTACAAAGCTGTATGTGATGGTCTTGTTTGAGTTCACCGTGCCGTTACTCAACCATCCATGTATTTGGGACCACTCTGTCCCTCTGTGTGTGCTGCTAGCTCTCTCCCCTTAGAGACATAAGTAGACTTTCAGGAAAAGTGTGTCCGTCAAAAGTTTTGAACGTGGTGGCTCTGCTGATGGGATCAGAAGTCCAAGAAGTCCTGCTGGTGCGGTGTGGTAGGGCTGACCTGCACCGCGAGCGCTCGCAGCTGAGCATGAGCGCGCTGCTGAACATGCCCAGGGTTCCTCTGGCAAAGGGCTCGAGATCCGTGGTGGTATTAGCCCGCTTACATCCCTGCTACGGGCTCCTGTGCTCGGCTGATGTAAACGCAAGCCGTAGACTGTTGGGTTGGCTTATAGACACAACGGCTAAGCCACGACACAACTATACTTCAAGTGCAGGAATTAAGTTGGGAGTTGTGTGTGCAGCATCCAGTTGTCTGCACAGGCTGCGTCCCAGGTTGTGCCGTTAGGTCTCCTTGGTTTAGGATTTGCTGGCTACGTTTTATCGTTCCCTACAACCACCATTTGTGTTCTTCCGCTGTTCCCCCCGAGGTTTTGGGGGACTCTTTTTCATTCTGCTCGATTCTTTGATTGACTCTGATTAATTCTGCTAATGTGACTGGAGAATATATAAGGGTGTGCTGTTGCTCTTCCACAAATTTATGGAAGATATGCACTGAAAATCCCTGAGCATCTCCTGTCTTCTTCCCTCTGGACAGATTTATGTTCATGGAGCATCATCCCGTGCTCTGCTGACTGTGTGAGCTGCTACTTTGCTCGGTGGTTTACCACCAGATACATTTGATAAATGTGCTTTACGTAATGTTTGTGCTTAGGTTATAATGATTTTGCCTGCTTCCGGACGCTAAACAAGAAATGCAGCGAAAGTAGTCTCTAGAACAGGACTTGCTGCCAGTGAACTTCTGTGTTCTGATCCTAATTTGTGTCCTGAGCTATTGGCTCGGAGGAGGGAGATTTCGAATTGCCCTTGACCCTCTTAAAGCCAAATCTCAGAGGGGCAAAAAATGAGTTCCAGCTTTGATCAGGCCTTTTGATACGAGGTGGGGAGGGTCTCATAGTCTCAGGGTTACTAAATCCTTAAAGACCTTTCCTCAAGCAGAGGGGACTGCCCCTGGGTGCTGTGTCTTAAACTTCAAGTTTCTTATCTGCCTCCTGGTGCAGTCGTCGTTTCCCCCTCTTGGAAGAGCCACCAGGGAAGGTAACCTCTGTTCCCTCGTGGTCACGGCCGGCTCATCTGGCCGGCTCAGAAACCCTCAGCTGCCCTCCCTTATGGTCCATCAGTGTCAATAACCCTTGTTCTGCCCTATTTTGTCTCCCTTGACAGTAGCTATTAATGGAAGAACACGGGGTGACCCAAACAGAGCACATGGCCACCATCGAGGCTCACGCAGTGGCCCAGCAGGTGCAGCAGGTCCACGTGGCCACCTACACAGAGCACGGCATGCTGAGCGCGGACGAGGACTCGCCGTCTTCGCCGGAGGATACGTCCTACGATGACTCGGACATCCTCAACTCCACGGCTGCCGACGAGGTCACCGCCCACCTGGCCGCAGCAGGTAGGGTTGTGGGGACGCTCGGCGTTGTCCACCCAACGTATCGTTTGTACCGAGATCGCGAGCAGCACCGGAGGGCAACGGGGTGATCCTTTTGCCGGATGGGATGCGGTGGATGTTTCGGTAGTGCCCTGGCTTTAATAGCGCTTCCCCGTGAGGTCTGCCGGCTGCTCAATGTTGCCGAGCCGCCGGCCTCGCATCCCTCCGAGCCCCCGGCCCCCGCATCCCTCCGAGCCCCCGCATCCCTCCGAGCCCCCGGTGCCGGTGCGGGCAGCACGGCTGCAATTCCCGCAGCGGGCAGCGGGCGGCAGCGCTGCCACGGCTGCCGCGCTCCCATCCCGCAGACCCGCCGCCACGGGGATGGTTCCCTCGGTGGCCTCCGTGCAAGCCGGCACGCCCAGGCCCAGCCTTGCCCGCCGAGGAGGAATGGTGTTGCAGTTTTCATAGAAGCAGTGCTTTCATTCGGCCCCCGTCGCTAAAGGCGCGGGATCACTGCATCGGGACGCTGTGATGGTTGAGATGCCTGTCGTGCCCGTGCTCAGGTGGTTACTGATTAACCAAAAAAGGCTCTCTAGGGTCAGCCCAGAGGTCTGCCGAGCATCAGATCCCATCTCCAGGAGCAGCTGCCTGAAGGAAAGGCATGATGCTGCTCCTGGAAGCTCCCAGCTTCCAGCAAGCAGTACCTTAGGCCTCCCTGACCCAGCAGCTGCATCTTCTTTAGACACAGTGATGCAGAGCTTGTCCGACACCCAACACGGTCCATCTCCTTTGACGTACGGGGAAATGAAGCACAGCTGAGCTCCACTCGGGGTCACGGGCAGGTCCACGAGCCTGCGTTGGACACCGGGGCTCCTGACTCCAACCCTGTACTCGTGTCTGGAGGTTGCTAGCAGGAGTATAGCCAACCACACATTACGTGTCTAAAGCTCGGTTGTGAAAGCAACAACGCTGCCCTGCCACGGTCGCTGCTGTTCTTGGGGGGCTGTCGGGGCAGTGCCAGTTGTAAACGGGCCCCGCGCACCCATGGTCTCAGCGCCCGCGGTTCGCTGGGGCCGGAGGAGCTGTGATGGGGACAGCTGCTTTAGCCAGCCTGTCCCTCGTAGGGGGATGCTCAGTTACCTGACACACTCTCTGCGTATGTGCCTGTATATATACATGGGCTGTGACTGCATCAGAGCTGGTCATTAATCCCTGGGGAGAAACTTGGGCTCCTCAGGCTGGAGTTGGGGTGTCTGAGCAGGATTCCTGCTTCCGTACCTCAACTCTTCCCCCCGGCTGCCAAGATCTCCTACGTTGCAGTCCGTCATTTCAGCTCTCGGAGCACTTGGGCGTTTTCTGTGGTGTTGCAAAGACAGGCAGCCTGGGCCGGTGGGGAGGCCTGAGCTGAGCCTCAGGACCATCCCGGGGGCAGTGGTGAAATCCTTTCCGGCCGGTTCCTGAGCTGTGCCCTGATTCACCCGTTGTGCTTTGGTTCCAGGCCCGGTGGGAATGGCAGCAGCTGCTGCTGTGGCAACGGGTAAAAAACGGAAGCGACCACATGTTTTTGAATCCAACCCGTCGATCCGCAAGAGGCAGCAGACACGTTTGCTACGGTAAGGACTCCTGCCGGCACGCTACCACCTTGCTCTGTGTCCTCATAGCTTTCCAGTGCCATTCGTGATGACACCATGTGCTGTCCAGAAGTTGCTCAGCTTGGGGCCTTTCTGGCATCTTCTGGAAGCCAAGAGCTGTATTTTAACGTGCAGAAAGGGATCAAATTGCAGGTCAAATACTCATCTTTAGTGTGGTATTGTGACGATGGGACTGACGTGACCATTCTGGTGGAATACGCCGTTCTGTTTTAATCCCAACTCGTCACAAATCACATCTGTCGTGGTAACCTCACCTTATCAGATGGTCTTAGTGGCTTTAACAACAGCTGTCCTGAGAATCTGGAGCTACAGCCACATCCCAGCTCTGGTATGGCACAGAGGACGTACCTCCCTAATGAGGGATGTCTTTTTTGTGTTATGAAATGATCCTTCTGAGTCATTCCACGAGATGTGAATAAATGTGGTGTGTGCCCGAGTTCCCTTTGCCAGCAGAGCCTGTTGTGGCTGCACGAGGTCCGTGCTGAAGAGTGACCCAGGCCCTATGACACAGGGGAGGAAGGAGTGAGGGGAAATGCCTGTCCATGCTGAACCAGATCTTCTCTAGCTTCAGAAACCACAGAACCTCTCGGTCTGTGGTCAGCAAACTTGTTTAGCCCTTCAGCAGGCGTTGCATGACAAGTGCTCTGGAGTTTCTGCCCATCTGATGGCTAGATGGGAACATGGGTGCTGACGTGTCTGCACAGACTTTCCACAAGCCTGTAAAGATCATCTGCAGTTGTGTCTTCCTGAAACGTTTCTAAATATTGGCTGGTCCCCTTTAGAAGGCTTTGGAACAGGGCAGTTTTTGCTTTTCAAAATATTTTGTTTTTAATTAAGTTATCTGAGAAAAGTTTGAAGTTTTGTCACTTCCTGTTACTTTCTGGCTTCCTTCCCGCTGCCTGCACACTTAATGCACTGAAATAATAGTGGCCAGTTTCACCTTTTCTCCTTCTTTCTTATTATAGCTCTTGTAAAGTTGTTGAGAAACAAAGCTGGTATCATTATATTCTGCTTACTCATCCTGCTCAGTCATAAAACACCTTTTGCACATGATCAAGCTGAAAAGAAATATAGCAGGGTTAGTGTTAAACAATATTCACTGGGACTGGATTCCCTCTTTTAAAGGTCCACTCTGGTTTTCCCTCCTTTCCCAACGCTGCTGATCTAGCCACGTTTATTGCAGTGCTTCTGAAAAGCAAATTTTGTTTTCTCTTGAAATGTAGCCAATATATTTTTAAAGAATCTCCTCTGTAAAGGAATTGCTTCTTCTCCTTTCACGCACTTACAGGTGACTTGTAAAATACAGACAAATGCATCATCTTTGTGCACTCTGATCAGTTTAAAGTGTTTGTGCTTGGTGCTTACACTACTGCGAATCAAATGGGAAGTTACAGTTTCCGATTCTGGGATCTTTGCATAGCTGATGGTGGTGGTGGTGCCTTTTAGCAAAGTGTCTGCTGTTCCCAGGAGGTTCTGAAATGACAAGTATAACTCATAAATTGTCACCTCATGACAGTGCTGAAGTTTTGTAGTGATTTCTGCTGCTTTGCTCTTGCTTTATGAATATCTGCCAAAGTTTCTGACATGTTCCCTTGCGTTGTTTAAAAGTTAATAAGAGGAGGAAAGGGTGTGATGGTTCTTCCTATGGAGAGATCATCCCAAAGGGAGCTGCTGATGTAGCAGGTGTCTGAATACACGAGTCTCCTGCAGTTAGCTGTTGCAATATTTCTTGTTCTTGCCTGGCATGTAGCTGTCAGCTGAATGCTTACCGTTCTGGTTTGAGTAGGACTGTTGTACTAGCGAATTGCGTTGTATTCTTCTGAGGCTGAATGTGAAATAACCTGTGACCGAAGTCCTCTTTTGTTGAAACATTTTGAGTTCTCTGCCTTAGAAGTTTTCTATCCCTGATACGCTTGGTCAGTGGCTGAGCAGATATGGCAGACCCTTGCTGTGCTTACATTCGGACTGGGCTTTCAGCTGATACCTGTTGCCTGTTCTGTGCCTGTGTTTCAGGAAGCTCCGAGCCACGCTGGATGAGTACACCACCAGAGTGGGGCAGCAGGCCATCGTTCTGTGCATCTCTCCCTCCAAGCCCAACCCTGTCTTTAAAGTATTTGGTGCTGCACCCTTGGAGAATGTGGTAGGTGTCCCTAGGAAAAAATATAATGAAACGCTCGTCCTTTCTGCAGGTTTTGTTATGGCTCAAGGCAGCCGTGCAAGCCTGGTAGTGATCTAAATGTCACCTTTAAAATGCTAGAAATAGGAGTTCAAATTGTATAGACATGAGTGTAGACCTGTCTTCTCTGCATAAGTATCGATTACTTAGCACATCTCACCAGAGTTGAATGTCCTTGACTGAAATTTCCCCTTCCACCGCTTCTGTACTGGAAGCTGAGTGGGTGTCTGCATGGCGCCTTCACCCTGAAGTAGCTACATCTCAGCGTGTTAATGCTTAGGATGTGGGTCCTTCCTTATCAGCCGTAGTAGCTAGCGGAGGAAAGAAAGAACTGGTGGGCCCTGCCCCTGTTAGCCAGCTTATGGCCCGTTGTATCACGCTCATCTAGACTGCAGCTAAAGCTTCTCCAAGTCTTAGTCCTGTGCAACGTGTGTTAGAGACAGCCCCCTCTCTGCTGGAGATTACAGGAGTGCCACTGAATTCAGCGGGGGCAGGTAGCGATGATGTGTTTGAAACCAGCTCTGCTCTCGGTGCTTGCACCTGGCTGCAGACCAACAGAAAATGGAGCAGTTCCTGACTGATGGGTCTTGCTCCCAAACTTTTCTCTAAATCCCATAAATACTTCCACTTGCCAGTGTTACCTGATGTTTCATCATCAGCTCTTTAATGCAGCCAAGTCTTCGGGGCCGCTGGGTGTTTTTACTTACCAGCTTGGCCTTGTTTGCTCCATCTGTTCTGCAGCACCTTGGGGAGGGCAGCTGGCCCTGCCTCCCGTTTCCTAGCACCCTTACCTCTCCTGGTGCTCCTTACCTTGTTTACCTGAGCTTAACGATTCCCCCCAGGTACGCAAGTACAAGAGCATGATTCTGGAAGACCTGGAGTCCGCGCTAGCGGAGCACGCCCCGGCGCCTCAGGAGGTTAACTCGGAGCTGCCGCCCCTCACCATCGATGGCATTCCTGTCTCAGTGGACAAGATGACCCAGGTAAGCAGCCAGACGTGACGGAAACTTGGAAGAACCAAAGAAGAGATTTGTCGTCTTACAGTCAAATCCTGGTATTTTGCACTGGAGCTGCTGTCTGCATCTCCAGGGGTTGCATTTGATCTCTTTTTTCCCATGGGACTACAGGAGCTCAGGTAGTAGTTAGATGTGAAGCTTTGTCATTGGTACTTATTTTCTACATGAAACTGTAGGGATGTCATTGAGGACTAGAGCTCAGGCTGCGGGCGACATTCCCCTTTGAGCTGTTTTTGTCACCTCCCATGAATTCTGAACAGGGAAGCTATTTGTCCTGCACTTTGCAGTGATTTTCAGGCATTGAGGTCAAGAAGGCGTCCTGTGGATTGTGAGCAGAGCGCCATTTTGGTTTGTCCCCTTTGGACATTTCTTGTATGCTTAGTTTGTTCCCTCCTCCTCTTTCTGATGTCGATTAGCAAGCTCCTCTCTGCTCCAGTTGCTTAAGCCCAGCTCAAACTCTGCTTTTCCCCCTTTGGGAATAGGGGCTGGGTGAGTTACTTCTGATGGAGGCAGGGAGTCATCTAGCCTAGGGAAGCAGAGGACTCCCATTCTCTCCAGGCCCTTTGCTGGTGCGAGACCTCCGTATGGCTAGGAGAAAGGGGAGAAGGCCCCTGAGGGAAGATTCCCTGGCGTGGGAGGGATCGGCTGTTGGGAAATCCTCTTCCCTGGGGTGCAGAACCTGACCGTGGGCAGGTGTGCTGTGCAGGAGGCTCTGGGGACACTCAGTCTGATGCACCATGACACGTTTTAAATGCTGAAAGCCAGGTTCTTCAGGCGAAGAGGGAGCAGAAAGACGGAAAGGTCGGGGGGCTTTGGACAACATGTACAGGGGCACAGTGACAGAGCAAAGATGTGCTGCTTTCCAATGTGCTCTGCAGAAAAATCACATTCTGGTCAAAGCATCAGTTCCCACACTTAGGTATAATCAGATAAGCTCACGCTTTTAATGCAGTTTTACAAAGAAATCTACTGCACCTTAGCTGAGGCGTAACAGATCCTGTTTCTGATCCGTGACAACACAAGGCAAAACTTAGTTGCCAGCTTTAGAAGCCACTGTGGAAGGTGGTATCTGCAGTTGGCCTCACAGGAGAGCTGCTTGTTTTGGGTCATTAGCAGTTTCCCAAAGTACTTTAGAGTCAAATTAAAGACCACCAAGTGTACATGGGTGTGTAGCTCTGAGTTTTGTTATTCATGTTAGCAAACAAAACACTTGGGGTGTCCGATTTCTGTGTGGCCTCGTCACTGTAGTAATTAAGCCTAAGTAAAAGAAAAAGAAGTGCCCAGAACTTAAAACAGGGGGAAACAGACATTGAAATGGAGACTTGTTCCGGCAGAGGGAGGCTGTCCTAGTGCGGTATGAGTAATGAAACAGAGGATACACGTGGGCTCTGAGGAAGGAACAAAGAAAAAGCGCTGTTGCTAGTGGAGTGGTGCGAAGAAAGGAGAGACTAGAAGTGAAGGTGAATGGATAAGATCCAGGATGTGAGGTTATTGCAGTACAATAACATATCTGAGAAACTTCTTTGGTTTGCAATGCACAGAATATGTACACATACATAAAAAGGCCAATAAAAGATCTGTCAACTATTCAGCTGTTAATGTTGCCTATGCTGTCAAAACAGCAATAAAAGTGACAAGCTCTCACTTCAGAGAAGCCTTCAACTGGATTTATAATACATATTGTTTATTTTTTTGTGACAGAGTTGGAAATTAAATATTTTAACATCAAGGATTGCTTAGGTGTTTCCTACTTCCCCTCCAGACATGGCTATACAACCTCCACTCCTAAATTCTATGAATAAAATGCAAATATTTTTCATGTTAAGTTAAAAAGAAAGCCAGGTTTTTTTTCCTTCCAGATATGACATGGCCTGGGTCTTCAGGAAATCTTGCAGAAAGATTTGGCCTAGCTAAGTTGCTCCTGGCATCTGATTGCTCTGTGTTTCCATGTGGGAGGCAGTTCTCCGGTCCTAGGTGCTAGTTCTGCACTGCTGGCAAGGACTTTTTTCTGTTGCTGTGGTGGAAGATGCAAGATCCCTTATAAAAGCTGAATCCAGTCTTCCTCAGTCCAGGGAAGACTGCTGTAGGATGGAGAATATGCGTGACAGAAGCTAAATAGCCTGCTTTCCCCAAAGAATCGACCGTCTTTGTGCAGCACCCAGAGTAGTGAGGACACAGATGCCAGCTGGGATCTGGAGGAGGTCACCACTAAGCGAAGGACTATTGACCTGGAGTACCGTGGCCTTGCTAGCTGGTCCCACACACAACCCGCCCGCGTTCCCAGGCTTCTTGCAGCTCTGTTAAATGAGGAATGACTTTTTTCCTCCGCATTCGGCTCTGAACTTCCATGAGCAAGTGTGCAAACGGCTGATGCAACAGCACAGCAACCCAGAGCCTCTCCCGCCATGGCGCACTGCGCTGAAGCAGGTACCTTCTTAGGAGCAGCATTCGTCTGTGTGAAGAAGGTTTCTCCGAAGCTGCAGACAGACCCCACGCTTTTGTGCCCCGTTCGGCTGCCCATCCCTTTCCCCGCTCAGCAGAGCCCCCGCGGGGTGGGTGCCCGCCGCGGGCCGCGGCTCACGTTCGGCCGTTCTCCCGGGCCTGTGGGACTACACCCAGCGCCGCGTGGCCTCGGTGTCCCTGCGCGTGCCATAGAGATGGCTTTTTGTAAATGGTATTAAAGCGCTTTGAGATCCTTGGATGGCTGCAGGCCATTTGCGGATCAAGCATTGCATTTAATTGGCAGGACTGCAAATTCCTGGGTGGATTTTCACAACGCAGCAGGTCTTCCTGCCTGTAGTATTTTCAGGGAGTAAAGGTGGTGGAACTCAGGTGATAATTTTGTTGCTGAAAGACTCTAGCTCCTCTGGCTGTATAATCTTTGCCAGACTCGGGGACAAACTTTTTAAATAGAAACAAAACACAGATATGCTGGATAAGGTGAAGCCACGATGCAGTTGTTTCTCTGCCACAGCGGCAATTTGAAATGCACCGGTTTGAAAGAGCGGACGATGATGCTGAGTCCAAAATCGCTGCAACCTGTTGCACAGCTGGAAGTGCCGCCGTTTGCTGCGGGAATCTTGGGTCCCACAACCACAGATACAATTCTTTGCATTTGCTGACAAGAAACGAGCTTTCTCAACTAAGTTGTGCAAAGCCCTGTGGAAAATGGAAATATGTATAAGTATAAATTGGGCAGCGCAATTAAGGGGAGCGGAAAGCCGAGGCCTCTGCTTTGAGCAGCTGCAGGTGCCACAGGCGCTCGCTCCTCAAAGAGGAGAGGAAAATAACTCGCCTTTTAATTGCTCTGCTTCCTTGGTGGTCTTGAGGGAAATAAAACCTTTACTGACCCGTGCAAAGATGTTTCTATAAACCTGTGAATGGAGAGCATCACCCGCCTCGGACGTGTCGGAGAGGTGTATTGCAGCGGGGCTGCGACCCTGAAGCTGTTATACAGAGAAATTGCTTTGCTCTGTAGACTCCAGCTAGTTTGCCAGTACATGTCAGAGCTGATTTTGCCTGTGAACTTGTTCTCGGTTTATCCTTTTCCCTCTCGCGTGCCGCCCGCCCTGCAGCAAGGCCGAGCAGGGTTCAGCCGGGGCTGCGCGAGCTTTCGTAATGGGAATTCAGGGTGATAGCATTGCTGCCAGCCTGACAGATGCCTCGCTTTTTAATCTGAATATTTAAACATTAATTGGAAGGATTTTTTTTTTTTTTAGTTTGAGCATTTAGTCCAAAATTGACCGTTGCAAAAAGAAGGGCCGGTGAACAAAATCCCTCGCCTGCAGTCGCTGCTCTGCTCCCGCTCGCAGGTGCGGCCGAGGCCCTGCGTGGTCTCGCCTTTGCTCTGCCCTGCTGCTGCTTTTGGAGATCCCCGACGCTGAGCTGCGGGACAGGGCCAGGGCTCCCCGGTGCCGGTTGGGCTGTGCTGTGGAAGTCCCCTTCCTCGGCAGGGCAGAGATGTTAAGGCCTGGCCGTAGCTGGGTGCTCCTCACGCRGGGCTGTTGTCCCCAGCACTTGGGTGCAGTTGTCTGTGCTTTGGGCCTCTGCAGATGGTGGAATCAGGATTGCTTAATTACCTCTACGGCTTTAGTTTAGTGTCAATCTTTAGAAGACACTTGGACTTGAAACCAAAGGTTTCCAAGAAATATTTCTTACAGCTTCTCCCCTACCCCCCAAGCTGGAGCTCACATGAGCTCTTTCCAGAGCTGACAACGGTGGAAACTGGAGTGAGCTCTTGTCTTTTTTAGCAGCAATTTGATTTTTTGGGTGGTTCTTGGATGGAGTTAGTAGAACGTGCGACTCAGAGATGAAGCGGTGGCACCGGTTTCCTCCCCGCCGCGCTCCTCTGAGAGACGCGGGGTCGTTGTCTCTGTGCAGCCCGCGCGAGACCCGTGCGAGCCGCCCGGCTGCGGTCTCGTTAGGACGCTAATTAGAGAAGTCCTCGCGCTGGAGCAGGTTGTAATGCTGCTGTTGATTGTCTCCCCGGCGGATTAAAGGCAAATGCTCCTTAACAAGTGCCCTGAGTGGCTTGAGCTGCTGAACTCCCCAGGACCAGTAATTAATCCATCTGGTAGCAAGGAGCAGGGCTTGCAGATAGCAGTTCTGGGGAGGAGCTTTTAACTGTTTTTGCACCAGGCAACTCAATACCGTTAGCAGGTTTATTTGACCGGCTAAATGGGCCCTTGACCTGGGATCCCAAGAGATATCAGTGACCGTCGACCCTACGGTATGGATGTGGAAGCTATATCATAGGCAGGTTTGGCCTGGTCTGAAAAAAGAGACACCCAAGTGGTTGATGTTGCCTGCGTGTGAGCGTGGACAAGCCGGTGGATTTTCTGTGCCTTGGTTTCTGTTAGGGAACTTTCCCCTTCTAGTGCTCTCATGAAGGGAGCAGTAGAAGTGCAGGTGAGATTATTTATCGCCTTGAGTTATAATTGGGGATTTTGGTACACCTTCCCTGAGATGGCTCGGTGTGTGCTCAGGGTAGTGGGGGTCACGCTGGAGGGGCTGCTCCTTCTCCAGTCGGTTTTGGCCTGTTCCTGGCCTTGCTGTAAGCTCAGCGGTGCTGGAGGAACTGAAATTCAGCTGATGCTCTGAGCAGGAGTGCTTCTTCCAAAGCGTGCTGCAGACACACTGTGTGTGGACCCACAAATACGCTGGATTTTGATCGCCTCCAAAGGCCCAAGCCGCTGCTGCAACCTATCAGTGGAGCAAATCACGTGTTCAAAGAAAGTAGTTTTCTGCATTAAAACACCCTTCAGTTTTCTCTTCGCGTAGGCTAGGGCCCATGCCACATCTCACCGCTGGGCCTCTGCCTTTGCAGACCCGTCCTGCCTCCGAAGGAGCCGCTGCCAGCCCCGATGCTCTTAGCAGCGTGCTGAGGGGCTCGAGGCTCCCTGCAAAGACCACGGGGAGAGTCTGCACTTTCCTGCTCCTCGGAAATAGTCCTCTGTCCCTCCATCTGACAGAAGCTGTTGCAAGGGGCTTTGGTACGCAGTGCCTGAGATAACAGACAGAAGGGAACTTGTAAATCAGTTGATTTACCGTTGAGGTGAATGTCCGTAGTATCCAGACTGGAACGGGGATGTCGTTCAAGCAGGAACGCGTTGCGAGGAAAATGCACAGGTACGTCGGTGATCAGGAGCGTGTGAGAAGTCCTCCCTGAGCTGAGCAGGGTCTCTGCTAGCTGGGACTGCCGTCGTGGCAGTGGCAGCAGCCCATGCTGGCCCCATCCGTGCTCGTCCATGCCTGTGCCCTGCAGCCCTGAGCAAGCAGGTGGCACCAGGCTGCAGGTGGCCCAGGGGCTCCTCGTGGCACCGTCCCACCAGGGGAGCGGAGCTCGAATAACTCGCCATCGAAGCTAGGATGTACCGTTCTTCGACGTACCTGGCCATGAGCACTGCCTCTCTGCTCCTGCAGAGCCTGCTTAGGCTCAGGCAGGCTTTTCTTGAGACTCCAGGCGATGCTCAGTACTGATAACAAGAACATTATAAAACCCTGTGTGAGTCTTGCGTTCCCTTCGTTAATGCTCAGGCCCGTGGTGACGTGCCTGCTTCATTTGTGTTGCCAGTCTCTGCTTTTAAGCTGTTGTCTCCTGATGGTAAAAACAGTTCCTTGTTGGCCCGTTTCTGTGGGTGCTAAGAAAAAGCATGATCAGGTTGAAAGCTGTTCCCACTCTGGCAGAAGAAAACAAAGTTTCAGAAAATTAGTGCATGTTACATTTTGTAAGTGCAGGGATGGGGAGGTACACGTGTGTGTGTTGAAGTTAGAGTGGATGCCGAAACTCTGTTCTCTTTGCAACATCTCTGTAAAATGTCCATCAACTCATATCTGAGTTCCTGTGGCTGTGGGGACTTTCAGAGTGATTTTTTTCTGACATTTTTATGATTTTTTTTTCTTTTCTGAATTTTTTTTTCCCTTCAGGTTGGTTAGCTCTCCATGTTCAGTGTTTGAACCATAAAGTCTATTAATACAGGGTGTGTTCATGCCTTATTGTTCTAATTGTGACTTAATTTTGTTTCTGCTTTTCCATCTCAGCTGAGTCTTGGTTGATGACGGTAAAGTATTTGTTCACCTTTCTCAGACGCTCAGGCCTCTTCCAGTGGATAGTTCCAACAGGATAGAAATGAAATGTAATTACTGTGTAATGTGGATCTCAAAACCACCAGAGATGTGGGTTCCTAGATCCCTCAACCCTCCACTGCCGTTCGTTCCAGGCACAGCTGCGAGCGTTCATCCCCGAGATGCTGAAGTACTCCACGGGTCGCGGGAAACCAGGCTGGGGCAAGGAGAGCTGCAAGCCCATCTGGTGGCCCGAGGATATTCCATGGGCCAACGTTCGCAGTGATGTCCGCACAGAGGAACAGAAGCAGCGGGTGTGTTTTGTATGTCTGTCTGCCTTCAAGTTGAGCACAGGAGCTTGGGAGCAGTTTTTGTGGGAATAGCTTTCCCCTTGAGTGACAGAGAAACCTCCTGCATTGGCCCTTCCTTGACTTCATGTCAGAGATCCAGCATGGGAGAGCAATGAGATGAGAAGTGTAACCTTCACTCTGCTCTGTCCGTGCCCGTGTTGCGTGACAAGCATGTGTTTGAACCACATCTCTTTCTGCAGTGGTGTCCTTTTCACTAGTTGCAAGAGTTGCTAATCTCTGTGGCCTTATAAAGCAGCTGATCTAGCCTAAGGCCACCCTGCTCTCCAAGTACGCAGTTCGTTTTCCGTAGAGCCTGCATCATGGCCTCATGAAGCCATTGAAGGATACTATCCTATCCTGAGCAGCAGGGACCTTTCCTTTTAAAGGGAAGCAGTCAATAATGTGCAGGAAAAAAAGGAGTGAGAGAACTGGATGAAAAGGTCTTTGGTATGAGTTACAGCAAGGGATCCTGTGTGCAGGTGATATTTCTACCAACCTGTCACAAGGAGATCATCAAGAAAAGCTACCTGGATGTGCAAGGGGCAATGCTTCTGCAAGCTGATGTCCTCTGGCTGGGTGGGGAGGGATGCTCAGGAAGGCTGGAAATGGGGCTGTGTCAGTTGGCCCTTTCCTAGATAGGGGCGGTTTTCTGGTTGTCAGCCCAAATCCCTTGATTAGAATTCCTTGGAAGTCTGAGAAACAGATTTCATTGAGAAACTTCCCCTTTCCCTTGTCTAGATGTGCTTGTTCTGTAACAGCAGGCAAAAATGCAGTAGCTTTCTGGGGTGGTTTCTGAGTCTCGAGGAATGGGGGGGATGAGAAGAGGGGGATTAGGTTTGGGGGTGGGATTTTTTGGTTAAGAATTTATTAAAAAGGACTCCAAACCTATGAAAGAGAAGCATACAAATCACAGCACCACTGAAGTGTTCAGAAAACTCTTTTTTTAACTGACTCTTCTCATCTGATTCTGCCGGTAGGTGTCATGGACCCAAGCGTTGCGGACTATCGTGAAGAACTGCTACAAGCAGCACGGGCGTGAGGACCTGCTCTATGCGTTTGAGGATCAGCAGACACAACAGACCACAGCCACACACAGTATAGCGCACCTGGTGCCGTCACAGACAGTGGTACAAACCTTCAGTAACCCCGATGGCACCGTGTCCCTCATCCAGGTGAGCGAAACCCTGCAGGTTTCACTCTTCCAGCACTGCTGACTCAGGAGCGAGTTGCCAGCGTCTGGGAGGTGGTTTAGAGCAAACACCTTTTGGTAGCTTAACTTGTGCTTCAAAAGTTTTGTCCTTGTCTTTTTGTCTTAACCCACAGCCTCTTTAAGCCAATAATCCTGCCCAAAGGAACAGTCCCATCATCTCTCTTCCCTGCTTCCACCCGCTGCTCTCCCTTGCTTCCTCCCTTAAGACAGCACAAGCATTTCTGCAGCTGCTTGATTAAGCAGTGTAGGGATCTGACCTGAGTTTAACTAACCCGTTTAACGAACAGCAACACAGTTCCTCATGTGACCACACAAGGCCTGTGGTGGCAATGGGACAGAGTGGTGAGAGGAGAGGTGGTGGGACTGTCCTCCTTTAACGGTGCCGAGGACTTGAAACGTATGTTAATCTATGACATTAGGTACTTCTGTGTCCCCTGATCCTACTCTCATATATGAGGTACTACACAACAAATACCTATGTATCCTCATGATGCCCCCTGAGGTAAGTAGGTCCCTTACTCCATTTTGCAGTAGGGGACCCAGGCAGAAGGGTGTGCGTTTGGGCAGTGGCTGAGCCACTGCTCCGTTCCCTCTGTGGGGGGCACGTTCTGGCAGCCCAGACTGGGCTGGTGGACTATTTAATTGCTCTCTTGATACTTCCCCGGAGTTCCTAGTGGAGATGGGATCTGAACCTAAGTTTCCCCCGTGTCTCTAAACCTCTGCTGCTGCCTTGCACCAAACTGGCCCAGCAGTGTACCTGTCCTGAGCATCAGGATATTAGTGGTCTCAAATGTCATTTTCTGTCGGCTGTTGTCACAGCCACGAAGATGAAAACATGGGGTGTTTTTCAAACGAAAGCTTTCCAGTGCTTTTCAGCTCAGGCAGACTTGCCGAGCTGGATGTTTGCTCACCTGCTGCGGTACATTTTCCCTTTGCTGAGTGCTCTCTTAGGTGCTGGGCGCCTGAGATCCCGTTGACTTTCTAGCTTTTGTAGTTTGATTCTCCTTAGAAACAAAGCTGCACAGCTCCCCGCCTTTGCCTTTTCCCAGCTGTTAAAGGGGAAAAGGTAATTTCCAGAGCCAGTGGGGTGTTGAGGATGCACTAATGTTTGTCAAGTACCTGGAGAGGGGAGACCCTGTGCGTGGTAGGCAACAGGCGTTATAGATGAGGGCCGATATGCAGGGTGTCCAGATCCAGGACTGCTCAGGAGCTTTTTAGTACTTCCAGCTGCTGGGAGAAGTGTGTTGGCTCCACCTGAGCACCATGCTCACACCTGGGAACAGCAGCGGTGTCCTGCAGCTGCTGTTTGAGACACTGGGAGAATCAAGGAGAATTTGATGTCTCCTATGGGAACACAGGAGACGGCACCTATGAGGGCTGTGCACAACTTCCTGCTGGGCCCCGTCCGCTCTGGAAGCTGCCTCAGACTGACGTTGTTCTAGTGTGTGATTTCCTCCCCTGGCCCTTCTAGGCAGCCCAGTATTTTCTGTGAGCTCTGCCCTTTGCTATTATTCTCTGTCGGTGCAATGCCTTTTAATCGGAAAGCCTTTGAGCGCCCCTTTGCTTGAATTACGTGGATGTTTTCCTGCAGTAATAAATGTGTTCAGCTTCATTTTGTTGGCTCTTGTAGGTTGGCACTGGTGCTACAGTTGCGACGCTGGCTGATGCCTCAGAGTTGCCTACTACAGTCACCGTTGCACAAGTCAATTATTCTGCAGTGACTGATG
Organism: Casuarius casuarius; assembly: GCA_003342895.1. NCBI lineage: Eukaryota > Metazoa > Chordata > Aves > Casuariiformes > Casuariidae > Casuarius > Casuarius casuarius. Next base: position 2,444,219 of record PTFA01000147.1, on the reverse strand, counting down.
GAGAGGTAAGGATGTGGGTAACGTGTTAATCACAATCAACGGGAGCACAACATTGTAAGAAATTTTGTATGTGGAGTAAAAAGCGCTGAGCTGTGGTCATTCTGACTCAGGAGCGTATGGGTGAAGTTATGATGAAAGCCTCAGTGCTGAACTTCAGAATTTTTGCGATATCTGCTATGGATTACCTGTTCTGTGAGATCTGCTATAGCAGCTATAGGAATTTAAATGAGCTGCCCAAATACACACTGGTGTATTCATACTGAGTAGCTGGATTTCGTGTGTGGTTTAGATCCTCAGCACTGGCTTGTCATTCAGTGTTGGGAGTGATGTCTGGGATATTTTGAGCCAGCAGTTAGCAAAAGATAGCAAATTGGGTGACTCCTTGGCCTCCCATCTCTGGACAAAATGGGACTGGTTCTCTGCTGCAGCTTTTAGAGTGGTTTGCAAGTGAATCCCAGAGAGGGCTGTATAAATGCGCATTAGCGTAGAGATAATAAGAGATACTGTAGAGCATCATACTGTTGCTTATTTTTCTTCCAGGGCTTTAAAACTTGGCAGAGTAGTTTCTGTTGAGGACTTGATCATGCCATTTCAGACTCTTGCGTCTAAACACTCAAGCTTTCATACATTTTTTTTCACATTTGTTTTGTTTTGCTTTTTTAATTAAGTAAAGTATAGCACTTTTTGTTTTTTAAAGACAAATGGCTAAAGGGATTTTCTTACCTATTTCCCATCACCAAGATCACCTTTAAATCGGCAAGACTGCAGGTAGTTTTCTGCCGCTTTGCAACACGCTGAATTTTGGCCGAGGAGCGTCTGCGTGCAGGAGCGGCGAGGTCTGGCTGCTCCGCTCTGCGCGGATGGGGCCTTGGTGGCGGCAGGTGGCAGTGCAGAACAGCTTTGTTCGGCGCAAGACCATATTTTACCCGAAAACCAAAGGGCCTTAGCCTGGTGTTCAGGGCTGCAGCCTTGAGGCACTTCAGAGCTGCTTTGAGGGTTTGCAGAACCAGCTGTGTCTCTTGAGACCTGAAAGAAAAATTTCCAAGGCACAAGTAGGAACTGGATGCCTGCATTCCCCTGATTTCTTATGTGGATGAAATGCCTAAGTGATGTCTTGGGCGCTTTCCTTCTACCGTTTTCTTTTATTCGTTGTATTAGCGCAGCACAAAGAAATTCCAGGTATGAATTCAAATGGCTTTGTGCCAAGTGCTGTACAAAGACACCCTAAATGGGAACACGGTCTGTTCCCCAAAATGATGCAAACAGATGCAGACAGGTAGATACGGTGAGGCGAGAGGCTGCCCTCTCCCTCGTGGGATGGTGATCTGTGCTAGGATCCCAGGCTCCACAGAAATCAGCTGCTTAATAAACTGCCCAGACTTAGACTGTGATCTGAGTTCAGCCATGATCTAACCACTGCCTAGGCTTGTGCTGGACATGGCTAAAAAAGAGGGGTTTGGAGGAGGATGAGGTGCCCCAAACGTTTATGGGGAATGCTTTCCACGTACGTGAGAAAACACAGGTTCTTGTTTGAAGGTGGAGCATGTAGAGAGCAGCAGCTGGAATCATGGGCCGATTAGAAATTCATGGCTGAGAGAAGATTGTAGGGACCAAAGATGTTCACAGGTGGCTCCCCAGCTTCTTCCCCTGGTGCCCTTTTCCTGATTGGAGTCTCAGAGGAGAGTCAGAGCACATGCAGGATTCTCCAAAGACGTCTTGAAACTATCTGGCTCCTTCATTTCAGGAAGCAGCCATCCATTCACGGGATGAATTCCTGTCTCGGAGCCCTTTTCTTTGTTTGTTTTCCCCTAATAGGTGGAGCAGAACTGGGCAACGCTACAGGGGGGCGAGATGACTATCCAGACGACGCAGGCATCAGAGGCCACGCAGGCGGTGGCATCACTGGCAGAAGCAGCAGTGGCAGCATCTCAGGAGATGCAGCAAGGAGCAACTGTTACCATGGCACTCAACAGGTATGGCTGAGCAGAGAAGAAGCGAAGCACGTGTGCATGCGCTTCTTCCAGCTTCATACTCTAAAGGCACAAAGACCATTGTCCACAATGCCAGTAGAGGCTTTTCCATAGCGAATTACTTGTTCACCTTGTGCCCAGGAGGCCACAGGACCGTTCTTGAGTTCCTTTGTAACCACAGAAGCACACTGGAATGGAAATCTGTTGAAAAAATGGATAGTAACTATATCCTCTAGTGATCTTGTTTGTACAGCAAGTGTCCAATTACAGCAGTAAGCTCGCTAAGCCAGCAAGAGTCCCGATGTGCTAATAGCACCTTTTAAGTATGCTGGTCTCTTTCTCCCTCAGTATTTTTAATGGTCCCTTATTAAAAGGCTGAGGCTGAATTTCCCAGTTGTGTGGCAGTATAGTCTCTCTTCAGGAATCAGAATCTCTCCCAAAGGCCAGTGTTTCTGGTGTTTCTCCCAAATGTGTTTCTGGAGTAGATGTTGAATGAGCTGCAAGGTAATGCTTCCTCCTCATCTTGAAATGAGCTCTGTGAGATTTTTTAGTGGTGCTCAGTATTCACTGAGGCCTGCGGTGTAATCCCCTACGGTCCATGCAGCTGGAAGCTTTGTCTTTGCTCAGCTCCAGTGAGTTGTTTAAGCTTTGCCTGCTGTCCTTAAAGCTGGAAATGGTTGTGGCACACTGCAACTGCATCCTGGGAGACCAGGAGGACAGTGAGAAATGTGTGATCAGCCCCAGCAGCGGAGAAGGTTTCATGCTGGTGAGGGGTTGGCAAAATATTTTCTTCATCCAAATCAGGATTCTGCTGCAGCTGTTGGCTGAGCAGCCGTGGCGAAGGATGAGAGCCAAGTCCACAGTGGTGGTTAAAGTAAAGCTCTAAGACCTTGTTATAGACAGATAGCAAATTACTGAAGTGGCCACCTTGATCCTGGGGACATTCAACAGCTCGCTTCCAAATTGCTATTGCAGGTGAATCAAGAACAAATCTAGACCTGCTGCTTCTGTTTGTGATCAAGTCCATCAGATATGTTCTTTTCTGCTACCTACCTTTCAACTGTGGCTGATTAAGTAGGCTTTTTTACTAATAGTTCCACTGTAAAAGTAAAATTAATTTTTAGGAGATTGCAAGAAGTACAGCTAAAATAACTAGGTGCGGAGCTAGGTCCAGGCAGCTGCCCTCCAGAGCCCCTCCATGCAGGAGGAGATGTCTTCTTCCTTCACTGCAAAACACTCCTTGCAGCTTCAGCTGTTGTGGGAGTCCGACTGCAGTCTTTCCCCTACCTGTAAGAAGATCTCAGCAAGACGCCAGGCCTTGAGAGCTAATGGCTCTTACCGGCTCTGGAAACTTTATGCCTAATTTAGCTCGAAGCTGCCATCTCATTCGTGCTTCGATGGCTGCTAATAGAGCAGAGGAGTCTCTCGTAGTCCCGTGTAGAGCAGTATCTCTGCAAACAGCACGTTGTGATAGATGAAGCCACCTCTCTCAGGTTTGAGGATGGGAAGTATTAGGCCTTCTAGTAAAAGAGGGCAAGGTAGAGGAGGGTAATTGATTCATTGATTTGAACTAATTAATGTTTGTGGAGCACACTGTAACTGGAAAAAGCTTTTATGTAGCAGACCATTATTATTTTCAGGGATGCAACCTCAACAGATGATCAGAATACTAAATTGCCCTTGAAAGTGGATTCAAATAAATGTCGTGTGAAGTCTGGGAAACAGACTTACACCAGTAAATCCATGTTTACCCCAAGTTTGCTATGTCGTAACTGGCCTTCCTGCACTATACCTGCCGTCACAGAGCTGCAGATTCACAAGAGAGGTTAGCCAAAGGAAATAGGAAGGCAGAACGAGAAAATATTCTGGTTCAGTAGCAATGTTTAAGAGCTACTGTGAGTGACAGAGCTGCTGTTTAAAAATGAAAATACACCCTTCATGAATTCAGCTGGAAAGTGTGCAGCGTTTAAGTAGGAAATCAGGAAAGAGAAGCAACAAGTAGGAAGTCCTTAGAAAATACTTGAATCAATGGATCTACCAGAGAAGAAGTGGGGCAGTTAAGGAGAATTGTTCTAGGGGAAATTAGATGAGTTCTTTGGTCCCTGTCTTCCATAGGAAAGGCTAAAAAAATACCTACTTTTTTAGTTCGTTAAGGTAAGGAATCATAGGAGATTCAGCTGTATGATGAAGGTGGTTTTGGGGTAATTTTGTGAATAGCAGTAGTCACCAGAAGTAGCTAATAGTCATCCAAGAGGTCTGGAGAAATCTGAGTAGCTGCTGAAGGATGCTTGTGGCTCTCTGACTGTACAACAAAATGGCAAATAAAATCTGATGTCAATAAATGCCAAGTAGTACATACATGAAGAAATATCTCTCATATATACACCCAGCGAGGGACTTATATGTTACCATTTACCATTCAGCAAAGCATTCAGGAAACTATCCTGCAGGAGTCTTTGATCACTGCTCAGCTGATATTGTCAAAAGAGTAAGCTGAATATTAGAAATTAGAGGGAAAGGCACAGAGAACAAAGCAGAATTAGGCTGCTATACTAACTCCTGGTGTGTCCACATCTTGAGTAGTGTGAGAAATGGTCACCCCTCAGATGTCTTACACTTGAAAAGATCTGAAAAAGGACAAGAGTCATCAGAAGCCAGGAAGGGTCCTTGTACAAAAGACTATGGCTCTTCAGCTTGGGAAAGAGATTACTGGGAAGTCTATAAGATCATGGGAAAATGAAAACGGAACAGTTTTGCTATTTCTTGCAATATCAGAGGTAAGGACTGCCCAGCAAAACTGAGGCAGTAGTTTTCAGACTACCAGAATGCAACACTTTTATTCACACAGCGCCTAATTAAATGTGGAACTCATTGCCACAGGATGCTGTGGAAGCAAAAAGTATAAATGGGTTTCAAAGGGGATTAGACAAATCAGACTCGATGGTCCAGATGCGGTCTCTGATGTAGGAAATCAATAGACTGCTGACTGCCGGAAGCTGAGAGGGGGTGGGAGGGGAAGGATCATACACGCTCCTTCCTAAATATCTGATACTGGCTGCCCTCGCAGCTGGGTTGCCGCACGAGTGGGACCTTTGGTCTGACCTCATTCGTATGAAGAAATTTAAGAATACAGTGCTAAGGTACTAATCGCTCATTAGAAAGAATTATTAAACCACAGAGCTGGGGAGAAGTATTCCGTCTTAGCTAAATACAGAGCTGCTGATGTGATTCTGGTAATGGTAAAGTGGCTGACTCCGTGATGAAAGGTGGAGCTCTAAAATCTGAAGACATCTAGAATGTGGCAATGACAAAAGAATGAGTTTTGTACCAGAAACTAGAGGCATGAGATCACTTGGTGTGACTTAGTATGACTGACCTGGATTGTCCAAAAGCTTGTAGTAAAGTCCAGGCCAAATCACGCCAAGGTAAGAGGGCAAAGATATTCTGCATAAGAGATATTCAAGCTGAAAAAGGCCAGTGCAATCAGCTTGTTCCCATTTTGTCCCTCCTCCATTATGGAATTTCCCCTCTGGATAACTTTGGTGCCATAAGAATCCTTGCTCTTTGGATTTGTGCTCTCTTGACATGTGATGCCTAGTTAAAACGGATCCTACTGGAGCTGAACTGTTCACTTATTTGTCTGTTCGTTCTTCTTCCTAATTCTTCCTCCTCCTCCCCTGTGTCCGCAGCGAAGCAGCCGCCCATGCAGTAGCCACGCTTGCCGAAGCCACCCTTCAAGGGGGAGGGCAAATTGTCCTATCTGGTGAAACTGCAGCAGCAGTGGGAGCGCTCACTGGAGTCCAAGATGCCAATGGTAAGGCTGTGGAAGGCTTTTGCTGAATCGTCCGTGTTTTCTTTGCTCTTAGCTAGGGTTTTTTCCTCTCTTTGACCTGCGATGTCAGGATATTGCCGGTAAAGCAGTTCTGCCTCGCTGCATGTCATCCTTAACTAGGTTATGACTTAAAAGCCCAGAACAAAATGGTAGCACTAACCCGTTTGCTTCCACAGAGCTGGCGGCTGTGCTCTTCTACCCCTTCCGCCAGCTTGCTGGTCACACCATAGTTTTAAGGGGAAGGTTGCTCTCCACCCCGTATTTGTGCAGTGCCTAGCACTGGAAGGCCCCACACTTGGTTGACTAACATAGTTGTTGTCATAATAAACTCGTGTCCAAAATACTTCACTGTGGAGTGGCAGAGAGTCTGGCCAAAGCATTATTACCCATTCATTTCCTTCCCTTCTCTAGATTTTTTTTTGTATGCTTTTTGGCTGCTCTTGAAAAACTGTTGCTTTTCTGCTTGGATGATGCCATTCAGTCATCCACCAGCAGTGCAACCCCAGGCCGTTTCCCTCGTGCTTTTTCATCTTGCCACCATATACAGTCAATCACGTTCTAGGGATTTTCTGCAGTATTTCTGAATGTCTCTTCTGCCAAGTCTGGTGACTTTTGTAGTTATTCAAACTAAGCTAGTAGGGAATAAATCAGTACATTCATGGAAACCGGTTCAGAGGCTACACCAGCTCATGCTAACACGTCTCACTGGTGCTTGCCCACTGCCTCCAGTTGCACTGTGCTTGTCTGTCTGACGCTTTTACCATAGTTTCCAAGTTCAGAGATGAAACTCACTGTTTTTTTTGATGAAATGGAAGCAGAAAGGTCAAAATAAATTCAAGAAGGGTGCAAACTGTGCAGTTGTAAAGAAGTGTTGCCTTAAGGGTGGGGATATTTGAACGCCAGTTGTCAAAGGGGGAAGAGCCTGTGCAGCCGGGTGGCAGAGCCGTGACTCGTTGCCTTGTCACCCTGCGTGTGAAGCAGAATTCTTTCCAGATCAGACCTTGAGTTGACTTCCCGTGAAATCCTCATCTTGCGGGGAATGCACTCCTTTTAAAACAGCACCATTTAGTTGGCAGTGAAAAAGGGTAAGCGGAGGGAAGAGTAACTTCTTCCCAGCATGTTGGACTTGATGTCTTTTGCTGTGGAGTCAGCCCGCCTGAAGAGGGAGCAGAAATAAAGTGAAAACGCTACCCGCAGAGCTAGGAGTGCAGCTGATGCGGAGAGGAAGGAGTGGAGTTGTGCTGTATTATGCTTTGCCGGCAGCAGGTCATGAGGGAGATAGGGAATGTGTTTTTATTGAAGGAAGGATCTGACCCTGGATGCTCAAAAGCAGCAACTAATCAGATTTGCACAAGCATGTTAGCATCTTTTTAAGACGAAAAAGTGGGTTAGCAGATCTGCGCCTCTGCCCGCTTTGGTCCGTTTCCAAAGTGCTTTCAGGGTCTGGATTCCTCCGGATGCTTCCCCTAAACAACTCTCCTCTTCCACACCCTTCCAGGACCTGAGTCACTCTACCTCATTCATCCAGCATTAATATCATTTTAATGCAGGCTGTTTTTTTTACAGCAGAGTTGGAAATCAGATGGGATTTAGAGTGCATTAAGGGGAGAGACTGCAGCATTTTCCTCTGTGCAAAACCTCACCCGCAGCCCCTCTCCTTGTTTCCACTCCTCTTCGATTTGCGCTAATCTCCGGTGGTATTAAAGGGAAGGGCTTTGTCTGTGCAGTAGTCCTTGGAAGCGCCATGCTGTTAGTTTTATTACGTAACCAGCTAATATATCTCCCTTAGGGATGGAGGAGATGTGGGTATCCATTCCTGCTGTCTCTCTATCTGGGGATGGAGGGCAGATGGATTTTCAGCTTTGGCACTGTCGCTCAGGATTTGTCTGCCCTTACGTACCCAGAAGCCCGGGGTCCGAGTGTGAGGATCGTCCTGGACACCAGCGCTCGGTTATTCGATGCAGTGAGGACAAACTGCTCTGAACGCGGTTCTGTCAGGAGATTGAACGGGGAGTGATTTGGTGTGACTGGTTGCAGGAAGGAGACGGGGGAAAGGACTTCTAGAGCCATAATGGAGTTAACCAACAAATTCCCCCCCGCTTGCTGTTGCTTACAAAGTCTTAATTTGCCAATATTTCCAATAAATGTTTTTCTTTAGGAATGCTTTTACGCGTCTGTAGTTTCTTTTTGCAGAGATTTTAATCCCTTATCCATGCTACTTTCCCCTGAGGGGATAAATTTATCCCCAACTTATTGATAGGGAAACTGAGACAGTAGTTTAACAAATTTGCTTAAGGTCAGGTAAGGTGTTCTAGTTCCTGCCTTTAGCCGATAGATATAATTATTTTCTTTGTTTTATTCTTTCTTAATGTGTTATTTTTCCCATCCGCTCTCTGGCATCTGAATGATAATTAAGTGAAACAAGAGAAAGAGGACGGCTAAAAAGAGGCAACTTCTGCGTGTTCCTAGATGTCTCAGAAGCTGGGACTCAATTCAGCGCTGCGACGAGCAGGGAGCCGAGCGGCGCGGCTGAACTGCGAGAGGGCTGTGGATAATCTCGTGATCAGTTACATTTATAGCTAAGGGAAATAAGATCTCCTGCTTCAATGCAGTGTCCAACTAGCTAAGTGCATTATGGTTTTCTTGCTCCTCTGGCGCAGCTGGTCTGAGTCAGGATGCTGGAACTGATGACCCAACGGTTGAGCCTCAGATGTGATGTTCTTAAATGGCTGGAATTAAAGCAAAGTAATATTGCAAGCAAGTGAATGGAGCTGTAGCAGCGTCTGTTTGTGAAGCTGGCTGGAATTTGAAAACGCTCCAGCGAGAGGAAGCTGCGCGCTCTGCCCTCGGGGGCGCGCGAAAGCAGCTCGGCGCGGCGGGTCAGCGTGCCAGGCTGGTGCTGGAGACCGCCCAAACCGCCCGGCTCGGCCGGGGGAAACTCGAGCCGCGCTGCGAAGGAGCGGTGACGGTGCCAGCTTGCAGCCTGGGCCTCCCTGGCTTGAGCATCTTCATACTGCAGCCTTTTGTTTGACATTGATCTGATCAGGGGCTGGAAAGCTGCTTTGGCTACAGGGTTTCTGACTCTGTATTTAAATATTGATGAAGTTGGTGCCTAAGTAGTACCAGCACAGGGCTGCAGCGGTGAGCAGCGCTCGCCCGTAAGGGTGACAGGCGAAGGACGGAGCGGGCTCCCTGCCCAAGGAGGTAGCTTAATAGCCTCAGCGTCCCGGCAAGCGCAGAGCGGCCTGGGGTTATTGCAATTTTGCAAACTGTGTGGCTTTTTGAAGAGCTGGTTGGAGCTGCAGCCGGGGTTAGGAAACAGAAGGCGTGAAAGCAGGCGCAGGGGAAAGAGCTGGCGGTGGCAAGAGAAGTGGAGGCTTAGCTGRCCTGAGCTAGGCAGAGCCAGCACCCAAAAGCAGCCTTGCTCGCGCGCCTCAGTCCTCCCGTGCACCAGCTGCTGCTCTTTTTCCCAGCCCCAGAGCACATCTGGCGGACGAAGCTCAGCTCTGTCCCGCCAGACAGGCTGCCGGGAGCACCGGGTGCCTGACGCTGCTGTGACAGTGGCACAGGTGGGTGCTGAGAGGAACCCAYGGTGAGACTCGTCCACCTCCATCCCCCCGATCATCCGAAAAATTCACTAGCAATCTCGGTAAGACCAAAGGGAGACAGGCTTACAGTGAGCCAGGATTATCGAGTCGTGACGAAAGCATGGGGAGAGCATTAGGGCTCTGACGTGAGCAAGGGGGATTAGCGAGCTCCGTGCTTTCGCCATCAGAGGAATAAGGCATCGATATAGAAGCACTTCTTGCAAGTTAGCRTAGGATGAACACGTGTATAGCTGGCATTTCGGGTGGCGGGGACTTGTTGCACGTGAGAGCTGTTCCGGTTGGTGATTTCTGTATCAGAAGCTGCTCAAAGGCTTCAGCTTTGGGTGAGGCTGCCGAGCCTCCTGCACGAAATCAGGGTGTCAGGTGAAACCTGTTTCCACCCTCAGCCAAAGGGAAGTACATATGGGAGATGGGAAACCCTCCTCTGTGCAGCAGAGACCTGCAGCGAGCTCGCCGGGTCTGTCAGGCTCTGCGTAAGCTGTTTCCAGTCGCGAGCACGTCCAGGAGGGGAAGGAAGGCAGGAGCCCGGAGCCGGGTGCRTCTCCCGAAGAGCAGAGAGGGGTGCGTGGAGCAAACGCAGCAAARAGAAAAGTGCCTGTCCTTGCTCTTGGGTGCCTGGAGGCAGGGAGGTGAGGTGCACTGAGCCTCTGGGAACTGGTGGCTTTTTGCATGATAAAAAACTGAAGGTGGGAGGCGCTTGGAGGCTGACCTGCTGCGGATGTCAGTCTTTCAAAAGGTTTTTTTTTTCCTGCTAAATCTTTTTTTTAGGGCAGAGGGGTCCAAATGAGTCGCTAGCAACTTGGCAAAGYGCAGATGAACTCACTTGCAACGAAGTGGACAGGAAGGAAAGGGTAGAGTTCCCGCAGAGTCTTCCTGGCGGGAACAGTTGTTGTTGTGGTTTGTTTTTTTACGGATTGTTGCCCTGWAACAGGCAAGATAGAACCATCATCTGAAGAAGAAGCGAGAAGGATGAGTTGTTGCAGATGCGTCTCGTTTGACAGGGATGAAGAGAGGATGGTGCCCGCCAGCGAGGAGAGCTGGAGTGGCCGACGCGGGCGCCTGGGCGCGAGCGCTTAGCGGGAGCTCCGAGCAGGTCGCTGCAGGAGCGGGCAGAGGCGAGTCCTCGGGGCYGAGTTACTGTCAGCAGCAGGACCCTCAGCAAAATACGTTGGCGTATTTGGTCACAACGAGCGTATTCTGTGTCAAGTTCGTGCAATTCTCCGCACGTGCCCTTTAGAGGGGGGTCCTTGACCACAGCTCAGCCACCTCTGCATTTGCATCCCTTCCTTGTCGGCGTCCGGGGAGCTGCTCCGTTTGCACCTCACCTTCTGGCGTTCCTCGTCCYGGCTGAATCCTACCAGCCTTGGTAATGGCATGGCTTGCCTCGCCCGGCCGCGTTAAACCATTGCAATGGACCTCGTGCTACTCTTGGGCACTAATCTCTGCCCGCGCCGACAGTTCGGTCGGCTCAGGCCGTCCTGCTGACACCGGGCTGTCGCGGGCGCTGTGCTGCTTCGGCTTGACGTGCTGGGACCGATGACGAAGCGACTGCTGCTGACGATTAGGATTTGTCTGCCCACCAACCGGGGCTAAAAATAGTGGCTCGGACATCTCCTTCTTGTGCTGTGCTGAACGCCGGATTTTYCCTTCGGTCCAGCTAACGAGGCACTGCCTACACCGCCATGCCGTTGCGTTACCCTCCAGCCCCAACTCAGAGCTTTGCGCGGGGCCGGGACCGCTCTGGGCATGGAGGGGGGTTGTCCCTGGCCAGGGCWGGAGCTGACGGTGGAAGGCGAGATATCCAAGTTCTGGTCTTAGCTTGTTCAGTTCTGGTTCTTGGCTTGTTGTGTAACCCTGGTGAGTACCTTGGTGAGGCACGACGTGGTTATTTCTGGGTGCAGTACTTGTCTTTGGGATAGTGAGGCACTCTGAGTCCGTCCTATGAGATTTTGGGGAGGAAAAGGGTTTTTTTGCTGGGGTTGGTTTTTTACATGACGAGTGCCAGTGATATACTGCAGGTCTGCTCTCCTTTTTGCAAAGATCGGCTGTGTCAAGGAGCGYGAGGAGAGCCTGCGGGGTAGCTTGTGCTCCTGTTCTGTGTCCGAGTCTCGCACAAAGTCTACAGGCAGCTGTCTTAGCTCTGAAACACCCTTCGGGCTTGCAAAGAGGGAAGGCAGCATCCTGGGGAGACACCAGGAGTTGCTCTGTTCCTGGCTTTATCAGCTGCYGTCCTCCAAAAGGCAACAGCCTTTGCTTCTCTGCGTGTTAGTGATGATTTCAACGAGATCCGGAGAGGGAAGCCAGCCTCACCAGAGGCCGGGAGCCGCTGCCAGGTCCTCTTCTGGTCGAGCATTTATAGCGCTTCCTTAAGTCCTGTTGGTTTCAGTGGGTTTCCGTCAGCAAATGAGCTGTGCCCTGTCTGACCTCATCTCCTGGCTTCTCGATGACCTGAGAGCATCGCCAGGACCTCCCTTGCCCTCCCCGTCTCCCCTCCCCTGGCGAGTTTTGACATCCATTCCCGCTATCAGGCAGCGGAGACTTACAGGCCCTCCAGCTGTCACAGCTGATGCCGTCCCRGTTTAAGCACAGGCCATTTACCTTCCACGTGTCCTGAATTAGGGGAAATGGACAGGAGGGCTGGGTCTGTTTAAAAATTAAAGCTGATTACAAGGCATTAACATTACATTTAAAGAAATAGACAGCAGCCCTCCTCTTTCAGYGCAGTTGCAATATGTTCCCTTTTGTTCTGGTCTGGAGGAGGGCGCAGGACTGCTATCTACTCCAGGCTGGTCGGGGTTTCTTCTTTATCTATCTGTACGTTTGAAAAGAGGAATTGTTTGATGCCAGCTGCAGTACTTAAAAGCAGTTCTGGTCCTGCAACCTGAAGGCAATTCCCACCTTCGGGATCGTATCAGAAAGCTCAAGTTTTCTCTGCTGATCTCAAATTTCTCTTGGAAAATTCTGACACTGTCGCTCTGTCTTCTGAACTGTTGTATTTGGAGGCCTCACATTTGAAGGATCCCAATTGCTTTAAAGTGCATTCATAGGACCGTGCTAGTGCCAAAATGCAGCCGGTCTCTGGGGTGGARGGCAGCAGTCAGGAGGAAAAACTGGTTTTTGTTGTTGTTTGTTTTTTCCACAAAGTCTCAGGTTCACCGAGGTAGCTGGATTTTCAGGAGTTCTTGGTCTGAGGTCTTCAGGGCTGGGAAAGCAAAGGGCCRTGGTTATTTCATGCTAAGGGGGTCAGAGGCCTGAGCACGTTGCGTGCAGGAGGTGCTGTTCCYCCTGGGCCTGGCCTGACTGCAGAGAAGGTTTGAGCTGGGGAAGAACGTGGGTTTAAGGGAATGGGCAGGATTGGTGTCTTTCCTTAGAGATTTCTCCTAATAAGGGCCTGTGCAGCRTGGCTTTTCTGCTCGTCTTCAGCAGCAAGGCCTTGTTTTTTCATTTTATACAGTTGTTGCTTTCCCAGCTTCTCCAGGATCATCCTAATTTTCTTCACACGATGACCCTGCACACAAGAAAGTAATAAGTAAATCCGGCTGGGCACACTCTGAATGAACGAGCTGCTTTGCCAGAAATTCGTTGTGCCACTAGGTTGAATTCGAAGCCTATTTATTTGGTGTGTTTCTCTGTGTAATATTTATCCAGACCTCTGTGTCTTCGTCTCGCGGTGCCTCAGGAATCCACGTGGCTTCAGAAAGAGTTGCAGAAGGCCTGCTGCGAGGAGGCCAAGCATTTTGGCAGGTTAAACGATGTATGTGSTGTGTGTTTGTGTTCACTGGATGTTGCTTTTCTCCATGTCTTAGCAAGACTCTTCACTTGGCTTCACCACTGCCGATGTTGCAGTCAGTTCCCAGATGGTTGTTTCACTTTGTGGTGACAAAGTCCCCAACACGTTGGCTTTGCTGGAGAGCCACGGTGCTGAAGTCGCGAGCTCTGCCGGTCTCCTCTTGCCGACATCCCCTGAATCTGGGTATCTGGGGAGTGACGGGGCGTTCGGCGCTCGGCTCGCTGGAGTTTGGTTTCGCCTTTGCTGGAGGGAAAGACACGTTCTGGGTGCGTAATGGGATGGAGGTGGCAGCTCCGCGCAGCCGCCCGCTTCCTCGGCCAGGATAAACGCTGGGCAGGACAAGGAAGGGACACTGTCATCTTTATGGAGTAAAGGCCTCATTTTAACCAATGTGCCACTAAGTGTGTAGGATTTTGCTTGAGAAGGTTTTTTTCCTAGTGCAGATGCAGAAATGGCAGTCAACAGTGTTGGGATGTTTCCCTAAAAATTACATCTAGGGGCACAGAACTGGATAGACGAATACTCCTTGCTTGCCGCTGTTTCCAGCCCAAGCGTTGGGATGTGAAGGGATGGAGGTGTTTGTGTGAAGCCTGTCAGCAAGTTCCCCCTGCTGCTGCCACCAGGGATGTGCGCTTTGGCCCCGGTTGGGGCAGGAAGGTTCCTCCTGCCAAGCTGCACATCTTCAGTGCCGCGCTGTTTTATTTGTAGCTCTTGGCCTAAAGGAGAGGACGCAGGTGGAGGCGGAGGCTTCGCTGGTGGAGCTGTACCAGCAAAGCTCCTCCGTGGGACGGCTGCTCCCACCGCCTACGTAAACCGTGCACCGGTGAAAGGACCATCGCAGGTGGCTTCTCCCACCAACAACATCAGGCTGGGGAAAGCAGCTTTCCGCCGTTTCTGCTGGACACAGCTGTGCTGACAAAACTTGCTTGTGTGGGTCTGGCCTTAGGTGTTCAAACCCCAGGGCGTTGATTTGGGTGGATGGTAGTTCAGGCTGAGATCAGAACCAGCTTGTGCTTGCTGCTCCTTATCAGAAGCTCTTCAGTGCTCGCAGGACGAAGCGTTCGTGTGATGGACTCTGCCTACAACAATTTATTCAAACCGCAAGCTCAGCTTGTGGCAGCCTCCACCTTGAGGTTTTGGACCCTGTCAGATGTGGGGCATCGTAGCTTGTCCATGGAAGAGCTTCCGTGTTAACACCAGGCAGGAGACACCCGAGAGCTGCCTCACTTGGCCCTGCCAGCACCATCTCGGAGTCTGGATCTCCGTCGCTCTCCAGCCACTCTTCCTGCCCCTCCAGGCAGTCCCGAAGGAGAGGTCCCGGCGTGCCTCCTTGCGTGCCGGCGTAGCCGAGCCGCTTCCGGAGCAGGCATCTGCCAGCGTGTCCGCGGGTGCACCATCCTGCAAAGGTGACAAGTGCTGCTCAAGCTGCGTAGGGCTTCGTTTCTCCTGCGGCCGGATCCCACCTGGCCCCTCGCTGCCCGGTGCAGGACTTTCAGCGTGCAAGTAGGTGGCCTGCTGCTTGGGGGGTGGTCTTCCCTCGCCCCCAGCCATGGGGCTATGGGTGAGTGCTGACCTCCCCAGCTTGTCTGTGGCCACATTGCTGGTTTTCTACCTGTCCGACGTTGCTTCTACCTCTGACACCGTTCGAGGGCTCGGGGAATTGAAGGAGCAGCCTGCAATTACTCTGGATCAGGGCAGATGGAGAGGGGCTCCCTAATCCCCCCGCACCCCGGCGTTGCTGCAGAACCGGGCTGCAATCTGCCGCTCCGTGACAGCAGGGCACAGGTTTCGCCTTCCTAGCAGGTACCCTTGTGGCTACGAACCGGGCCGGATCGGGGCACCCGCTCCCGTTGTCCGCGGAGAGCCTTTGGAAAAGGTGCCCGTGCTTCGAATGGGTGGAGGCTCGTCCGACCCGAGGGCAGTCGTGAGCTCCCGGCTCTTAATGGCTGTCAGTGGGCGTAGGGTGCAACCTGATCCAAATGGGAAGCTGGCTGAAATCCCAGCAAGCTGTTGTAACTGTGTAAGGCATCTTATGAAATGAGATGGTTTTTGTAAACTCCCCCCCGCCAGGCCCCCCACTAGAAGGAGAAATACCTTGTAAGCTAAGCTACAAGCTGGGGCTTTCCCAAGGACGTTTCTCTTCACAGCGCATGGAGGCACGTTCTGTACCTCTGTCCTTTAAGAAGCTAATAGTCCTGTTTCTTAGACCAAAGTTTCTTCCCCGCAGATCTGCTTGTGCTTTCTGTTCCCAGCGCAGCCTCCTTCCCTCCCTGTTCCTCTCCGGACTGTACGTCCCCCGCTTCGAGGGCTCGCGGCGCGGGATGGACCTCTCCCAACCGGGGGATGCATCAGTTCAAAGCGCTGTTCGTTTGCAGGGTTTTCTCTGCCTTTAAAAATTGCTCTGCCCCTCCTTGCAAACAGCCTCAGCTGCTTTCGTGGCAGAGTTTGACCTCTTAAGTTCCTGTATTCCTTTTTTGTTCGAGTGCCTAGAGATTCATTCTGTGGCTGTATTTATCCTCTTCGTTGGATCTCCATAGCAGGGACTGATGTTAAGGCCTAAAAGCACAACCCCATCTGTCTTGTGCCCCTGGGGCATAGTAAAGAGCCCCGTCCTGCAACCGCCGAGCATGTGAGCCGTCTTGCTTGCAGAAACGTTTTCATTATCCGCCAGACCTGCCTAGGGCAGAAAGATGGAGACGGCGGGGTTTAATTCATTTTCCTGAGCGGCTGCACTGGACCTTCAGACTTCTGTTTTCCCACGTGAGAGTCTTCTCTCTTTGTGGGCCCTCATGTTCTGAGGTTAGATTTGGGGTTGAAGAGGGCAATATCTCCAGCTGCTGCTTTGAGGAAGGATTCATGCGTTTACGCTTTGCGGTGTCGGCAGGTTGCGGGTGAGCCCGGGTGATGCGACTCCGGCTTGGTGTGCCTTGGCTGCTGGCGCTCCGGGGTGGCCTTGTCTGAAGGCCCAGGGGTGCGCAAGGGAGAGGAGGTCCTTCGTCCCCGTAAGGACCGTTGCAGCCCTCCACCGCGCTCACCGGCCCCTCGATGGCAGCCTGAGACTAACCCACCGGGACATCCCTGCTCTCCGCTTTCACTGCATGAGTCCTAATGGTAGCTGGGCAGAAGGCTTGAAGGTAAAACCCATTTTTCTTTGCCCTCTGGCCAGAAGGGAATGCTTCTCCTGGTGTCCCTCTGGGAAGTAAATCACAGCCACGGCAGAGGGCACTGTGCTTGTCCCTGGAGGCCCCTGTCTCCCAGTGACCTTCTCAGCTCATGAAGACAGCTTGGCTTTGCTGTAAAGCAGCTCATGTGACAGCAGTAATCCGCAGCTAGTAAACAGCTGGGCAGGAAGATTGCAGGGGAATCGCCCTATTTTCCCGCAGTGCAGGCTAGCGCGCGCCGCCCGGACGGTGCCTTCCGCTTGCCCCTTCCTCCAGGAGGTTCCCGTTTACTCGGAGGCTCCTGAAGCGGTTTCCTCTGCATCTTTTCCAAAAACAGGTCTCACTGTGGCTCTTTCTTCCCACCCCGCAGTGTCCTTTCGCTTAATGTTAATGCATGCATCTTCCTCTTGGTGTAACTCTTCCCGACGACTCACGCGGGCCCCTCTCTGCCCGGCGGCCGCTCGGCGGGACGGGAGCAGGGCACGTGGCCTGCTCGGACGCTGCTTGGCTGTTTTCCTTCTGCCCATAGCAAGTTACTCTGGAAAGACTCCCTCGGCTAAAGTAGGCCCTGGAGATGGCACAGGCGCTGAGAAGGCAGAGCCCGAGGAGGGCATTAACGTGGAATTGGTTTAAAGTTAATCATGGCATTATTTGCTATTCCCATCGCCAGCTTACAGGCGGTCGTCAACTTTCGCTCCCTCGTTCTGTGCCTCCTTGGTGTCCCACCGCCCCGACCGTCCTCACCTCTACTTTCCCCCCATGATTTTAATCTTTGAAACCCCAAGCGTGTCCAAAGGGGAGTTCGGCAAGCAGTGACGGGGCTGTTAAGTTGGAGACGACGAGGACTGAAGCAGGGGCACTGAGCCCAAGCCCAGGGCCGTGCAGGCGTAGGCTCCCCGCGGCGCCGAGCTGCCGGTCCCCCCACGAAGATCAGGTAGGGAGCAGTTGCCTCTCACCCGTGTAATCCCCCGGTTTCTCTGCTGGGGCTGCCAGAAACCACTCAGTGTGTCTGTGGTATCAGTAAGTTGTCCACCAGGACGTGGCCCGAGACAATCCCTCGTTTCATGTAAGCTACTGAGCAGCCTTCAGAAAGGGCCATCTGTTCCTGCTGGCCTGCGACAGCTTTGAGCAAGAGCCCTCGCAGTGAAAGGCTCTCGCCTATTCCCCTGAGCCGGCTCATCGCTTCCCTTCCACCCTTCCCTTCGCGAAAGCTTTGTACTTCCAAGCATTAGGGGACTAATTGGCGTGCGCGCGATAGGGCCGCTGCATTTAGGAGGCGAACGTGCAACTAATGGAAGCTGGATTTTATTGCTGGCATAAATATAGTATGTCCAACCGCTTTGAAGTCCCCGGGATCCGCAGGCAGTGGTGGCTGTGTTCGCTTGCGCCCCATCAGTGCGACCCACCGGCTGTTTCTCGTTGCTCTAACCCGCGGCTGCATCACGACGTCCTCAGCCAAATCTACCCGGAGGTTCTCGGGTACGTCTTTTTCCGAAAGCCTCCAAGTCGCACTTCCAAATAGGAGTTAAGTGTTGAGAGGTTTGAAGTCCCACTGCAAATTAACGAGGCTTGGRCTTTGCCAGGTTTTAGGTTTTTCTGCTTATTTGCCGCTGGCAGAGGTTTGCTTTCTTGCTTCYGGGCCGGACGGCCCCGTGGTCTGAGCCGGGACGGCCGTTCCTGCGGTCCGGTAGCGGGACGCTGGCCTGAGTCGTCCAAAGCAGGAAGGATTCTCCAGCCGCTGCCGCCCGTTTCGCCCTGCTCACGGATCAGGTTTGCAACCTGTCCTGTCGTGCCCTGCGAGCGGGGAGCGACGGGACGGGCGGTCGTGCAAGTGCCTGCTCGGTGGTTCTTAGGGCGTTCGTCCGCGTGGGTCCTCCCGTCCGTGTGCCGCGAGTCTCCCCTTCGTGGGGTGAGACCCGCAGGGACGGACRTCTGCGAGGCTCCTGGCTATCACGGCATGGTCATTGCCTTCCCTTGGGTGCTACCAGCCCACCTGCCTTCGCTAGSACCCGGCCGGCGCGGCTCGGGGTTCGCCCCGACGCGCACACGTTCTGCGTCTCGGGCACCAGGCCAGAGTCCAAGCTTTTCCTTTTTTTAATCAACAGATGTGCAAAGTTTAAAAGCAAGGAACCTGCCAGAGGCAGTAGCATAGCAAGAATAAGTACTCTCAGCAGCGAGAGGTAGGAAGCTCTCCCACCGGCTGCGTCACCCGGGCGGTGGGAGACGGTGGTGCGTGGAAAAAAGGAGGAATGTGGACTGTAGAAACTCGCTCCTTCCATGACACGCTCCATGTCTGAGCCGTGCGTTCGCCGTGATTTATTGCTCACCTTGCTGAAGGTGGGCCAGGTCCTGCCCAGGGGAAGGGGCGAATCTGTGCCACACGGGTCCCTGGCCTGCAAAGGAGACGGGCTGCAGGCACCGAAGCGCGGTGACGCCCAGCACCACCGCAGCGAGGCCCTGCGCTGCAGAGCAGGGATGCTCGCATGGCTAGATTCAAGGGTATGCTTTGAAGTAGAGAAAGAAGGACCCTAAAGGTGTGTGTCCAGCCCTCTTTTCCYGAGGAGAAGGATGTGTGCTCACCTCCCTCATCGCAGCTAGCGTGGTCACTAGCGTACGGTAAGGTCCCAGCAGAGACCCGAGGCACGAGAGCTGCAGCTTTCCGCATTTGCGAGGTCAAGCTCTGCACTCCCTCGCACGGTGGAGGAGGTCCTCCRGAGCTGTTGATCCTCCAAAACCTGCGCGCTTCACTTGTCTGCAACCTCTTGGGTCGAGGGCGCGACGGTTTCCCCCCGCCCAGGGGCACGGGGCTGAGACRGGACGGACGGGGCAAGTTCTGGCATTGCCGGAGGTAAAGCAGGGGTCTCGAGTCGGGAACGTGGCGCTGGAGGAGAAAAGCYGTAATTTTGGCCCTGTTTGTTGGCCATGAATGCTGCGCTCTGTTGTAGCAAAGAGAAGTTCCTGCCGAACGAGTCAGGGAAATGCTGGGAAAATGTTTTTTAGATGAAGCCAGCGCCTATCTGGTTACGTATTGCCTTACTGCCAGAACAATAGCTGCTTTATGTCTCCATGTGTTAAATGCTCTGTAGTATATGCTAATGTTCATGTTCACATGTGATCTATCGTGCAGCCTGCTAACTTGTGAAACTCATTTAGATCCATGTCTGCTGTAGCCTTAAAAATACRTTGGGCTCTTTTCAGAGGCCGGTGGGGCTGAGCGCCCGGATTTCGCGATCTTTCTAGCCTTGTGCTCTTGGGATAAACAGAAATGCCACTTTGGCAGGCGTTTCTGCTTCTCATTCATTTCTCATCCCTCGTTACTCGGGGAATAGCAGAGAGCAAGGCTGGAGGTGGCCCGAGCCTCCGTGAGAYGGGTTTGTGCAGCCCTTCCTTGTCAGGCCTCTCTGGTCCGATTAAGCCACTCACCTAAATATTTGCAAAATATCTACAAGCATCTGATACTCGCCTGTCACTTACTCTCCCTCCCGCTTGCTTATGCATGTAATGCTCTATATAGAGGTAGAAGCATTTAAGTTACTGTGCCTAATATTATGGTGTCACTTCATATGTGGACACTGAATTAAACGAAGGCCGTGTTTTGTATTTTAGTTCACGTATAAAGCCCGGTAAGCAAAAGGATGTTATTTCCCAGGAATACAGGAATTACCCTACTTATTGCTCTCTGCAGCTGTGGTATCTGGCTTTTGCTCAGCCTTTTACACTTGCATTTTATTGCCAGGCTTCCTAGCAGCAGGCTGCTCAGGTTGCGAGTGGAGCCTGGCAGAGCTGCCCAGGTGAGTTCGTTTTCGTGGTGGTCGTTTCCAGTACTGGGGTCCGGCTGCTGTTGGTGCTGCCACTCATTCCTTCAGGCTCCTCACCATGCATGGTACTTCTTGGGGATTAAAGGGATAGATTTATCTGTCTTTTTTTCCTCCTTTCACACGTTTAAGGGGAAGATATCAGAAGCTGGTGTAGAACAGAGTTATATCTATGTTTTATAGTATATATGTTTTAACAGAGTTAAAACAGCAATGCAAAGGAGAAAGCCTCTCAAAGAAACTCGCAGCACCCCATCAGTTTTAAGAAACTACTGGCTGAATGTTGTTAAAAAAATGCAGGAGGTAGGCTGTTCACTGCAGGTAGGTAGAAAAACTTGTGTGTGTGCATCCACGGACACTTCTGCCAGCTGAAGCTCACCAGCTTTCAGACCGTGGAGAGACCTTTCTTTGACATGCAGCTGGATATGACATGTATTCCCCTTGCACGCTGTTTGCGAGGGTGCCTGGAGTATCAGTCCTGTAAAAGCTCTGGCAAGTAATTATCTGCTTCATTAGAAGATGCGTTATTTCAGTGCTAAAAAAAAGAACTATTTTAAATTCAAATGACTTTATTCTAAAATGGGCTTTAGTCCTTCAAGCTCAAGTAATATAAGATTTTATCACTTTTAGACGGGACTGCTTTAATTCTTACAGTTGTCTTTAGTAAACTTTATAGAAAATTTAGGATCCTAAAGACTGTTTCAAGGGTAGGATAAAATCAGTCAAGATACACAATTCTTTCTCTGGAAGAGACCCTTTAGATTTTGATAGGTGATGAGTACACTTTTCTGTAGGAAGTATAGTAGGATTCTGTAGTAATTAATCTGAAAACTTCTAAAATGGAAGAGAAGGTAGAAATTTTTACTATAATTATCGGACTTCTCAAGAAACAGCAGGGAAGTTAGCAAAGTGCTTATGGCAAAATACAATAGGGATCCCTATTAGGTGATTGTCCCGAAGCTTGAAGGTGCTCTATTGGCCTTCTGTCCAGTCATCAGTTTAATATCTGATGTTTCAGAAGAGGAGCGGACTCTAATTTCTTAGATGTTTCCTATCTCTACTTTCCGAGAAGCTTTGCACTGCCTACACCTGTCTGCTCCATCCGAAATAGCTTCCTCCTTAACAGAAAGATTGTAGAAAAAGGGAATTCCGAGTTGAGCAGACGTTAGGCGTTGTGTACTTTCTCTATTTTTAACTATGTTTCCTATATACATGACTGACCACGATAGACTGCTAATCTTATCAGGTGTGCCCTTCACTCTGCAGCAAAGCCAGCTGATCAAGGAAGCTTAGAAGGGTTATTCGCTAAGCTTTCGCCTGTGGAGTCCGGGTAAAAAAGCTTTCAGTTCGCAGGTAGACACATGCCGGGTTAGTCTCCTACTCGCACGTTCCTCACCTCATCTTCTACACGTAAAATTGACTTGGTTTTTGTGTGACTTGCACTGGGAACCCAGAACTTGTGGGTTAGGCTACGTAAGAACTGAGCTTTGTATGCAATGCATAAAACAGCCACAGCTTGATTCTGGCCAAGTCAATGTCCACGTTCTTTTGTTACGGAGTTTAAATTTGCCATCAGCACCCTACGGAGAGGAGAGGGAGGGACAGGTAACCTTATGCAAGGCTTAAGGGCTGAAGGCAGGAGGCTAATCCACCGTGAGGACACCAGGCTGCTGCTTTGCCTTCTTTCCCAAGCACCCTCTTCTCTTTCTTTTTTTCTTCAAAGAAGAAAACAGTTTTCAGTCCCATGAAAATAAGAAAACAACAGACCCAGGATTTCAGATTAAAGTAATCATTTCCAACATTAATAACTGTAAATCTTTCTTTATGTTACTGTCCTTAGTTTGATGATTGCAAATGGGAGACTTCTGGTCTGTCAGGGAGGGACTGGAAAGAGAGATTCATGGCAGTTGTGAAGTGTCATCAGTGAAGGAGCTGTTTGTCACCACTTCTTGAGGACTATGGGTCTTTGCTGTGCCAGGGAAGAGTCTGAGTATTGGGTTCACTCGCTGGGGCCTCTTTCATGAAGGTGCTGGGGCTCCAGAGGAGATAATTCTGTGAGCACTGCTCAGTCCCTTTCTGTTTGTCACCTAATAGGTTGGATTGTCCCCTTCAGGGACAGAGATTCTTGTAAATCAGCAACTTCCCATCCCGAGTGTTTTGTATCAAAGCGTTGCAACTAAAAAAAAACCCAAAAACTCCAAACATCCCAAAAGAGCGACAATAAAAATAAAAAAAATTCTCTCCAGGGATCTTGTTAGTCACTTGACAAAGGAGTGTGGTGTACTTCAGGCTCTCTCTCCAGGATGAAAGCCGGGTCTGTGTATTCTCTTGGACTGTATATTGAACAGAGTGGGAGGCACAAGCGTGCCTGCCCTGCCGTGGTCTGCTGAGAGGAGCTGCAAGCGGCTGTGTGGTCCCTCTGTGAGGATGGAGTGCCTTCCTCTCCCACAGAGGCAAAGGTGGAAGGCCAAGAAGTAGGGGAGATGAAGCCAAAGGCCCTCCAGATCTTGGCTGAGCTGTGACTCCTCCCTGCTTGTAGAGAAAAGGAAAACAGAAATGTGTAATAGGATGTCAGTGCAGTGCGCTGTCCTCTTGCAGATAGAGGTGGAAGGTCAGTCTCCGACCAAGACTGGAGGATAAACAGAATACAAGTGCCCGAAGTTAGGTTTGAAGTCAACATCCTGGCTTCCAAATAAGTACTCTGAAAATGCCAAGCATCGAATGGCCTTTTCTGAAGCTAAATGGAGGGGAAAAAATGAGCTGTGTAAGCATGGTTTTGCAAACCTGGCCCATGCGGTTCTGATGGCGTTGGGCTGGAGGTGCCAGATCAGCCAGGCTTCATGGGCCTCTGAGACACAGCTGCTCCTCTGAATGAACAGATGAGGAAAGCTTGCTTAAGTAGAACAAGATGAGCCAATGCTAAGGAAAGACTCAGTCACTGAGGATGTTAAGCAGGTAGGTGACATACGGGGACAGTTTGAGAGGCTGAGGTGTGATCTTGAAGATGGAGGTGGTGCAGAGAAGAAGGCGGTGGCTTCTGGGCTGCTGTGTCCTTCCTACATCCCATGCAATGGTTGATGGAAATGTTGCGTCTCATTTTGTCTCTTGTGCTTATCTTTCATTCCAAGGAAAAGTCAAGGCTACGTTGGAGCCTGCTAGGTTGCAGCAGTCAGTTTAGTGCTCCATCTGTGAGCTCCCCTGACTCAGCTTTGCTACCAAAACTTCAGGTACTTTGTGTTAAATGTCTCTTTGTTGTGCTTTTGACCAGAATAGCTCTTGAAAAGACAGATTATGATCTTTGAGGTATGCTTGAGGCCGCCAAGCAGAGTAAGGACTACAGCTTTTTTCAAATTATCATTTGTTGGAACAATTTTTGTATGTTGAAAAGAACAGCACAGAGAGGAGAGGAGGCTGGGACCGTTGTGTGCCTAGAAAGCTGTCAGAGCTGAAATAACTGCATGGGGCTTCTGTGATCTGGCAGCAAGCTGTTTCAGATGGCGAAAAGCCTTCCAGTCATCATCTTGTCTTAAAAGGTGTCTAATTTGAGTTAGCCATTGATGATCTAGCAACAGTTAGTGGAAAGAGAGAGGTACTTTCAGGGGATGGTTCATCTTATCCCGAGGTAGGTGCCTTTGTTAAGAGATGTCTTCTGCTTCCTCTATCCCCATTGATCTCGGAGGATACCTAAACACTTGAATTCCACAGTTGAAATTGGATGACGCCCCATCCATGGTGTCATGTCAACAGATCATATCTCATGCGACAAGTTCAGTTTGTGGAGGCGGCTTCTCTGCAGTCAGAGGATTTTGCAGGGCAACCCGTGACTTTGAGAGCTCTTGTTTTAGGTGGTGCAGTTTATACCTTGTTGCAGAGGTTTGATTTGTTTTTCTGAAGATACATGCTCATGCCCCTTGCCTGTACTTACACCCTCTTGATGGTGTCTTGTGTTAGTCCCCCAAAAGGGAGGTGGCCAAGTCGGTTATTTCTGGAAATCTTGCCAAGACTATTTCCCATGCAGAGCAATGCAGATTTTATAAAAATCCGGTGTGGCAGCTTTCAACATGCGTGCTGTACAGTCCTCTCGTGTTAGCAGCAATACACCAATAACGCTGCAGCACCACAGTTTTCTGCCCTGGCGAGAGCAGGAACAGTCATGGCTCCAGGATTCAGTTTGAGGACACAGTTGCTGCTCTGCACTTAGTTAAGTTCAGGTGGTTTTGCTACCTTTATTGTAGGCAATGATATCTACCATGCTGTCAGAATGCACATGTGACCTTATTTCTGTTTGCATGACTATCCTTTTTTTAAAAACTGGTAGCTGTGAAGAGTAATAGGTCGTCCCTGCTGCTTTGCCATGTTGCTGAAAGTAATTATATGTGGCTGGGAGAATGGGGCTGACTAGGAACCAAGTTTACTGTCGAGAAATACCTCTAGTGCCAACTGATTTGTCTAGCACGTCCTAGCACCATCTCAGATTTGCTTGGCTGGGGACTCCAATGTATGTGGATCATAACTTCTTTACATAAAATGAAGCCTGCAAAATATTGTTCATGTACAAGGCTGGAAAGGAACTCAGGTGATTGCTTACGCCAGCCCCTTGTCCAAGCCAGCATCAGTCTTACTGGCTCTTAAAGACCTCCAGTGATGGAGAGTTTGCGGTTTCCCCAAGCAGATTGTTCTGATGCTTTGCTAACCCTACATATAACAGTTTCCTCACTGCTTTTCCAGCTCATATCTTATCGTGTCCCACTGTGGAAAGGAAGATCAGGTCATACCCTTCCTCTCTGCATCCATTTTGACGTATTTAGAGACTATTCTACATACACAGGGCAAAGCATGCCTAGTGCTGTTTCGGTTCCATTATGCTGAACAAGGAGGGCGGTTCATTGCTGGGAAGTTCTCTAGCGATGCACTTCCTTGCTTCTCGTTTTTGTCCATTAAAATCTGCTCGTTTTGAATTCTCTGCTGCAATTGTTCCATCGCGTCTTCAAAAGTCACAGAATGTAGCAATTGGATTATATCTGCTAACTCCTGCACCGGGGGTCTGTGCCGCATTTTGGAGCCCAGTAACTTCTGTTAGACTTCGCAGCTCCGTACCTCTAGAGAGGGGGGAAATGAAGTTGCAGGAATATCTACTGGAAAGTGCTGATTATGCTGAGCAGTGTGTGTGCACTAGTTGCCCCTAAGTACTAACTAAGAATACCGGAGCAAGCGAAGCTTGTGAATGGGCTGGAGGTCAGTGGCCAAGAAAGTCCAGTGGAAAATTGCATGCCTTCTGCATTTTGGCCTGAGCCCTCCAAGGCCTTCAAACCTCTAGTGGCAGGCAGGGAGACTCGTGAGGGTGCTCACAGCGGTCTCCTGACTCTGCAGCGCTCGCAGACGTTCGAAGGAAATGATGAACCAGACAGTTCTGTGCTCCTTGGTGAGTCCAGGCCTTAGCTGTAGCTCCTCACCACTCTGTGCTCAGCTCCCAGAGAGCGTTTCTTGAAGCTTCTCAACTTTCAAAATCACAAACTTACCTCTGTGAACAGCACCTCTCTCAAACTCTTCCCTAACCAGCATCCCTGAGGGTACGTTGAAAAAGCTCACACCGTCTCCGCTTCCTCCTCTTGCCTAGGGTTAGACTGGCTCAGTAGCACAGAGCGTGGCTAAACATTACTTCAGACTCTTGGGTCCTTAATGCAGGAGCCAAATTGTCTTTTTTCAGTTTGCCTTTTGCTTCCTCACAGTCCTCCGTTTCCAGAGACTGCTCCCGCAAGAGTTTGCTTTGGCACGAGATCAACTCTCAGTTGAAGCCAATGCTACCAAAGATGAAGATTTTGCACTTTTTGAAAGAAAAGGGGACAGTTTCCTTTCTTGAGTCCGGGTTCAGCATGGTGACAGACTGCTGTTGCCTTGTCTGGTCCCGAATGAGACCGGTTCATGTCTCTTGACTCTCAAGGACTTTGCTCTTGTCTTGCTGTTTGAGCACCAGGCAGAAAACAGTGCAGAGTGGAATCCTGCCGTTCCGGCTTTCTGGGCCATAGAGGGCCATACCAAGACGTTCTCAGGAGGAGTCTGTCTTACATGAGAGAGGACATCTCTCTCCCTGAGTGACTGGCAGTTGAGAGGTCCCTTGAGACTGTGTTCTTCTTCCAGCTATTCTGCATATCTTTAGGTATTTAACTTGAGGACTAAGCTTTCAAAATTTTTACTTTAAATGTCTGTATTGTCCATACAGGCTGTTGAGGCAACTCCTTCCTTGCTATCAATGAAGATTTTTCTACTCAAGGGTACATTTTAAGGCTTACAGAACCCAGCCATCCAGATGAAAACTCACTGCCACTGTAGTGAGTGTGCCTGATGTTCCCAGGACATGTGGCAGCAAGTCCCTTCAGATGTGTCCCATCAAAACTTTGACCCTTACAGTCCAGCTTCAGACAGAGAGCTTTGTCTGAGGCTGCCTTGGGCTGTGAAGTTCCCTTGCTGATGGGACCTTTGCGGTGGTAGGATCTGTATTGCCATTCCAACCCACCCTCCATTCAAATCCATCATGATTGCTTCATCCCTTGAATGACATATCCACTAAATAAGCTTGATGGCCTGGGTTTGCTAGTCCTGGAGGGTCGGCTTCTGTCTCTTGGTGTTTGGATTTGGGGCCACGTGGGATGCTGATGCATGTGCCCTCAATCCCTGTCTGCAGGTGTTGACAGACTTCACTGTGATGGACATTATCAACAGGCAGGTGTAAACCCCTCCTCATCTATGGTCAGGAAACAGCTGATTCATGAAATCGAGGCATCAAAGATCAGATTTTCTTTGCTAGTTAATTATCTGTGTACTTTGAGCAACTTATAAAGCAGCTCGGGCTACCTGATACTACTTGACGCTGGGTAGGAGGTAAGGATGTGCTTTTGGGAATAGACTCAGCCCGAGGTACCGGGAAAAAAAAGATGGACCTGGTGTCTCTGAATAGGATGGTTTTCCAGGTATGGCAAGACTGGGAGTGTCCAACATCTGGACATGGAGTACATCTCTTTCTCCTGCTGCACTTGTTCTGATCTCAGAGAAGAGGTGTAGAAGTAAGGCAGAAACAGGCACTAATGATCCCAGTCCCTTGAGCATTGATTGCCCTGGATGTCCGGTGAGCTGCTGAACTTGGACACCAATTTCCAGAGCACTGAGGCATCTCAACCTCTTGATGTCCCACCTCGTGGCCTTCTCCCTGCAAAGTCCTTTATAATGGTTTAACTATGCCGTCACCTTCAAAGTAGAGTCAAAATTCTGATGCTGATGATGATCCACCCTCCCTGTCGGGGCTAAGATGTCTGTGTCAGCCATTACATGATTTCTGGCCTCTTTGAAGCCTGTGGCTCCCCACAGTTGTAGGCTTAGCCTAACCTTTACCCTTTTTCTTTGGTAAACTGTCAGCTCTTCTCTGCTGAACCAGCAAGAGTTGCATTATCTCCTGCTGACCGCTGGAGTCTCCCAGCTGAAATGCAGCTGCTAAGATCATCCGAGCCGGCATTAGAGTGCAGCTAGCCTTCTCGGAGCCTGCCAGCCCTAATCCTTCGCAGCCTTTGATTCGTGGTCCCTGCTTCAACCTGTAAGGCCTGCCACAGCTCTCCTCCTCCCCGGCCGCTCTCGTGTCCTCCCACCCCTTCCCCTTGGCGGCTGGCGGGCCGTGCTGGCCATGCGATAGCCTCCTTCCTAGCAGTCAAAGCTGCTGATCCTTCACAAAATCTTTTCCTGGCGTGCTGCAGGTAAGTGAAAGGCTGGGCTGGCAGATGGGCTTTGGTGCCCGGGTCCAGCCCAGCTCATCGTGGAGATGTCCTTGTCACCAGCTCGCTGGAGCTGGCTCTGGTGTCCCAACCAAAGCCGAGGAGGTGCCAGCAGGGGTGGGAGGTCGTGATGGTGGCCAGGAGGGAGGGAGGCAACTCCGGGCCCCGCTGCCTTGCGCACCGCTCCCTCCGGAGGGGTTTTGGTGGCCGGGTGTGTTTTCAGAGCGCTGCAGGCAGGAAATCCCTTCACAAAGGGGAAGCAAACGCGCGTCCCAGCTGCATCTTCTGGCCGCCGGCCGCTCGCTGCATTATTAATCGCGGCTGCTGTCAGCGCTCGCCAGGTAGGAGCAGGTCTGAGCCGCGTGCGGCCGACGCGGCGCTGGTGGGATCCTTCGGCGGGGTTTTCCTGCCCGTGCGTGCCCTGTTGCCCCAGCAGCACTCAACTTTATTTCCAGATACGTATTTTTTTCAGAGACTTGACAAGTTTTTTTGTCTGATGGATTTCCTGTTTTTAATACAATTGAAAGGGTCTGAAATCCATGCTTTAGATTAACATATGCCAGCTAGATTAGGGCTAATCAGGGTGCAGGTCTGAACAGATGCAGCGCAGGGCCAATCCTAGACCTGATTACGGTATCTCGGTAGTTTAATCGTATCTCTCCCAAGGGCGATCATCTCTGCTTTAATGCATAGCAGACTTTCCAGCCCTCACCCGTCGCCTCCTTTGCTTCGTTACCGCTCCTGCCAGGAAGGCTGCTACGTCAGATGCTGAGGCGATTTAGCTTAATCCCATGCAGAAAGGGATCTGCGTGTCGCTGTCTCTCGTGGAGAGTTCCCTGCTCTTAGGTGTGCTGTGGCCGGGATGTGGTCAGCCTTGGCCAAACCTTGGGTGCTCCGAGCTCGCCCTTTCCCAAGAAACCCTCGTTCAGGCTTTCCATCTCACATCTCCTGGTAACGCCTTGCTCTGGCAGGCAGTGGCTCCATCCTACCTAATGCTTGCCTTTGACCAGCCCAGAGGGATCAGGCTTCTAACCTTGCGTGCTTCATGGTCCACGAGGACGGGTCGGTTGCTTGGGGTGACTCTGGTCTTTGCGTTGGCCTGGGGAGTAAACTGTCGTTTCAGAGACCTCCAGCCATCTCCATTTAGCCAGGTGAGCAACCCAACTAACTCAGGGCTAGTTGGGTTGTTGACCTGGAGGGGGGGCTTGGGTGGACCCTAGACCAGATCTCCAGGTCTGTGCCAGAACCTGCTTAAGCTGGGATATGCTATGTTTTGTTGGAGAGTCTGGTTGGAGATTTTCTTTGGGAGGGCAAAACATGACCTCTCATTTCAACGCTTTGTAGCCTAAAACTCCTCTGTTAGGAAGAGAGGGAGCTTTGTGCCTTCTCCTGACTCCCCATCATTCATGGCCGTGGGCGTTGAGCCGTTGCAGCAGGACGGGTTCCTCGGCCGTGCTGGGGGCTCGCTGTGTGCCCGCGCGTGTGTACCTAACCCCCGTGAAGCGGGGCAGCCCTCTTGCCGTGGGGTTGCAAACTTTATCTGCAGCGTGCTTGGAGATCTCGAGAGATGTCAAAGAGCTGCAGAGCACCCTGACCCCGCTGCCGCGGTCAGCCACCTGGTCAGCGCGATTAAGCCGTAAGCTTTCCTGTCTGTACAGTAAGTTATCTGAGGACACCGAGCCACGCTCTGCCGCCTCGTATTATTAAACGATGCCCTTGGTGGGACCGAGGTCTGGTCTCTGCCGCAGAAACCCGAAGCAAACGAGACCGCGCTCCTCTTTTTGGGAACGCGTGAATCGGGAACCCGCTTGAGCTAGAAGGGACCCCCGTGCTGTGCTGGCAGCGGCATTAGACGAGGGGTGGTTTCAGTGGCTGGATTTGTGGACCCTAAAAGGTTTTTTCCAGCAGATGTGGAGAAGGTTCCCTTCCAAAGACCCCTCTTGCCCTGCCCRGCGTGCAGGTGCCTCCAGCAGGTTGCCGGATGGATCCAAGCTCCTCCTTGCAATTCTTCTGCTTCTCTTAACGAGTCGCATCACAAGGTCCTCGGGGGCCTCGTCCTGTTTTGTCCTTGCCGTGGTGGTGGTCACCTGGCTACCGGACTCGTCGGGTTCGTCACGGCAGCGCTGCCGCCAGAAACGCGCCCCAAGCTTTGCGCGCGCACGGTGAGCTGCTGACTGGGGGGTTCCTGGGCTCTTCTCCTAGCTGAACCCCCTCGGGAAAATGGCAATGTTTCGGACTTCGCTGGACGAAGGGCTGAGAAACCTGGTTTGCTTTCCTACGGCTGTCGCCTGCCTGCGTTTTTTGATACCCAATATCAGCAGGTGACGTGTCATGGTCACAGCACAACTTCTCCGTGATGCACATCTGGCTCAGCTTCACCCTAAGTCTAGACCGGCCGTATTTCTTTCCGGCATTCTGGGGACAGACGGGTGTGTGAATGTATAAGTATATATAGGGGTTCCCGCGCCTCGCGGTCGCCTCGGGGCGAAGGCAGGAGGCCTTGGCGAGGACAGAGGATGAGCGGGAGGAAGCCGGACCCGTTTTGGAGAGGGGGACGGTGCCGTCAGGCTCAGGAGCAGGACCGGTGACACCCCGGGGCCTCCACGGCAGAGGCTGCTGGCGGGATCCTCGCCTGGTGGGTTGCGGCAGGAGCAGCGAGTGTAGTTACAGGCGGCGGGGGAGAGCCGGGGGGGGACGGGAGCCCCGTTTACCCCTTCCCCAGCCGCAGAGTGCCGGGTTCGGGGCACGTGGAGCCCTGCCGGGGACGGCGACCGCCCTGGGTGACCACCGCGGGGCACGGCCACCTCCAACACGAGCGGTTCAGCGACCTGGGGGTCCGCCGCGGCCCGACGGCCGGCTCCCTCCCAACCCCGCTCCCCCTTTTTTGTCTCCGCAGGCCTCGTCCAGATCCCCGTCAGCATGTACCAGACGGTGGTGACCAGCCTGGCGCAGGGGAACGGCCCGGTGCAGGTGGCGATGGCGCCCGTCACCACGCGGATAGCAGACAGTGCCGTCACCATGGACGGGCAGGCGGTGGAAGTGGTGACCTTGGAACAGTGACCGTGCCCGGGCCGCCGGCACCGTGGTTTTTTTTTTTTTTTTCCTCGTCTCTTACGCGAATACTTTTTTTACGCCTCTCCGGAGATGCAATCAGGTGGCGCGGAGTCTCCCGGCTTCGGAAGCGGAGGTTTTGTTAACCTTTTTTTTTTTTTTTTTTAAAAGGAGAAAAAAAAAAAAATAGCAGCGGATGTGTGTGAAGTGCGTTTTTATAGCGCCACTCTGATCTCGGAGGAGCGAGAAGCCAAATTGCGACAGGACTTTCACCCCGAGGAGGTTAAAAATCAAACAGAGCAAGAAAAAGCCCCCCCGGAGCCCCCTCGCCCCCGCGCAGCCCCTCGGCCGTGGGGCGAGACGTGGGGCCGAGGCCGGCCCGCGCGGGAGCCGCCGCCGCCGCCGCCGCTCCCGGCCCTCCGCGCTTCGCCAATTAGGTTTCCAAGATTTTAACGTGGACTTTTATATTAAATAATTAAAAAAAGGAAAAAAAAAAAGGGGGGGGAAGCGAGCTGGGCGGAGGCCGGGCCGGGGGGAGGCCGGGCCCTGGGGAGCCCCCCCGGCTCCGCGCGCCGCCCCGGGGCCGCCCTCGCACTTCCCCGCTGTCGCGGCGTTCCTGCCCTTTTCCGTCTTTTTCTTTATTGTTGTTGTTGTTGTTATTTTTTCCCGTTTGTGGATTTGGGAGAGAAGGGGGAAAGTCTCCAGCGGGGCTGCGGCGGGGAGGGACGTTCCCGCGCTCCGGCCCCGCGGCGTTCCCACGGGATTTCCTCCGTTCCCGCAGAATTTCCTCCATTCCCACAGGATTTCCCCCCTTCCCGCGGGATTTCCTCCAGAAAAGAGCCGCCCAGGGCCGTCCCCAGGCCGGGATCCTCCTCCCTTGCCCCCAAAGCAAGGGGCCCCTCCGGAGCTGCCTGCTCCGCTCCCGTTATCCCGAAACCCTCTCCGGTGGGAAAGGCCTCCGGGGCGCTGCCGGGGATGGATTTTCCTTGACTTCCCGATGGGCCAAACCTTTGCTTCCCAAAACCACCCCCTCCCTCGCTCCCCGCCGCCCGGCCCAGCGCCCTCCCAGCCCCGGCCCCGCGGCGCGTGCGGTTGTGCATGGTATTTAAGTTTTTTTATTATTATTATTTTCAAGTGGCCATTAACAGAGTTCTCCACGTCTTGCTCCGCCTTCGAGGAACTTTTCGGATTCTTGTATTTACTTGTTTTATATGGGAAATATCCAATGTTCTTTGTATACATTTCTTCTGTACTTTAACGAGGGGAGGGGAATATTTCCATAGAAACAGCCCTGGTTCTCCAGTTTGTTATTTTTTTAATTATTATTTTTTATTGTCGTTGTGAAGACGTCGGTGGCTTTAAAGTCAGTGTTTCTTTGGCGATGAAATAACGTTCTTTTAGTCGGAGAGATTTTTTTTTCCCCCCTCGCCCCCCCAGAAAAGACAGCAGCAGTCGGTAGCAGCGCATGGACCCCTCGTCCTCCCCGTGTCTCCTGTTGCCTCCTTCAATAAATGGTTACGAACGAGCCGCCGCCGCCGCCTCTGCTTCGGGGCCCTCGCAGGGGTTCGCTCGCCCGGCCCGGCTCTTCCTCCGGGTCTGGGGCTCCGGCGAGCGCCGAGCCGCGGCGGGGCCTTCGTCCCGCGGCCGGTGACACCGCGGCGGGGCCGGGGCCTCGGGGCCGGGGCGTCCGGGTGGGCACAGCGGGAGCCGGGTCGGTGCCCTGTGCTGCAGCCTGGGATGAGACAACGTGGAGGGAGGAGGAGGAGGGTGGAGGGAGGAAGAGGAGGGTGGAGGGAGAGAGGGGAGGAGGATGGAGGGAGGAGGAGGATGATGGAGGGAGGAAGAGGATGGAGGGAGGAAGATGGAGGAAGGGAAGGAGGGTGGAGGGAGGAAGAGGAGGATGGAGGGAGGGGAGGATGGAGGGAGAGGATGGAAGGAGGGAAAGGAGGATGGAGGGAGGGGAGGATGGAGGGAGGAAGATGGAGGGAGGGAGAGGAGGAAGGAGGGAGGAGGAGGATGGAAGGAAGAAGAGGAGGGAGGGAGAGGTGAATGGAGGGAGGAGGATGGAAGGAGAGAGAGGAGGATGGAGGGAGAGGAGGATGGAGGGAAGAAGAGAATGGAGGAGGAGGATGGAAGGAAGGAGAGGAGGAAGAGGATGGAAGGAGGGAGAGGAGGATGGAGGGAGGGGAGGATGGTGGGAGGAGGAGGGAAGGAGGAAGGGGAGGGCGGAGGAAGAGGAGGGTGGAAGGAGGAAGAGGATGGAGGGAGGGAGAGGAGGGTGGAGGGAGAGGAGGATAGAAGAAGGAGGATGGAGGGAAGAAGAGGATGGAAGAAGGAACAGGAGGATGGAGGGAAGAAGAGGAGGATGGAGGGAGGAGGATGGAAGGAGGGAAGGGAGGATGGAGGCAGAGGAGGATGGAGGGAGGGGAGGATGGAGGGAGGAGGAGGAGGATGGAAGGAGGGAGAGGAAGATGGAGGGAGGAGGATGGGAGGAGGAACAGGAGGATGGAGGGAGGAGGATGGAAGGAGGGAAAGGAGGATGGAGGCAGAGGAAGATGAAGGGAGGAGGATGGAGGGAGGAAGAGGAGGATGGAAGGAGGAGGAGGAGGATGGAGGGAGGAGGATGGAGGGAGGAGGAAGAGGAGGAGGATGGATGGGAGGGATGCAGGAGGAGGCCGGGGGTGGCGGCAGCCCCCCGCCCCACACCAACCGGCTCCCAGCGCTTTCGGGGCAGCGGGTGACTCAGCCGCCCGGGGCCGGTGGCATTGCGGGGACGGGGGCCGCGGCCGCGCTGCCCCCGGGGCGCCACCGTGCAACGAGCTGCGCGGCCTCAGCCGGGGGGGGGGGGGGGGGCCACACCACCCCCCCGGCCGCCGGCAGACGCTGCCGAGAGGCTTTAATCTCCGCTAATCGTTTTTAATAAGCAGGTCGGGGCCTCCCGCTGGGGCCGCTCGCCCGCCACCATAATCCCTTTTCCCCCCGGTGCCGGTGGGCGGGTTGGAGGGGCCGGGGGCTTCGCCGGGGTCTGCTGCACCCACCGCCCCGGCGCCGCCCGGCCCACGGCGGCCCCAAACTGCAGGGTTTGACCCCAAAAGCTCCGCCAGGTCCCCAGCGGGGCTCCCCGACTGGCACCGGCCCTTCGGGTGACGGCTGGGGGCGGAGCCTCCTGAGGGGGTGGGGCTTGTTGGTGGGTGGGGCTTATTAGGGGGTGGGGCTTCCTGGGAGGGGGCGGGGCTGGCTGAGGGCACCCACCCCCCTCCCAGGCCACAGCCCCGTTGCTCGGCCCTTGGGGGCAACTGGAGCGAAGCCAACGGGAGGGTGTTCAGCCCATCCTTGGGGAAGGACGGATGGAGGGACGGACGGGCGGACGAATGGATGGAGGAATGGCTGGCCAGACTCATGGACGGATGGACAGATGGATGGATGGACGGACGGACGGACGGACAGACGGATAAATGGCTGGCCAGACACATGGACAGATGGACAGACAGACGGATGGATAAATGGCTGGCCAGACACATTGGATGGATGGATGGATGGATGGATGGATGGATGGATGGATGGATGGGTGGATACATGGCTGGCCAGACACATTGGATGGACTCATGGATGGATACATGGCTGGATAAATGTCTGGACACATGGCTGGATAGACACTGGATGGATGAATGGATGTGTGGATGGACAGACGGGTAGAAGGATGGATCAATGGCTGGAGGGACAGACAGACGGAAGGACTGATGGACGGCAGRTGGATGGGTGGCTGTGTTGATGGACGGACAGATGAACGGATGGGTGGATGGATGGGTAGATGCATGGATCGTTCCCTGGACAGATGGATGGACAGCAGATGGGTGCACGGGTTGATGGATGGGGGGGGGCAGATGAACGGATGGGTGGATGAGCAGACGGATGGATCATTGGCTGCACAGACGGATGGATGGATGGATGGATAAGTTGATGGATGGATGGATGGACAGGTAGCTGGATGGACAGACAGCTGGATGCCCCCCCATGTCCCCTCCGCCTGCCTGGGTGGGTGCCGGGCCCCCGCCGGCGCACGGCGGATGATTCGTGCATGCAGCCCGCGGCCTAATCCGGGGTGATCCAATCTGCCCGGGCTTACGCCAGCGGCCCCGTAATCGGCACGCGCTGCCCTACATAGCGCGGCCGCCCGCCCCGGCACGGCCCGGGGGCCGTGTGCGTGTCACACGCGCGTGTCGCAGCCCCCCATGCAGCGTTTCCCCCCCCCCGAGACCCCCAGCCTGGCGCCGGCCGGTCCCCGGGGCTGTAGTTGGCAAGTCTAGAACCACCGGATCCTGCTACCGCACCAGTGTGAGTTCTACCATTGCCAAAGGCAGCCGCAGGGCTGGGCGCCCGCCCGGCCCCCGAGCCGTCACGAGCTGCCGCGGCCTCTGCGGCCCCGGCCGCGGGGGGCGGCGGGGACGGGCAGCCCTCCACGCTGGCGGAAAATGCTGCGGAAAAGGCAAAACGCTGAGTCTGGCCGCAACCCCCCCCCTCCCCCCACCGCCAGGCCTGACGCCACGTTGTGGGGCTCCCACCACCCCGGCACCCGGCGGCACATGCGCACCGGGCGGGCAGGAGCTGGGGATTAAGCTCCTTAAGGAAACGGGGCTGCCGCGGGCAGGGATGATGCGCCAGGGCCCTCTTCCTCCCTGGTGTGCCCGGAGCATCCCTGCTGGCTCCGGAGCATCCCGGAACATCCCAGCACCCCGGAGCATCCCTGCCAGCTCCAGAGCATCTCCGCCGGCCCTGGTACCTCCGAGCTTCCCTGCCAGCCCCTGAGCATCCCGGTGCCCTGTAGCATCCCTGGTACCCCGAATATCCCAGCACCCTCGAGCATCCCAGTGCCCTGGAGCATCCCAGTGCATCCCTGCCGGCCCTGGTACCCTAGAGCATCCCTGCCAGTCATGGAGCATCCCTGCCGATCCTGCCAGCTCCGGAGCATCCCTGCTGGGACCAGAGCATCCCTGCCGGTCCCAGAGCATCCCTGCCGATCCTGGGGCCCTGAGAGCATCCCTGCTGGTCCTGCCGACCCCAGAGCATCCCTGCCAGCCCCGGAGCATCCCTGCCAGCCCTGGAGCATCCCTGCCGGCCCCGGAGCATCCCGCCGGCCCCGGCGCCCCCTCCTCGCCGCTGCTCTCTCCGCCTTCTCCCATATTGGCACTACACATAATTGCTCAACGTATAGAGACAAAAGCAAAAATGTGCTAGTGCCAAAACGGGCCAAGCGGCTTGGCGGCGCGTTCCGCCCCCCACCCCCGGCCGAGCCCCCTCCCGCCGGCGCGGGGCTCGCGGGTCGTTCGCTGCTCTGTTTATGGCCCTATGGTAATTCACTGATCGCGGGGTCTCACAGTGAATTCTACCAGTGCCATACACAGGACAGGAGTAGCGCTCGCCCCGCGCGGCGTTTTGCATGGCGAGACCCTAAAACGGGGCCCGAGCCCCCGCCGCGGCGAAACGGCGGAGGCAAAAAAATCACCCTCGGCCCGCGGAAACCCACTGCGGCGGCCGCCGAGCAGCGCCGGCGCCGTCGAGGGCCCCGAAGCGCCGGGAAAAGCCGGTTCCCCGAGGGCCGGCGGAGCCCTCGTCGCCGCGAGGAGGAGGAGGAGGAAGGCACAAAGTGGCCTTTGTGTCGGCCCCGAGCGGGCCGGGCTGCCGGAGGCACCGGGAAAGGGGCCGCGGCGGGTGGGGGCCGCAGTGGGTTCTCCACCACGGGGGTCCCGCGAAGCCCGGGGCGGGGGTAACCCGTATCCATGGCCCCCGAGGGGCCGGAGGGAGGAAAAAGGCCTTTTTTGCGCCCCAGCCCGAGGCCAAAGCGGGCGGTTTTGGGGCGCCCGAGCCCCGTCTTGGGGGCCGGAGCCCGGCGACTCTCACCTTGGCGCCTGGGCGGCCCTGGGGTGCTGCGGCGCCCGAGGACACTGCGGCGGGCGGCGGGGACGGCCGCCCTGCGCCTGCCCCTCTGCAGCGCCGGCCGCACCCCGGGCCGGTGACGTGGGGCGATGCCGCATTGCGGATGCTGCCCCCCCCCTCCCTCCC
>PTFA01000147.1:2348752-2404929 GCA_003342895.1 Casuarius casuarius | reverse complement strand
GTCGGGGGGCTCCTTGGCGGGCAGCGGCTCGGCAGAACCGGTTACCGGCCCCGGGGGGCACACAGCCCCGGGGGGCAGCCCACAGCCCGGTTACCGGCCCCCGGGGCAGCCAAAAACCCGCTCACGGCGGGCGAGCGAAGCCCCCGGCACCCACCGCCGTCCCCAGCGCCCCGTCTTCGTCCTTATATTATTTTGGGTTTGGTTTGCTGGAGGCCGCTGGGAGCTGGTCGTGTCCGGAGCGGGAAGCTGGAAGCCGGGGAGGGATTGTTTTTCCCGGATTTGGCTAAAATTTGTCACCCTCGTCCCTGGGCTCATCCCGGGCTGGAGGGGATGCGGCTCGGCCAGGATGGAGGCGAAACCATGGCCAGGGATGGGCAAGAGAGGAGGGAAAATGGGAAAACCAAGGGAAAAAAGGAAGGATGGGATGGATTGGGGCTGGGAAAGCTGCCCTGGGAAGGGGCGAGCCGCCATGCGGGAATGCGAGCCCCCCCCCACCGGGAGTGCGGTAGGAAAAGGCCGCATCAATCCCATTAACGCGCTTCCGTCCGCCCGGAGCGGCTCACGGAGGAGGCGGAAAGCCAGCGAGGCCGCCGGGACGCAGCCGGTGCGGTGCTGAGCTCAGCCCTCCGGCGGCACCGGCTCCCTCGGCATCGATCCGGCGAGGCCGTGGCTCCATGCGGGGCTGCGGGATGTGGCGTCGGATGCTCCCGGAGCAAGGAGGGACCCCGGATGGTCCCCAGAGCCTGGGGTGGTCCCCAAGACCTGGGATAGTCCCCAAGCAAGGAGGGACCCTGATGGTCCCTGAGACTCTGGGGTAATCCCCAAGCAGGGAGGAAGCCCAGGTGGTCTCCAAAACCCCAGCTGGTCCCCAGAACCTGGATGAGCCCTGGGTGGGGAGGCAGCCTGGATGGTCCCCAAAACACTGGACAGTCCCCAAGACCCTGTATGGTCTCCAAGCAAGGAGAGACCCTGGATGGTCCCAAGACCCCAAATAGGCACCAAGAATGTAGATGGTCCCTGAGCAGGGAGGAAGCCTGGATGGTGTCCAAAACCCTAGATGGTCCCCAAGACCCCGGATGGTCTCCAAGCAGAGCAGGACCCTGATAGTCCCTGAGATTTTGGGGTAATTCACAAGCAGGGAGGGACCCCAAGTGATCTCCAAAACCCCAGATGATCCCCGAGTGGGGAGGCAGCCTGGATGGTCTCCAAAGCCGTAGATGGTCCCCAAGACCCCGGATGGTCTCCAGGCAGGGAGACGGCCTGGATGGTCCCTGTGACTTTGGGGTAATCCCCAAGCAGGGAGGAAGCCTGGATGATCCCCCAAATGCTGGACAGTCCCCAAGACCCTGTATGGTCCCAAAGCAGGGACAGACCCTGGGTGGTCCCCAAGACCCCAGATGGTCCCCAAGACCCCAGCTGATCCCCAA
This sequence comes from Casuarius casuarius, assembly GCA_003342895.1. Taxonomy (NCBI): domain Eukaryota; kingdom Metazoa; phylum Chordata; class Aves; order Casuariiformes; family Casuariidae; genus Casuarius; species Casuarius casuarius. The sequence continues at coordinate 2,403,502 of PTFA01000147.1, read as the reverse complement.
GCAGGGAGGCAGCCTCAATGGTCCCCAAACCCCTGGATGGTCCCCAAGCAGGGAGGGACCCTGGATGGTCCCCAAGCAGGGACAGACCCTGGGTGGTCCCCAAGACCTCAGCTGGTCCCTGAGCAGGGACGCAGCCTCGATGGTCCATGGTGCAGGACCCACCACGGCTTCAGCTGGGCCTTACGGAGGGGCTCAAAACCCATCGGTGAAAGCGCTCGGTGCCCACACAATGCCACCGCGAGCAGCCGCTGCTGCCGACCCAGCGCCGGCGAAAGAAGACGACACCAGTTTTGGGGGGAAAAAGCTAAAAAGCAGGAAGGAGCGCGAGGGGATGAAGTGCCCCGGCTGCAAACGGGCGAGACCCCCCGATTTGGGGGCAGCGAGGCCGCAGCGGGGGGGCCCTCGGGGGGCCGGGCCCAGCGCCGCCGCCGCAGCATCATGCATTAGTAATGGCCACCGATCCGCCGGCGCTGACGGCATTTCTTCCAGCCGGCAGGAACAATTCGGGCCGTAACCGGAGCCGGCGCTGGGCCGCCGCGGCGGGCTCAGGTGTCCCCCGCGTCCCGGGGGGGGGCCGGCGGCAGCCGTGGGGCTGGCAGCGGGGCAGAGCCCCCCGCGCTGCGGCCCGGCTGCTCCTGGGGCCGCTCCGGTCCCCCCGGGTGGGCGACGGGCCGGGGAGCCGGTCCCAGGGTGGCTCCGAGGCCACGGGGATCCCAGTGCCCAGTGTGGGGCAGCTCCGGGGGGGCGGCAGCGCCGCTCTCCCCGCCCCCCGCAACCAGCCCCCGGGACCTGCTGTTGTTGCCTTGTCCCCTCCATCACGGTGGGCTGCACCCCCAGCCCCGGGGGGGGCGGATTGCACCCAAATCTCTCTGGGATGGCACCCACAGCCCTGGGGGGGGATTGCACCCAAATCTCTCTGGGGATGGCACCCACAGCCCCGTGGGGATGGCACCCAAAGCCCTGCAGGGATTGCACCCAAGGCCCTGTGGGAAGGGCACCCAAAGCCCCACACAGATGGCACCCCCAGCCCCACAGGGGTGGCACCCAAATCTCTCTGGGCATTGCCTGTAAAGCCCTGCGGGGAAGGCACCCAAGGCCTTGCAGGAAAGGCACCCACAGCCCTGGGGGATGGCACCCACAGCCCCGTGGGGATGGTACACAAAGCCCTGCAGGGAAGGCACCCAAAGCTCCACAGGGTTTGCACCCAAAGCCCTCCAGGGACTGCACCCAAGGTCCTGTGGGAAGGGCACCCAAAGCCCCATCGTGATTGCACCCAAAGCCCCACACGGATGGCACCCCCAGCCCCACAGGGGTGGCACCCAAATCTCTCTGGGCATTGCCTGTAAAGCCCTGCAGGGAAGGCACCCAAGGCCTTGCAGGAAAGGCACCCATAGCCCTGGGGGATTGCACCCAAATCTCTCCAGGGATGGCACCCACAGCCCGGGGGGGGGGGGGCCTGCACCCACATCTCTCCGGGGATGGCACCCACAGCCCCATGGGGATGGTATGCAAAGCCCTGCAGGGAAGGCACCCAAGGTCCTGTGGAAAGGCACCCAAAGCCCCACGCGGATGGCACCCCCAGCCCCACAGGGGTGGCACCCAAATCTCTCTGGGCATTGCCTGTAAAGCCCTGCGGGGAAGGCACCCAAAGCCTTGCAGGAAAGGCACCCACAGCCCTGGGGGATTGCACCCCCCCAGCCCCAGAGGGATGGCACCCAAATCTCTCCAGGGTTGGCACCCACAGCCCGGGGGGGGGGGGGGGGGGCTGCCCCCACATCTCTCTGGGATGGCACCCACAGCCCCATGGGGATGGTATGCAAAGCCCTGCAGGGAAAGCACCCGAAGCTCCACGAGGTTTGCACCCAAAGCCCTGCAGGGAAGGCACCCAAGGTCCTGTGGAAAGGCACCCAAAACCCCACACAGATGGCACCCCCAGCCCCACAGTGGTGGCACCCAAATCTCTCTGGGCATTGCCTGTAAAGCCCTGCGGGGAAGGCACCCAAAGCCTTGCAGGAAAGGCACCCCCAGCCCTGGGGGATTGCACCCACAGCCCCAGAGGGATGGCACCCAAATCTCTCCAGGGATTGCACCAAAGGCCCTGGGCGGACTGCACCCAAATCTCTCTGGGGATGGCACCCACAGCCCGAGGCGGGGGGGGGGGCAAAGCCCTGCAGGGATTGCACCCAAGGCCCTGTGGGAAGGGCACCCAAAGCCCCACACAGATCGCTCTCCCCGCCCCCCGCAACCAGCCCCCGGGACCTGCTGTTGTTGCCTTGTCCCCTCCATCACGGTGGGCTGCACCCCCAGCCCGGGGGGGGGGGAATTGCACCCAAATCTCTCTGGGATGGCACCCACAGCCCCAGGGGGGATTGCACCCAAATCTCTCTGGGATGGCACCCACAGCCCCATGGGGATGGTACACAAAGCCCTGCAGGGAAGGCACCCAAAGCTCCACAGGGTTTGCACCCAAAGCCCTGCAGGGAGGGCACCCAAGGCCCTGTCGGAAGGGCACCCAAAGCCCTCCAGGGATTGCACCCAAAGCCCCATGCGGATGGCACCCAAATCTCTGGGCATTGCCCGTAAAGCCCTGCAGGGAAGGCACCCATAGCCCTGGGGGATTGCACCCAGCACCCCATGGTGAAGGCACCCAAAGCCCCGTCAGGCAAATTGCACCTAGGTCTCTCCAGGGATTGCACCCAAAGCCCTGTGCAAAAGGCACCCAAAGCCCCGGGGGGATTGCACCCAAAGCCCTGCAGGGAAGCACCCAAAGCCCTGGGAGAGGCACCCCAATCTCTCCGCACCCAGGCAGAACCGGCCGCCCGGCGCGGGCAGAGCGGAGGCCACGGGCGCGGCGCGGGGGCCACCTGCCGGGCGCTGGGGACGGTGCCACCCCCGCCGGGACCAGCGTCCCCCGGCCCCAAGCACCAGCCAGGCTCCAAGGTATATACACGTTTTATTTAAAAAAAGTGTACAGTTCTTTAATTATACACAGCTCGCGGAGAGGGCGAACTCGGAGAGAAGGGGCGTTTTGTCCGGCGACGGATGTGCCCACCACACCGCAAGGAAAAGAAGGGGAAAAAAACAAAAAAGGAGAGAAAAATCAAGAGTTTAGGCTGCAAAAGGGCAAAACACCCCCGATCTCTTCAAGTATCGCACGGTAGGTACCAAGGACAGTCGGGAAAGTCATGGCCATTTCTCATGCTGCAAACGGGCAAGCAGAAAGGAAGCCAAAAAATATAAAACGGAGGGTCAAACACCTGCCCCCGCGTTCGCCCCGGGCCGGGAGAGGGACCGCGGCGCCTTGCTGCTCCCCGAGCCGGGCCGCGAGCTCTGCCCCCCCCAGCGGCACCTTTCTGCTTAAATACGGACCAAGACGCCCAAAGCGAAGGGAATCGGGGAGAACCGGACCCAGAGGAGCATCCGAGCGGTCCCCAAGGGCGCCGGCAGCTCCGGCCCCAGGGCTCCACTTCCAAAGCCCCGCGAAAGCCGAGGTGACAATCTGACGCTCTTCTCGGAAGGAGAAAAAAAACCCGAAACGAAAATCTCACGATAACCAAAAAAAGAAAAAACAACCCACTAACTTGCTTCAATGTGGCTCCATCTTTTCCTTCCAGACTATGTAGGTGTAGCTTAATTTACAAATTTTGAGGGGGAGAGGGGGGCTTGCTTTGGGAAGGAGGAGGGAGAGTTGCAGTAGAGGCAAAAAGAAAAAAAGAGGTGGAAAAAGAGGGAGGGGAAAAGCCGGGAGCAGGGGGCCAGGCCCCAGAGCCGGGTCTCCCGCAAGGGCTTTGCCCCCCGCCGCGGGTACCAAGTGCTCCCGGGGCCGGACAGCGATGCCCAGCCCGGCTCCGCAGCCGGGGATGTGTTTTTGCAGGGAAAAACCAGCTGCGGAGCTAGAGGCTTTCCCGGGATTTCCTTGGACACGGGTTTAGCCGAACACATTTCTCAAAAAGGAGGGAGGAAGGCGCAAGTGTTGGGTGCGTCAAAGCGGAGCCGCTAGCTAAGACCGAGGGGAAGAGAAACGGCTCCCTGCAAAGGAAGGGGGGGGGAAGGAGGTAATTAGAACACTAATTTTTATACAATATTGAAAAAATACAAATTTTTATTGTGGTTTTTCTTTTCAACTGATATCACCACCCAGCACTGACTCTACTCCTAAGTAGCACCTACGGTAAAGGTTATAGCACAAGCGAACTGCCGGGGCAGCGGGTAAGCGGGTTAGACAGTGCCAGCGCGGGTGGCCCCCTCCCTCCCCAAAGAAATGAGAAAACAGCGTGCTAGATAAGAGTTAAGTACACCATTACATGTTAAATAGTTAATATTACCCTTCCGACAAGCCACAAATGCTAGATAGAGAACTTCAGCACAGTCACTAGCCACAGCCCTACATTACTGCTTTAAAAATAAAAAAAAAAAAAAAAAGGAAAGAAAAGAAAAAAGGAGAGGAAAACCTTTGCTTCATGCCCGTAATTAACATAAAGGAAATTCTTTGTATATTTTTTATTAAGGAAAATCATGCTAAAGCAAAATGGTACGAGTTTTTTGTTTTTGTTTTTTTTCCTCCAAAAGAAAAAATAAATTGATTGTGCTTTATGAATTAGGATTGTAACCTTCCAACCCCCAAACTCAAAACGTGGTGGCATTTCTAAAGAAAAACACTTAGGGGAAAACAAAAATTTACCAGTCTGACATTCAAAACTCTGTTCGAGAGTTGCGCGGGGTGGGTTGAATTTCATGCACTGTCCTGTAGGTTGCACCATGAATTAAAATATCTTGTCCAAACCCCTCAGGAAACCCCCAAAATACAGCAGGTAACATTCAGGTTTAAAATTCATCTCAGTAAGAATCTCCAACGCACAATTATCCAAATTCAAGTATACTGGCATCCCAGGTAGACATTTACTGTATTAGATTCTCTCAGCATTAAAAGGAACAAAAATCTTAGCTTCTTGACAGACATCAGGAGAGATCAAACATTTCATTCAGAAGCGTCCTGGAAAAAAAAAAAAAGATCAGATTCACTTGCTTCCTCATTTGGTGCTTTTAGGCTTTTTTATTCATCTCATTTTTTTCCTAGATCATACTCTGTTAAAGTTAAGAAATTTTAATCCTGTTGTACACACACAAGCAGATGGCTACCAAGCTGGTGCAGAAGGGGGAAAAAAGGAAAATAAAATCGGTGCCGATGGATTCATGGACTACAGCCAATGGGCCAATCCTCGTGGATCTGAAGCTCTCAGCAAGGCTAATCCATCCGGTCAGAGACCCCTCTCAGGAGACGGAGAGTGTTTGCGAGGTGTTTAACCATACTTCAAGCAAGAGAAAAAGCAAACTTGAAGCCATTAAAGGGCAGCAGTTTCAAAACTATGACAAAGTAAGAGTTTGACTTCACATGTGCTCCAGCTAAATCAAAGCACTGCTTAGAGAGCATTGTTTTTTGTTTTTTTTTTTCCCTCCGAAAAAGGGAACAGCTCATAATCCGGACCAAGAAAGTGAACAACATCCAGATGAAGGCTTTCAAGAGTCCCAAAAGCAGAGACCAGTGGTTGTCAGTCCCTACAGTTCAGAGGGCAGGCAGGAGTCCACATATAAAAACGGACTTAAAATCCAAGTCAAAATTTTTAAGCTTCAATGCTCTGAATAGCTCCATGCATTTGTGTTGTTGCTTATTTTATTTACTTTTATTCTTTTAATGTGACTCCACATAAAATATGATCAGCAAGGTTGACCTGAAGGAGCACCTTTTCTTTCACTGTCTGATCTACGCGGTTAGTGTATCATCCCCCAGATTTTTACTTTGAGAAAACGCTGTTCCACGTGAGCATCCAAGGTGGTGTCTTTGGAAACACTGATAAGAAAGCAAACATCTTTGCTAACTCCCTACCTACCAGAGCAGCTGTTTTAGCTGACAGTTCAGTAGCACACAAGTTGACTTGGCCAAATGGAATTTGAATGCATGCATTCGGGCTGCATATTGCTACCAAAATGGAATGTGGGAATATGCTATGCACCTCGGGTTCGAGAAATGACCAAGAAAATCAAGATCTAAAGGGTGATATATATATATCAATGCTATTATTCATAAAAACCTTGTTTAGTAATAAAAAAAATTGCTTTGTTTAAATATGAATATTATAGTCTGCTTCTCATGGTTAGGAAATTAGAGTCTCTCTGAAAAGCAGGTTGCCTCTTCTACTACAATTCCATATCCTGAGCCTCATCTTCCGAGAAGTCGGACATGGAGCTCTCAGACGAGCTGTCCCCGGTGCCTTCTTCCTGTTCTTTTAGTGCTTCTTCTGTTGCATATTTCTGAATGTATTCTGTAGGGGAGAGAAAAGGAAGACATATAAGCAGCATATATTCATCAGCTAAATGATGGGTGGCTAAGAGCTAACATCCGGTTGAGTAACACCATGCTTGAGATGGCACGCAGCTTCGTTTACAGTAATTAACCCAGGATTACCCCATTTCCCTGGCCAAGGGCAGCATCATCTGGTAACTTGTGGAAATACCTGATGAAGAACTCGGAGATGTGCAAGACCCTCGAAAACAAGCGCAATCCCAAGGCTCCTGTGTCAACACCACACACACACAGCTGGAGACACCCAAAGCCCTCCCCAGCACAGGACATCTCATTTACACTAGTCATAAGGTTACACTCACTGCCCAAATAGGAGCTACCGTGGTGACCTACAGAACAAGCCTAAATGCTATCAAGCAGCAGCTACTCTAAATCCTGACTTTAAGAAACGAAGATCTGAAGGTCTGAACTGGCAGTGCAGAATACCCATCACCGAACCCGAGCCGAGAGCCAGGCTAAGAGGGAAGAGAAGGAAAACATGGGACGAAATAGAAGATGAAGCGTTGCCTCTGGCAGGGAAGGACGAGCTCTCCACGGGGCCTGCCTGCAGACGGGGCACACCGGGGCAGTGGCTTTCCATGCCAAGCCAACCCAGCTTTATGCCCTTCCCCGTCCCAGTCTGCAATGGGAGAGACTGGGTGCATAAGCACAGTGTAAGGAAGGACGGACAGAGGAAGCAGAGAAGAAAAGCCTGCAGGAACATCTTCACTTTTTCTTTTTTAAAATGCAAACTAAAAGCACATCCCCTTTTCCTCCCTCCTCCAGCCCTGAAATAAACCCCGGTCCGCCCCAGGCTCTGCCCGGAAAGCACAAGCCTTGCAGCCTGCTTCCCATCAAACAAGAGCTGTAGGATCAGCCGAGAAGGAGCTGCAGGAAGCCCTCCGCGGGGAGCTCCTGGCCACCGGCTCCCACGCACCTACATCAACACGGGAGACACAAACACCCCGGCCAGCAGCGCTGCCGGAGCACGGCAGGTCACCGAAGGAAACCGCGTCTCACGACGGGGTCCAAGCCACACTGGCTCTAGGCACCCAGCTCAACGCCTTGAACTTCAGCCAGGAGCAAACAGGAGGCTGCACGACAAGCGAGCAAACTGGTTTACTGGGATTCCTGCAGGCAGGTGAAGTAACTTCTGCCAAAAGCAGCTTGCGTTTTTTTCCACATTAACTTCCACGCAGAGGGCACAGCAAAAACGCAACACAGAAAGCAAATCAAATCAGCCAGATCAAGTCTCACAATCGCTCTGCTTCTTTCTCGGCTGAAGGAAGCGACTGTACAGTCCTGTCCGAGATCCTCCGAGGGGCTGGTGTCCCCAGCATGCAGGTGTCTTGAGTAGAGAAAAACCCATCCACTACATGCACACAGGGGAATGGGGCAGGGGAGAAAACTAACGCAAAACTGGACTAAAGGAGGAACCATCAGCCTCAATTTGAAGCCTCTCTCTTACCTATCTCCTGTTCTCAGGCTCATGGCATGAGCACGTGAGGCAACCTCAGCATCCCGACACCACGTCCCCTGCATTGCAGGTCACGCGCCCCGGCAAGGAGAGGGGAGGTGTGCTCCCGTTGTATCAGCGCTGCCGGCAGGGAATCTCAGTTGCTAACTCGTTATCTTTCCAGATGTGATGGTATTAAAATGCAACAAAGCCTCCTCCAAACAGCAGTATTAAGAAAGTGAAGAAGGAGGGAAAGCCGCTATCCCTCTGCACTCAAAGATGAGTCCCTGCATGGGACTGTGAACATCACGTGTCAGTCCCAGCCTCGCGGGCTTCCCCGCTGTATCTTCTTTAATTCCTCCCAGGGAACAGAAGGGAACGAGGTCCACCAGTACCACGTCTCCTCCAGGAGCAGAGATCACTGCTTTCTATTCCATACGGCATCAGCAGGTGGATGCACCAACGAAGCTGCAGGAGGACACATCTAACGCCAGACACCTAAGTGCTACAACACAGGTTTTAAAGACTGTGCTTTCTAAAAGACTGGCTTTTCTTAAAGCCAACCCTCTCTTCCCTTCTGCACTTCCACCCTTCGGTCTAGTGGAAGGGGCAATACTCCGCAAGAAGCTTGCAGCAGCAGCGTGTTTTCTGCACATTTCGGAGGTGACGCAGGGACATGCAGAGCCCAGCTGATTACTCCAGGGTGAGGAGCATAGTACAGACAGTGACGTGAAGCCAAGGCTTCACGGAGGAGATCACGGGATGGGGCGCCCCGCGGTCTTGGCAGACCACGCAGCACTGGACAAGCGCTACGCGAGAGCTGGCCAAAAGGTGCTTCTGAGCCCAGTGAGCTTGAGCATCTGGATCTAGTGACAAACAGTCTCAGTCTGTTTAATGTACATTATTAACCTGCTCGCTCAGACTACAGAAGCAGCTGTTCAAATCTGTTTTACAAGAACCTGCAAGAACTGATAAAGTATTAAAGCCAGCTATGTAAACAGTAGGACGCGCGAAGCATTCAAGGCCTCCCTACGCAATGCGAGGGGACACAGATTGCTGTCAGGCTTTCAAAGCGCACGTAACGTCAACAGGAAAGCACTCTTGTCCTTAATCTTGGCCACAGAGAACCGTCTTCTCCGAAGAGACTGCCTGTGCCTCGGAGAGGCCTACCTGCACAGGAGCACAGAACTAGGGTTGCAGAAGCCGGGGCAGGAGCCACCTGCCAAGAGAGACAGACACTGGAAAAAAAAGAGGAAAAATTGGCACGAGAGTCCTAGCAGTTTAATGATGACAAGAATAACTGATGGAGGGACACAAAAGAAAAGCAGTGTGGCTTTAGAGGATTTTACATGTGAAGGTGGGTGGGCAGTAGATGACAAGCAGAAAGAAAGATGGGCTGCAAACAGGATATATCCTTACAGTGGCTACTCCCTTCCCGTAGCTTTCCAGGAAGGGGGTCCCCCCCAAAAGAGTGGTATTTACCCAGCTAAGTTATTTTCTGCACAATACAGCAAAGGGAATCTGAGTTCCTCTTCTGCAAGACCTGGGATACCCCTGGATGACAGAGGTAACCTCTTATAAATCTATAAATGTCATAAACATCATAAATGCATCCATTCTAAGTCACCCCAAACCCACCAAAACAACGGCTGCAGCTGCCTCGGGAGTTCCTGCACAGGAGCCACTGAACAGGGCAGGACGGGAAGCCAGCAGCACATCTCCACTGGCTTCTGCGGGTGCTCTCTGGGCCACTCGTGATTCAGACACAGAAGCCACCATTTCTGACTGCTGGAAAAGACCTGCTTGAGCCTAAATTATTTGTGCCAAACAAATGTGACCTGAAGCACTTCAAATTTAAAATGCCATCCTCTGCCCCGGCAAGCTACCAAGCCCCTGGGCTGGGCCTTTCTGAGGGTTTAATCTGAGGAAGGTCAACCTTCCAAGGAGCTTTTGCGTTGAACGTTGTACTGAACTTGGATCTTCAGGCTCTTACAGGAAGAACGCCCGAAATATCTAAATAATACTGACAAACCATCTTCCACAGGAGTCCATTCGCAGCAACAAGGGAAAGCCTTGATGTAGCCCTTCCTACCAGGGAAACACGGCTTTGATTCATCTGCTTTTAAACCCTGGAGCAACACGAACAAGCTGTTGTTATGCCCTGCGGCGGGTATATGCCTGTGAGCCACGCTGGCTTCTCAAAGGCTCTCCTGGAAGCTCATAGCAGCACGCAGGGTGGAAGAGCCGCTCCCAGCRTGAACGCTCAGCCTGCGCCGCAGTGCCCTTACCGCACCGCTTTGATCGCTGTCACTCACCACCCCTGTTCCCCAAAAGCAGTTTTCATACTAGATCTACCAAAGAGATGGCAAAAGCAGCATACGTGGAAGCTAAGCAGCAGTTCTCAACAGCTCGGTAAAAGCTAATGCATTTTTCCATATTTGAGACCCATCCGCTGGCACTGTACCAGCGACAAGGCAGGCCACCTTGCCCAGGACAGTCAAGAAGGAGGATTTTAAAGGATTRTTTGGCTCTGTGGCCAAACCTGTGGCCATTAACTACTAGATSTACCTGCCAASTATCACATTTTCCAGCTGTGTATCAGTAATATTAATGGATATCYACAAGGTCCATGGTAAATCCTTACTTGTTTGGGCCTCGCACTRAGAATCGTGGTGACCACCAACCTTKTGCCACCTCTGTCCTAARCCTAAGCMTGTTTCTTCACTAACATTATGTCAAACAACTGCTCTATGGGTTCATAACTAAAAAATGAGGAAGAAAAGAGGTGATAAATTATGTATTTGCAATACTGAATTTCCCAGAGCAAAGACACTGTTACAAATCCACTGCATCAATTTTAACAATGTCCAAGGTTATTTTTAAAAAACACTACAGTATGAGGAATGACTGTGTTCAGCTCTGTTTTATAGTTGTCACGCAAGCCTGGGAAGAGACAGCAGAGGAAGGCTCTTGGGCACATGGAACATGAGATATGTTGCAAGTACTTAAAACTCCTTCCAGATCATCTTCGCCACCCGTACCTGACTGTCAGGAGGAGAACAAGGGAGCAGATTATCCCCTCCTCTAGGCTCCTCGGCAAAGCCTTCATACCTTCCTTGAAGCATCTGCTGTTGGCCAGCATCAGTCTATGTTTTCCAGGGTGCATCTTTTCTTTCATTTCATTAAGGCACTGAGGACACCCAAAGTGTCCTTCATGCTGGCCCTAGAGACTTTATCTGAAAAACCATTTTGCCTGGAAGCCTGTTCATATGAAAAAAGGGAAACRGGCTTCAGGATACTGAACTGGCCAGACCTGCAGGGTGATTGTACGATCCTGTCATGCGGCTGTCACAGGAGTCAAGCAGAGTGGGCTGAGTAACTCTGAATACTTAAATTACAGCTTTGCCTGGCCTCATTTGTAGTTCCTCCCTCAACAAAAAAAATTACAGCTGATTAAGAGTCATTTAGCGTTGGAACAAAGTGACTCGACGTTTAACCACTCCGGGGTGACGTGGCAGAACTGATGACAGGACTCCAGCACCAAGTCCCACGTCTTTCTGGAATACCTGCGCTCTCCGAACACGAGCGAGATTTCGCAACACACTGTTAGGAAAGCTGCTACCCCCTTTTACACCRGGAGGAAGGCTAATGGATTGTGCTTGCTCATGGAGGCTCCCCGCGCTGAACAGGCCCTGCGAACCTTGCTGGCAGGGCTCCCACAGACAAACAAGKCATACGGTTATTCAGTAACCGAAAAAAAATAAAATAAAAAAAATCAGGTGGTCATGGGCTCTATTAAAATCCAAGCTGCAGACCAAATCTCGGCCAAAGGCTGTAAATTACCAACCACTGGATTAAATGCCAATTGTGTTCGCTGGATAGAGCGAGAGATAAAGTCCATGGCTTTGCCACAGGCCTGTTGCCTCAGGAAACAGTGCTCTAGTCCTGTTCGTATAAAACTGATTCTAGGGAAGCCAGAGCCCCAATTTCAAGGGCAATTCTTATTTCCTATTTTGCCTCCTATTTTCCATGTGCAAAATAATTTAATTTTGTCTCACTAATCAGTCCTAGGACAGTCCTTTTATCCCCGGTATTATCAGAAGCATCTGAAAGTCCTTACTGGATCCTTTCCTGATCCCAAGCAGGTACTGACTTAAGTTATTCCTCTTGCCTAACTCATTCTTCAGACCCTGCCAAGAGGGGACACGCCAGCACCCTCGCAGGCTCTGCCAGTGCCTACCTGTCCCCATCAGCCACTGTTAGTGTTCAGTCTCAGTCCCCTTAGCTAAAGTTATAACCCTGTGACCAAATCCTGCTCACAGCGAACACCGAGGATAAATCATTCCCTTCCTCTCTGAAGGCACCTTTGACATTCCAAAGCTCACAGCCCTGCTCATTCTCCAGATTAAACTCCTCCAATTCTTTCAATTTTTCCTCTTAAGATTCATCTTCAAGACTGTCCACCCTCGTTACACCCTTCCAGATGTTTTTAATTAGTCTACAGCTTTCTCAAATGGCAGTTCCTGAACTGGGCACAGCCCTAGGAAGCCTTAGCTGGAGCATGAAGCAGCAAGGAAGGATTACTTGGTGCTTACTGAGGATTCCTGCTCTGTCACAGTACAAGAGTGACTGCTGCAAACAGCATCACCGATTCCTTGGTAGCTGCTCTGATTGCTTTCCACAGAACTGCAAACAAGCTGCTTCCTTTCCCATTTAAGTTCAGCATTTTCCTTTGTCCCTCCTTCAGCTGCATACCTTTTCTTCTCAGTTGTTTCTCCAGTCTGTCAGGATCATGCTGAATCCTAACCCAGTTCGCTTACAGCCCTCCCTGCTCAGCATCAGCTGATGATTTAGAAAACCTGCCCCACGCGCTGCATACAGCAGCTTCAGTCATCAAGCAGTAACAGCACATCCACCCCTTAATTAAGGCTACTCCCATTTAAAATGAGCAGGGTCCCTGCAACAGGAAGGAAGGATCACAGACACACTCATCTGCGGCAAGGACAGTCCCCAGTCACTCAAGTGGAGCCACCACAGTGCCATTCATTCTGCAATATGCTGTTTATGCCCTTACCTTTAATTTTCTGTTTGTACTCTTCTGGTCGGTGGAGGTACATCGCTGCAGCGTCACCGTTTAGAGGATCTATAGGGTTAGGATAGGCCAGCAGCTGGGGCAGGAACGATTCAAATATATTGGTGAGATCTGCAAGCAAAAGACACAGTTGTTCATGTCCACAGACCCAGAGTCAGTCCGGCTAATCTTCCGGCAAGCACCGGCACAGCAGCACAAAGCTTGAAGGGCAAATACACCGAAAATCCAGGCTCAAGTTAAAATGAAGGAAACGGCATCAGAGGGGAGCACATACGCTGCAGCCCTTCAACAATCCCAGCCTTCTTCACAAACTGCTCAACACCAACACCACAGCTACCGAGATCTGTGGATCCAGCAAAGTGGAAGGAGACAACAGGCTCGTCTCCCGGTGATGCTCATGTGCTGCTCCCCCTCACTCCAGCCTTGCGCCGGATTCTCCCACTTCTGCCTCCTCCTATCACCACCTTTAAATACCTCTTATATTCCATGACTAAAACAAATCTCAAGCACAAAACATCTTCTGGAGAGCTTTATGCAACTCTTAATAGAAAGAGCAACCAACAAGTCCCTCCTCCAACTCAAAACAATTCGCAGAATGCGAAGAGATCACATTAACACCTTGGTGCCAGTTGGCATCCGTCGCTAAATAATCCACAACAGGAAAGGTACTTCTGGTGCAGATGAGTAACTGTGGATACACAAAACCCTCTTCCCACATCCCTTAGACAACAAGCACCACACTTCAGTGGCGGGGGTGTTAAGGAACAGGCGTGCGTCATCCCTTCCCGGGTGCTTCAGAAGGACCACGCACACCCACGCGGAGCAGAGATTAAGCCCCCGGTGCGGGGTGAGGAGGGTTGCGTGCCGTGTCCCACTTCAACCATTGGAGAACTGCAGGTACAGGCAGACCAGCGTTTGTTGCAATTTTTTTTTCTGCTCATCTTTTATCAGATGCCCCTTTCCTCCCCCAATCCAGGGGGTCTCTCTTTCCCGATGGCAGAGAAATCCTGCCTGTGACAGAGCACCCTTGTCCCCTCTAGCACCGATTAAAGCGGAGCTGTCAGGAGGGAAGTCCACCACTCCCTGCAATTCACCGTGTGAGTGAGGGGCAGTTAGGCCATTTTAACCTGCCTCCTGCATGAGGAAAGCCTGTGCGACTATTCTAGAGCATGTATCAAACCACCCTGGAGTCTGCTGTTAAATTCAAGCAGATCTGACAGAGGACAGGTACAGTTCAGACCCCCCCAAGTCTCTAAAAGATTCATGAAAACGAGTGTGCAGATAGGGGCGGAGGATCTCCTACTGCTCCCCCTCTGCAAATGGTTACTAGAGGCTTGAGCCCTAGGTCGCAACCATAGCAAGCCTGGAGCCATCACTAACGAAGATACAGGCTCAGAAGAGCTGTGCAGTACATCCAGGCAGATGTGGCCACTGCCTGAACCTTCTGTCCTCTCTAGATCTACCAGCATGCAAGGTCCCAGAAGATGCTTACTGATACTGCTCAAGAAGATCAAAGATGACTCTGGACACTGTCAGTTCTTCCCTCCTGCACTAACACATCTAGGATGTGTAGACACCAGTGTATGATTGACACCCATCCAGCATAAACCTTGCCCAGCAGCAGGGGAGGCCATGGCTTTATCTATACTCAGGAGCACAGGGTTCATTACAGCTCATTTTAAGCTACAGATAATGATTGCCTGGTCTCTGCTATACAGGGACATCACTAAGAAATCAGGTGTTTTTACCCTGAAATCTCTTTCTGTTATTGGAAGCTGTTGCCCCTTCCAATACTGGCAGAGGACAGGGACAAAACACTTTAGAGCACACACAGTATCTTGACTGAGTTTGCCATGGTTGGCATACTAAGCAGCCAGGTGCCACTAACCATATCCAAGATAAAGCACAACTGGAAGAAGGATCCTGATCCAAAAAGGGACTGCAAAAATAGCTTGATAGTGCTCTGCAAGATTGTGTTCTGCCAGTCTTGGAAGTGGTTTGTCCCCAGTAAACCAATAACTACCTTAGAGATTGGGTTCAGTCACTATCAGCAGCAAGTTGACTTCAGTTTGCAACCCAAGAGCAGGTCACTTTGACTCTCTCCACAGGGAAGGCTTGGACCAAGTATCTCACTGGCCATCAGCAATAACTGAACTTCCACTTGTGCTGAGCAAGCAGAGCCCTGGAAGGCTACCGTGGCTCACAGGACACTTCACATTTTTTGCTTTAGAAGACTTCAGTAGTTTCCTCCTCTTTTAAATCCCCAAAGGCAGCATCAGTTTAACAGGGACGAGCTGGATGCGTGCTGGAAGCCTAACTACTGTGCTGTGACCACCCTGCTACTTCCTTAGGGAAAGACAGGGAATCTAACTGCTAGGTTCTTATGGATTTATTGGTAGTTATTCTAGGTCTCTTCCACCTTACTTCCTCCTTGAATCATCACAGCAGAGCTGAGAGGCACAGTGGAATATTGTTTCCCCCTTTTGACTGCATGTTCAGAAGGAGGCAACCCCCTATTTCTGATAAGGGGGAAAATCCCTGGAAGCGAAGAGGAGATCTATGCACTCTGGTGTTTGATGACTTGACTGAAGGGGCAGACTGAGTGCGGTCATCCCAGCAGCCTCTCTGCAGCTTCGAAGCATCCTACAGCAAAGCAAGGGAAGCCTGCAATAAGATTACTGTCAAATGATGCACTTCCTAATGCCAAGTTTCACTAGTTACTGTGCAAGGGGTGCTATACAGAATACTTGCCTGGTATCTTCACTTTGCCTTACAGCCACCACTGATAATCAAAGGCAGGGGGAAAGTGGAAGATTTTTGCAAGCCCTCTGATCTCAATGCATCACAAGCATAGTAAATACTAAGTTATTTCTACCTTTATGAGCAACAAAAGTGACAAAAATACAGAAGTACTCATTAGGAAACCTCTTTCAGAAAGCCTTCCTATGAAATTCTGCTTGGAAATAGTGCAGAAACCCCACTGTGACCGTCTGTGAGAGCATGCTGCAGAAGAGGGAAGCTATCTGCGCGTGGCTTCCAAAGCAGAACACAGATTGCTGGAGCACAAAACCAGCATCGCAATCACACTGGAGCAATTTTCATTTGTCCAGCCATACCTATGATCTGCAGGTGGCATTTAAGGCTGTGAAACAGAAGTACACACTGCACTGAGCTGGACTTTGCTGCAGACTGAATCATGCAGGTTCATCCCCAGCAGAGGGCTTGGTTTGCTTAACGCCTTAATGCCTCTGCGTCGCATCTGACTGCGAATCAACACAAGAGCATCCTGTTCCTCCCTTAGTGCGACACCTGGGTCACAGCTCAGCTCAGGGCAAAGCCAGGGCAAGTGCATGCCATGCAACTCCAACACGAGGACTTTAGTCCTCATCAGAATGCCCAAAGTTCAACAAGTTGCTAGAGCAATTTCCTGCTCAGGATTCACCAAGTCTAGTTTTTCCTTAAAAACTGCGTGAGAAAGGTGAAGTAGCTTGTCTCTCCAGCAACTGCTTCAGAGCTCCAACTTACACAGGCGAAAACACAGCTTTGCGGTGCACAATCCCCTGAACACGATTCCTCAAAGTGCAATTAGAACATCTTGAGAAGTTCACATTTTTTAAATGCAGCCCACCTAGACTAAACACTCAAACTCACTTCTTTTTAACACCCTCAGCCTTCCCTAAATGTTATTTTAACAGATCTTTAACTATCAGCTAACCTTTTTACACTGCTAAAAAGGAGTTAAACAGCCACGACCTAACAGGAGACCCAAAAAATCCTGCATTAAGCAGTGCAGTCATTACATGCACTGTCTCCTTTAGTCCGCACTGAAGTGATGCTGCCATGACAAACAGTTTCTGGTGCCATTTTCTGTAAAATGGTGGATCACAGTCCTGCACACAGAGAATCCTAGTTTGAATGCACATACAAACACGGATGGTGTAGCTGGAAATAGGTTAATCGGATTCCCCTGCCTCACTTCAGACACACAACTCCTCACTTTCAATGCTGAATCATCGTTGGATGCTGTTGTGCAGTTGCCACACGCTGCCAAGCAATGGATAGGAGATTCCTTTGTGAGGTCTATGGAATATTTTGGCATCTCTGGCATAAAGCAGGTTATGAAAATATTTTCACATGAAGGTCCTATTTTTCACAGGACCTCAGTTCAGTAAAGAGTCTAAAATTTAGGTAAAAGAGCTGGTCTAAGACCATGTGTATCCAGCAAGTTGTGTTACGTTAGCACACCAAACAAGGGTGCTCACGTGATCACCTTTGGGGGAAATGCCAAACTCACCGTAGAGAGCTGTCCAAGTTTGATTGATTACATCTAGACATACAGTTCCTGACCTGAAACATATGGAAAGGATGGAATTAAACATAGTCACACTCAGACATACTCTAGAGATTTAATATAATTTAATACCCCCTTCCCTTACCCTGCTTCCCCCTGGCCCCACTGTCCCAGATAAGCTATGATTTACTTCTATCTTACAGTTAATACAAGGGGCAACCTTTAACTACCTGAACCTTCAAACTATGCACAGAGTAAATTGGAGCCATTACTGAATTAGCTGGTCCATTTGGGGCTCTACTGGAGAGACTGAAGGATAGGTGGCTCCACTTAACTAAACCTAAACTGAAAAAATGTTGTGGCAAAACTGGTTTCCATTGGGAAGACTTTTTAGCACATAAGCTACGTGAACTTTGGCTAACCGCTGCAGAGGGAGCTCCGGCTTAGTCGATGCTAGGTCTTGTTTTGAGAAAGTCAGCACAACACTGGTGAGAAGGGGGACTAGCAACCCTGTATTTTCTGTAAATGAGGCATATTACAGCACAAAGACCACGTCTGAGAGATGTCTGCAACACACATCTCTCCAGTCTTGCCTATAGCCTGATCCAGTCGTGATAGTTCACTCAAGAACTCTTTTACGACACCATCTATCAAACTCCCTGCTCTGGCCTGTAGATTAAAGCATTATTTAACTCATCAGCATATTACTGTGAAGCCAGAATACAGTTACAATTAGACAAAATCCTTAGAAAACACATGCACTGGGGATTTACTTACGCTTCGTCGATGTTGGGATGGAAAATTTTATTCATGAATCCTGCAAAGAGACACACTGGGTAAATAGCAGAAAACAGCCAAGGATTTTTACAAGAGAAGTCTGGAATTCACTGAACAAGGGCTCATCAGATGAGTTTCAAAGGAAACTCCGGCTTGGCTATATATAGCTACCTAACCTTTAAAATACTGAGGCAGCATTTTGACCCTAGGGTCCTCACCATCCCCTTGAACTTCATCAAAAACTCTGCTTACAGCGCAGTTGTAGCCCAAGGCTTTGCTGTCCATTATTATCCTAAAATGTATTATCTTAAAATGAACCGCCCATTAGCCCCATTAAGCATACGCATCTGATGAAGCAGTCTTTAAAAGCTGCAAGCAACTTTGGAGCAAACACTAAACAAAACTTTCAAGCTCAGCATTTGCTTCAGGATTAAATTTTTTAAATGCCTCCTAACAAAGATTTTCTATAAACTTCAAGTTGCAACGTTAATCTACCTTCCTAAGCCACGCGGAGGCAAGGAACGCTGCAGACACGTACAGCTAATATTGCAAGTTTTACATCAGCGCGGCAGTAATTCCTCAGTTGGTACCTCAGGTCTTTTAGCAAAGAAAACAGCAGAGGTACAAGGTCGAGAACGGGAAGGCTTGTTGTGGCTTTGTGCACGCTACAGACTTGCAGATTCGATAATGCTTTTTTTGTTCTGACTTGCAAATTAAATTGTTGAAAAACCCTGTGGTTTCAAGAGTTGCGACATCACAGCGAAAGATGCCTCACACTTTAAAGACGGCATCTGATAAGAGCTGCTAAAGGTAAGCCATGTTTTTCAGCTACCTTGTTTAACCTCAGCGTTAAAAATAGATGGCACCTCAGAAATACCCCTCTTCTCACACACACAGCTTATTATCCCTGTGATATTCAGTTTTTACAGCTGGCCCTGTAGCCTGTATGGGCGCAGGGACAGCACACCCACCCTAAAAACAAAGTGAAGCATTTCAGTGACTGGGAGTGGATGCAGAATCCTGCTTCCACCAAACTATTTTCTTTCATTTCAATAGCAGGAGCCCAAATGCCCTGGTGAGGGACACGTGCCCAGCGTAGAACAAAGACAGCGAAGGATGCAGAACTGGGCTTTCCAGTTGCTTCCCCTTCAACTGGATCAAGTACTCCTGTGTACTTCTGCTAGCTTGGCAGAGTCATTTCAAAAGCTCTGCCCAGAAGGGCTGCTGCAATCTTTGTTTCCGTACCACTTTTAGCTGCTTCAAGATCTTAATGCTGCTTTTTTTTTTTGTTTGCCTTTCTTTTCTCTTTCCCCAGAACTCAAAACAAAGCTTTTTCTCCTTTGCTGTACCACCACCCCGTAGCCTGCAAAGCCCTACAAACAACGCCCACGGGGGAATCGTGCCTTCCTGCAGTAAGCAGGAATCTACTTTAGTTAAGAGTAACTATTCCTACTGACAAAGGTGCTTGTTTATAAAAACGAGGACGAGATTTAGATCTGGGGTACTGACTCACTCAATCCCTTTAAAAAGCTTCTTCCTGTACTCAAAATGCACAGTTTTCTCTCCGGAGCGGGCCCAGGAACGCAGAAATACGTCGCGGTTGCAGTCCGGGGAGCTCCACACCTTCACGCCCCGCGTCTCGCCGCTCCCAGCGGGATGCACCATCTCTACCCAAACAACGGAGTGATGTCAACTTGAGTGACAGAACAGCTCCCATCTGGGCTAGGAGCTGACATATGGATTTATCTCCGTTTCCTTCCGTGTATGATGACACAACTATGATTTTGTATTTACTCAAACTACTCCGGTTTTGCACAAATACAGCGTAAGACTGAAGCGATGCCTGAAAGCAGAACAGTCTCCAAAGAAGAACTGAGAGCTGCCTACGTAATTCCACCTTCGGAAGCACCCTTCAGGAATGCCTCTCCACGACTTAGCTCGAAAACCTGAAGCAGACTTAAAAAGGGAAGTAGCAGTTGTATCAAATATTTACACGACGGTAGCTCTCGCAGGTTTAAATCGGGTCACGGATCCATTATGCCAGGCACTGGAGAGACACAGCATGCAACACTCCCAATTTTAAACCCTGCTTCTCTCGCTCAGCGGGGAAAAGCAAAGATCTTGAAAAAGCAGGAGAGAAGAGAGGATAGAGGAAGACACGCAAGGCAACAAGAACAGGACAGCAACGCGCAGAGCCGCTGAGCTGAACACTGTCTGCAACAGCGACCAGCTCTTTTAACCCAGCTAGATGCAGGCAGCCCTCAGACTTGCTGGTTTTGGCTCTCCGCTCATCTCACCGATTTCCTACTCACTTCTAGCACAGCCACCAAGAGCTGGTTGGACAAGGCCCTCTTGCCAAGAAGCATGCAAACGCTGTAGGTGCAACTGTACTCTTCATTCACCCACGGAAGTGTTTAAACTAGACCCAGTGCATTCAAGCATCTAGATCCAGAGGGCCTGGAGAGATGAGGTTAGGCTCAGGTGTCTCCTGTAATTCTTCTGTCATCTTTGCATTTATCCAGCCAAAAGACAATCCGTTCTTTAGTGTTTTTGGTCTTCAGCTTTCCAAATCGAACAGTTGTTCTTCAAGAAATAACACACATTCTCTCTCTACACTCCTTGTTTCCTAAATTGTTACCACGTCTTGTCCCAGCTCTTCAAGATGTCCCAGTCTCGCTCATTCTCCTATGGACACAAATTGCCCAGGCCTAGTKCAGTTCTGTTCACCTTCTCCTGGCTCCAAAACTTAAATCACTATCTTCTTCCTCATTCAAGAAGTCACCTGTAGTGATAAAGCATTATAACATTGCTCCAATAATACGGACTTACTTTTGGGGGGTTTTTTTGTTGTTGTTTTTTTGGTTTTTTTAACTCAAAGAAAATACAAATACAGAGCAAGCATCACTGGAATTTCATTTTTATATAGGCATTTTAAAGAGAAAGCCAGGAGTAAAGAAATCCCAAGCGGGCATAAAAATTCTGACAGGTGTTCATTGCCATAGTCTTGAATACAGGATAGCACTGATCAAAATACTGCGCCGAGCTCCAGATAAACCAGTAAGCAACAAGGACTGCATTAACAGTGTAGACGCTGACCTTCAAAGATGGTGATATTTCAACAATAGCCCTGAAGTAACCACTCTTTGGCTTGACAATTCCTTGGAGAGAAGCATATTCTTGCATAAAAGGTCAACTAACTTAACTAACTTGAAGGATGCCAATCTCATCTCTCCTTGGTACTGCAAACAAACATCCATAAAATTCCAACAATTTCGCTATTCCGGTTGGGATATGCCATATGCCAATATTCCAATATTTCAGCATGAAATAGTTTGCTGAAGACATAAGCACGCTCTTGCAACAACTCTGGCATAAGAAACTAATACTGATGTTCATCTAGAGGCATGCTCTGAAGTTCTCCCAGCCAGCTCATCCATCAGCCATGGACAGATATGAACGCTCAGGGTACTGACTTGCAGTTTGGTCCAAGACGTCGCTTTGAAAATCGGGCCCTGTGGCTGACTGACAGCCAAACGCTGCTCTGCAGAGGAGCAAAACCACAGCAGCGAAACTCAGGCATTTCAGACAATGTCAAAAGCTCTCTTGACCAATTCCAGACAAAATCTCCCAGGATAAGGCCGAAAGCACTGCCAGAAGAGACTCGCTACTGCAAGCCGCTTTGCCAGAAGTACTCCGCCATGAGATAGAGCTTGGATACTTCGATAATCCTGGCGAGTGGAGGACTCCCAAGGCACCTTGCTTTGTCCGATGGAACCATTAGGCAGAAAGCTCTTGCACGAGGTAGTTTGCTCCCATTTCACTAAGTCTACAGGGCTGGACTGTAATTTAGAGAGGGTCCTGCCTTGGTGCAGCCCTCGGCTGCTATCCAGGCAGAACGGCTGCTTCTGGTCGTGGGATGACAGCGATCAGCAGCCTGGGCTGGAGACGGCCTCCTTCCGCGGCTCCAATTGCACAACGCTGGCCTCCAGCAGCGGGACTGCTCCTGGGCCCATCAGTACCTCTCCTTCGCCGCAGACGCTGGCTGCGCTCCAACAGGCAGCGCTTCAAGGGTCGCCCACTGCTTATCTGGGCTCAAAGTACAGCCGGCTTAACTGGCAGGTTACGCGGGAGGTCCCAAAGACGTTACCTTTTTCTGCCCTACAGCCTTGAAAAGTGGTGCTAGTGCCCTGTTGCAGCATATGGGAAGGTGGAAAAGCAGTGGGCAAGCCAATGCAGCGTGCTCCAGGCTCCGTGTCTTCTCACTCCGTGGCCTGACCTGCACCAGCGACGGCCTTCGGGGGACCTCCCGCAGCCCCAGTGGGACATGATAGTTTATATCCAGGACTTACCTATCCCAAACTCATCCCCGCTTGCCCTCAGGTCATCTCTTTGCTCACAAGAGCAGCTGGACACTTCTCTAGCTAAACAGCTGCGACAGCAGATTCTTATCTACGTACCACCGCAGTGCCAAACTAACAGCCGACAGCACAAGCGCACAGCGACTGCTCCCGACCGATCAGCGCAGCAAGACTGACGGGCCTGGAAGTTTTATTTTCAATGAGATTAAAGCCAAGCCAGGAAATTGTTCAGACTGCCAGGCTGCTGAGATGGGAAGGTGGTTACAGTCTCTCCGAAGCAGGATGTAGAGAGTTTAAATGCCCCACCGAATCGACGTGGCTGGGGTGAACACCCAAGACTCGGGGCAGAACTCCGTGCGCAGAGATCAGCGTGCAAAAGGGCTTGTGTACGGCACAGCGAGGTCAAGAGCAGTGCTTTTCCTCTGCTTTTTTTTAAACCTCTGAACAACCTATCTAATGGAAAAGATCTCCCAAGTACCCATGCAGTGCTGCCAAACAGCTAAGATTAGTCTAAACTTAATGATTACTACCTTTTCCCTCCTCAAACACCCAAAAGCCTGCAAGGGAAGAGGGAGTTTGTTTGTGTGAAGTTTTTTTGTTTGTTTTTTTCAAGTCACATTGCACTCATTTTGGGGACTACCTTCTTGTGTAGCTGATGACAAGCAATCCAGGCACCACAGGTGGAGAACGCGTGTAGGAGATGGTGGAGAGGGCAAAAACTCAGTCCTAGTCCGCCCTGCAGACACATTCACCTCCGCAGACTGGGACAACTGGTAGCTTGTGGCTGCTCCTCATTTGAAGGGCACAAAACCCATAGAGGGTCCGCACCTTCCCCAGCGCTCTTGGGTCTCACTGGCAGAGTGAGAGATTCTTTCAGGAAATTTGGAGGCTAGAGGTTTATTCAGAGCATTAGCTACCGAGTCAAATATAACACGATGCACTCATCGCGGAGGCATTCGCCACGCAGCGGTGTTTCGAGGTGCTGTGCAACATCAACTTGCCAGCAGCAGAAGCGGAACAGTTTATATTACAATGCTCGACTTTTTGTAGCTTTTTAAAACCATACCACGCATAATTTTGCGGCAGCTTCATGAAAAAATCTGATAGAAAAATCTGGCTGTAGTCGAAGCAAAATAGTGGTAGAGCTATAAGCTCCGGACCCCCTGCTCAGAGGGAATCGCCGAGCGCAGTTCCCCAGTGCCGGCTCCTCTCCTCACTTAGGTTCACCATCACCTGATGCCCGGGCTTCCGAGACTGGCACAGGAGGCAGTGAATCTGTGCCAAGCCAGGCTGAAAACACCTACCCCATTTTGTCAGCCTGCTCCCATTGTAGCAGGGAGTCTGCAGAGGGAGCACGGTGTGCGTCAGACCGCAGCGGAGAAGGGGATGCAAATTACCTTTAGGCGTCTCATCTTTCCCCACATACAAAGCTAAGCTTATTTGAAAGAACAAGCATTTTCCCATCACTTACAGGCCAGAATAAGGATCAACGCATACAGGGAAGAGCGAGCTCAGAATGGTCACAGGCGATAAGTGACTCATGAAATTCTAAGTAGCAAAATGTAAGGAGTGAGGAGCTGAAAGTAAAAATAGCAGCTGCAGTTAAAAAGAAAAATTAAGCAGAGGCCAGGAGAGATCTGGCAAATCCTGGAGAGAGCTAAGCACTGTTTCATTCCAGTACTGGCTGCTACGATCCCTTATTATATACATACACATACATACACACCCTTCCATATGCTTTGTGTATATACTAGGCATTTTGTTTTGCAAAACACTGAGAAGAAAGGTACAATAAAAATGCAAGATATGTGCAGATAAGTGGGACAGAGATGGGAGGAAAATGAGAATTGTGTATAAACACACAGAAGTTATTTGAGAAATAGAGGCCTCGGAGCATATCGCATGCAAGCCTTCCAGCTTTGACATTTGATTATTAAGAAACCAAAGTGACTCAGTGCTGGCCTAATATTTCTGCAGATTTTAGCAGTAAAATCAAATGCCACAGAGCTCCCAGGGTCCCACGTCTTTCAGAAGCTACTGTCACTGCTCCTATCATCTCAGTAGGGCAGGACATGCCCAGTCTGGACTTCTTTCTGTGTTTGTGGTATATCAAAGACCATTAATCTCTGGTTCTTGGCAGGCATATGGACAGAGTAAAAACATGCAAAATTTACAAAGTGTTCTCGTGACTTGGGAGCTCAAAACAGTGCTTAGAGTACTTCACAATTCCTCTTTGAACAAAGCAGGAGCAGACTAGGCAGAAAGTTCCTCTGAAGATACCAAATCCCAAAGGGAAGGGACAAGAAGTGAAGCAGTGCCAGCCGGGTAACCGAAATCATAAACAGCTCAAAACACATCATCTAGGAGAAAGCAAAGTGGAACCAAACACACAGCAAGGGAGTGCTTAGGGTCATCGTAAGCACGCAGCGATATTTACGTTAATGGACAAGAGCACTAAGAGCAGCAGCATTTAGTAGTTTCAGAAAAGCAACTGGCTATTTTTCAGGGTTTAGTTTTGTTCGTTAGGACAAACTGCTCAAATTCGGGAGGTTTAACCCTGAAGATTGGGACGTTTAGAGATGAGTAAAGCTAGTTCCTCTCAACAGGAGCACACAAGCCCTGTGGGCACAGAGCCAACACGGGCACCACGCACGGCTCCCTTTAAGCTTTGCCTTCTTCTCGAACGCAGAATTCCCCGTTTACTGCAGCTTAGATCTCTCTTGCTAGGAAAAGTCATCTTGCACCAGGATAATCTGGCAGATTACACAGCAAGACCAAGGAAGGAACAGGCGGCTTCGGAAACATTGGAAAAGTGACCAGCATCTTCAGAGAGGAGCAGAAACACCACCCCGCCAGGTCGTAAGAGAAGGTCTGCACCATCACAGACCTGGAACCCACCCCAAAGACCTTCTCTGTTCAGCTCTGTCAGTCCCACTTTAGGAGAGAGCACAAAGTTGAGCCGGGCTAAGTTTTCAAGTACATTATACTCAGCGCCATGCTGGGATAAAAGCAGTTTGAACAGATTAGAAAGCGGCTATTAGCGCTCATTTTTCAGAGGCAGCTTTCTAGAACGCGTGGATATGCTTCAAGCCATCACGCTATTTGCTGCAAAAAACATGTACCGTGTTCAAGACTGCATTAAGATTTTCTAAGATGGAAAGAAATTTTAGCCTACAGTGCTAGAGGAACGAGGAAAGCTGCAAGAACAGCATTTTTGCGTTAAGCTTCATCGTAAAAGTGTAATTAAAGAAAAGGAAACTGCTGGATTCTGTACTTTATGCAACCCAACGACTTAGACAATTTAAGCTTTGCATGCCGTCGCCGCAGAGGATCTGTGCAGTGCTGAGAACCAACGGGCAGCAACAGAGCTGCATGCATGCTCTAGCTGACTGCCCTGCCGATGCACAGGTGCCACCGACTCCGAAATTCCTCATTTCCACCCTATTTCAGGGCAGTAATGAACATGCCAGACTCCTCCCCTCTAAACCCCATCCCTGTCTCATCCAGAACTCGGCTGACGGGGTCAGGACGCCCGTGCTCACTGCAGCGGGCCCCGGCAGGCCGGGAAGATGCAGGATGGTCGTCTCGTTGACAAGTGTGTTGCAGCTGGTGACACTGCTGGGTTTGGAGGGCTGTGGACCTGCTCTGGAGCTATCCGCAGCTCCACGACCGTGGTATCAGGCGCCGCGCAGTGAGCGCGCCTCCGGACACTGCTGCGGAGATCAGGCTGCCCCAGAGGAAGGGGCCGAGACGTCACTCGGCCCTGGCTGCGCAGATAAGCCGGGCTGGGGCAGCCGAAATGGGAACCAGACAAAGAAAAACAAACCTCTTCCTGCAGCTGCTGCGGAGCCTCCCCGGGTCCTAGCGCTCCCCAGCTCTTCTCCCCTGCGGCGGAGCGCTGGGCCCTGCTCCGCTACGGAGCCCGAAACCGAAGCGGCACCTTGCTCGGCCCGGGAGGCAACCTGCGCTCCCGGCAGCCCTCTGCTAAAGCGAGACGTCGAGGCAGGCCCTAGGGCAAGAGGCAGCCTCCGGGGGAGCTCGGGGACGGAGGTGGTGGTCCTCAGCGCAGGCGAGAGAAGCGTGCTCCATCCATGAGACCGGACTAAGACGGTTGCAATACAAGGGATACGGATGGAAAGGTGCAGGCAGCAAAAGCAACGTTAGCAGGGGACGAAGCAACTCAGTGATGTGAGCAAAGAACAACTGTCGTCTCCTCCTTCCGCTCCCCAACACATCCACCGCGTTCCCGAGGAAAACGGGCCATCCTTCAGGTGTCAGCTCTGGAAACACGGCCAGGCCACTCTGCTCACAGGCTGCCTTTCACTTCTGTGCATCGCGACCAGGACTAGGTAGTCTCCAAGTCAACGTAAGGTTGAACCTGCTGCCTTCAATGTGGCTGACAGGAGCCCAAATCAGCAGCCCTACTAAAGCACAGTAAAGAGCCTGGCCTAAGTTTAGCTGTTTTGACTTCCCAGGGCTACTGGGAAGAGAGTTTGTTTTTGCTTTAAGTCGACAGCCATGACTTCAAATACACACAGGAAAAACATCAGCAGAGAGAAAAATAATCTTGAGCAGACCAGTATTTTGGAGCTATAATGCCACAGCAATTAGCAACACCGCAATCTGGTTTCATGTTCTCTGAGGTTTGCCTGTAGCCAGCCCACACCAAAGACTGCTGACAGGACAGTGCCCTGATCTGCAGCAGCGTATGGCACTTGGGAAAAGTGACTGGCACCCAAAAACACACTGTGCATCCTGCAAACAGCCTGTAACCCAAGAGGTGTCAGCAGACTCCAAAGCTGCCCGGAGTGGAAGGAGAGAAGGGTTAGCGCAGCTGCAGCAACGCTGCACTGTTAGTCAGCTGTGCACATTTCTGTGGTTCAGTTACGGTTTCAACGGAAAGGGAAAGGCACTGATTGTGTAAAAGCAGTGCTGCTCTTTCCCAAAGGCACAGTCCACATTAGGGACCAGATAAATTATTTCTCACACAAGAGAAATATTTTAAATAGAACGCACTCTTAAGAGTCTATTTTTAAGCAAGCAGCCAATACTTATCAACTCTGAATCGGGATGTTGACATTGGAAGGGACGCATCAGTCCAGCCCATACTGTCAAGTTTCCACATCAATTCTCCTCAAGCTGTTCTCCCCATTCCTTAGAGTCCTCTGGTGGCTTGAGCCACAAGCATGCCCTTCTGACTGAGAAGTGCCATGTCACCGCATTACCAGCATTTATTTCACAAGCCAGAACAGAGATGTTGAAACTTCATGATCTACTCCAGTTTTTTCAAGCAATACTATTTCATTTATCACTCAAGTGACTGAGAAAGTTTGGTACCAGAATACATCCAGGTTAGATCACTGTTACTCAAGGACAAAGGTAGGATGGATATAGTCTAAAGAACATTTACTTATCAAACTTTCTATTTGCTCTAGAAGGTTAAACAAGTCTGACAAGTCTGGCCAGCTGTAGCTATTCTGGTTTTATGTCCCTGCTTCTGTTTTCTTCCACATATGCATCACAACTCTAAGATGACAGCGGCTTCAGCTCCTGTCTTCACTTCCATTCACTCTGCTGGACAAAAGGTCCCAGCACCCATGTTCACCCCAACATCTTTCATGAACACGCACCATGGACTTTGCTGTAAATAAGTCATCAGGCTCCAGCATTCATTATGGTAGCTTGCACCTCACACATGAATGGATATATCATTAAAAAAAAGCACATGGTAGAGAGACTCACTTCATCAACACAGAAACGCATGACCAAATAGATATCTGGCTCCTAGCCCTTCAACCATAAGGTCAAACTTCCTCTAAACTTTGCATTACAGTAGCTGATCTGGAGTCTACGGTAAAGGCACTCTGCAGACGTAAAGAGCTGATTGCACTGAGTGTTCGTGCAACTTCACTTGCAACAGTGCTGCAAGCTGTAACATCCCTCCTGCATAAGCAACAAGATGATTTTGACTGAAAGCAATTATTGGTTACCTATAGACGGGGATTTGAAAGGGTATTTATCAGGAAGGTCGACTCTAACTTTCCATACTCCACCTTCATATGGTGCTGCAATGAAAGAAATGCAGGTATTAGACACCTCAGAACTCAGAAGAGAATAAATAGAAATACAGCGTTAAACAAAACATCTTTGCAAGAATACTTAGTCCCATCAGGGGGTAAAATTTCACATCAAACCACCTACGGTAAAAGCCTTTTTCTGTACTGCCTCACAAGAAATACTTGATTTTAACTGATATTGCAGAAAAATCTTAGCACAAAAAGACAAGAGAGCCTTATTCAAAACACAGACTTTAGAATAATCTACTTACCTTTGGAGATGTTACTAAACTAAGGCATGCTGGAAACCTGACTCGTGATCTAGTCACTAAGAAGCCGTGCTGATTACAAACCCAACAAAAAGTTTGGATGATGGCGATGCAGAACTGACGAGAAGGTCTAGAAGGGCTAAGGATCAACAAGAGCTGGGGCTGAAGGCGATAGCTGAGGGCTTAGCTGTCAGATACAGTATTGGGCTCTGCTCAGCTCCAAGGGAGGTGGTTCATCTGCACTGGTGTTCACAGCTGCTGTTTCCCTCACCTTCGAGATGGCAGCCTTCAAATACTGCTACCCTTTGACTTCTTGCCTCCATTTAGATTTGCTTATCACTTCTTCCGCTCCAGAAATGTGGCATTTCACTGTTCCTCACCATAAACTATGAATTTGCATTTATAGAAGGGCTGAGTCATATACTTACTTCCTTGTGGTCCATAAAACTTCACAACAAATTCATTGAGTCCTCCTAAGATTGTGACTTCATGTTTGCTCTCGATACTGGATATATCAAGTAAAGGAAACATTTAGTCTGAGAAACAAAACACATTTACTCAGATACAGGTAACTTGCTGGAAGCCTGTCAAACCAAACAGTTTAAAACCAGATTTCAAAATATTCTACAATGAAATTTAAGAGTCTTGACACATCTGAATGACCAAACCATCATAATCACATTAGCAAAAGCCAGTTCTACACACTGAAGACTCCCTCCCCCCACACACTGAGCAGGAAAGGAACCTATTCTTTTTTTAATAGAAAAGATTGCCCAATCTTCAGAGTCAAAAAACACTAAATAGCTCTAAGGGGAAAGGAAGCATCATTGCTATCTACTTTTGTGGTGCTTAAGCTCTGATTTAAGAAAAAATGAAGTCCCTATCAGCAACATATTCGGAACCAGTATTCAAACTGCAGAGGGGAGCTAAAATTTAGAAACAGTAGAAACTCCAAAGCTTCGCTGCACAGAGAAACCACTGAACCGCAGGGGCAACGCTCAGAGCGAGGCCAAGACTCCGGGAGAGACCTCTCTCCATCCCAGCGCCCTGGATAGCGGCCACCAAGCACAAAGTCACCCTTGCCAACCGCTCACGTTAAATGTTTACTCTCCTGCCCAGATTAGAGAAGCAGAACTTTCCCCAATTCCTGCTCTGACAAATGCAAATTCTGATGAATGCAATTCCACTCGGCTGCCTTCAGTGCTGTCAGATGGCCTCCCACTGGTACCATGCAAATTACGGCAATCTGATGTTAATTTGACTTGCAAGACCAAGAACTCGGCATCTTCGGAGCAATGGCAGAAGGGTGAGATTGAGGCACTGTTACAGCACTAAAAGAACAACTGCGTCTCTAAACAGTTAAAGAGAGAACCAAAACACCAGTGCTTTGAGAAGGAGGGAACAGAGAACTGAAAGACAAGAAATCTTCATTTCAAGTAACGCTTAAGACAATTAACAGGGATGTTGCAGCATCCAAGCTTGCTGGAGAAGTTCTGCTATAAATCAGGGTTAATGGTTTGTGAATAATATCCTACAGCAATTACCTTTAATCGATAATCTTAATATGAATTATGAGGGAAGCATCAGGAAAGCAGAGCAGGAGGAAATCAAAGTTTTACTCCCACGTGAACTTCCAACAGCTCCACCGCTGCACCATGGAGGCTGTCCCCCTTTGAGGAACAGGGACACTAGCAGAGAATAACTAACAAAAGATCCTTAACATCGTAACACCGAGCTTGGCAGGAACCCTCAGTCAGGAGGAACAGAAGCCAGGTCCCCTTTATACCCAAGCTGGTGCAAAAGGTTTTCTTGCCACTCAAGGCACAAGATTGCTCCATGAATCTTTTTACTTTGCAGTAGTTACACTGACTCCCTCCCACCTTCACGGCACTAGGCAAACATCTGAGTGAGACCCAGCACACATACATCACTTAAATGCTCTTGACCCACCAGGAACTCAACCACCAAGGACAAGCAAGTGGGACCTACAACCAGGAACAAGTAATTCTCTGCTCAGGCCTATCTCTGATCTCACACCAGGAGCTGTGAAGTCTGCGTAAGGTGAGTCACACAAGGCACTCCAGGAGAAGAGGCTCCTGTATCCACAAGTGCCAACTCAGTCTCAGCAGTCTGCACGGGTACTTGGAAGCAGGATATTCGAGTTTCGTCTGCAGGGTCGGTCAGGATTTATAACAGTTCCTGAAGTACAATGACTTTCGGTTTGGACAGGGTTTTCCCATAGTGCCGGCTCCAAAAGATGCAATAACTCTCTTCCCCTTGTTCTAAAGAAGAGGGGAGAAAAGTTTATACCAGTTTGTTTTGGCTCAAGACTTTTCTTGGTTCAGCAGAAGCTTCTCTGCCCTACAGTGAGATGGGAAGTCACCCAAGAGCAGCTAGCACAGGGCAGATCAACACCTTGCTGCCCCGAGCGCAAGCGATTTCTCTGTTAAAAGCCATCGGGCCTCTCTGGGGAAAGCTGAGTCCCTAAAGGCTTGTGGAAAGTACCTTAGCATCAAAGCAAATGCTGCGGCTGGCTTCAGACCTGATGTTAAGGGACACTTAGCACCATATCTACTTGCATCACCCAGCACTGTGACAATCCATTTTAAACATAAGCTAGACTGATTTTAAGTTCTTTTGAAAGTGTAAGTGCTCATCTAATACATAACTATTCCACATTCAGGAATGGGCTCTTACACAAACCCTTCATACATGATGATGCCCAGAAGTGAAACATTCAATACTGAAGTATGTTAACACTTAGAGCAGCTTCACAGATCAGGTTAAATACAAATGGTTTTACTTAGGACTAAATCAAGCACCACTTAATAAAAAACAGCTCTCCAAGCCTGATCTTCAGAACATGCTCCTGAGCAGCTGCAGCGTACGCGCTCTGTAGCTCTGCAAGTTAATATCGACCATAAATTAAGCAGGGTTTTCTGCACTCAGACTTAAGCCCTAGCATTAAGACCAAAAATTTATTATTCTCCTCATTGTGAGAAGGACCTAGAATTCCTACAAAAAAACCCAAAAACAAACAGCGTGTGAGTAAGATTCAGGAAACTGATAGGCATGCTCCATGCTTGGGAACGACTACGTTGTTTATCAGCACGATGCAAGAGTTTGAGGTCAACCTGAAAATAAGGTGAACTTCAGCAACAAAGCCCTCGTATCAATATAGGGCAAGTTTCTGGAAAGACAAACACAGCTCTGAGGAAGTACAAGCTGACTTTCCTGGTCACTAGGCAATTCCATGTGAACCCACACTTCCTCCCGCGAGTGGGGTGAACCACCTCCCCTTGCCCTCTCCACCTGGCTTTCTCCGAAGGTAGAGATGTCTAGGCATTAAAAATCAAAGTCCCACTGGCAAAGTGGTTTAGGGCACTAGCAGGAAAAAGTGTATGCGACAGTTACAGGAGGAAGAGTATTTCCACCCTACCAGCTCCTTGCCTTCTCCAGGTCTTCAGGTCCAGTCCTTAGCACTCCTGATCCCCAGGAAACAACATTGCACAAGGTGGGACTCCAGGAAGACAGAAAACCGAGGCAGACCTCAAGGCTTCTTGAGGCAGAAGGCACTGCAACAACCACCCCATCCCACAACCACCCCATCCCACAGAGCCAGACTAGGGAGCCCTCTAACAGCACGAGGGAAAAATATGGGGCAGAAGGGACCTGAGACATTTGGAGGTTTCTCTGGAAGCACACTCCTGAGGGACAGTCCTCCACCATAACCGAGGGTAACATGTCCAGGAGTAAGGAATGCAGGCTCTGAACCAACTATTTGCTCAGCTCAGACAGATTTTTTCCATCAGGCAAAAGTCTCACAACCAAATCCCAAATGAATCCTGTTCCATACGTGCCAACAATTAATCAGCTGTCTCAGATCCAAGAGAGTTGCCACTTTGGAGACCTGCAAGACTTAAGAGAATCCAGCTGTGACTGGAGCACAGCAAAAACCTCTCCCCTACACTCAGAGCTAGACCAGGGCCTGGGCTGGATCCTGCAGCAAGCCCAGGTAGCTCCCAGGAAGGGAGAAAGTCCTCAGCAAGCCAAGTGCAGCTTCAGGAAGCCCCAGGAAAAGAGCATCGATATTTTGGAGCAAATCCTCCACAGCTAAGGTCTCGGCAGGTCTGTCAGTGAGGCAGCTCAGGCAAGGGCAGGCAGCTAGTCTACAGAGGTGACCAGACCCTTTACAGCACCCTCTTTACAGCACCCCTTTTCTCCCAGGAAAGCTGTGTTTGCATCCAGGACTCCCATCCACCTCCTCCATCCAATACTGATGTAAATCTGTGCAGAAAGCGCTCCTGTGAGGACTTCCAACACATAGTCAGTATTTACAGGGAAGACCACAAACCTCTCGCCTAGCTTTCTTCTATAGCCATTCTGTCCAGATGAACACCTCTACGCCAAACACCCATTTTGCCACTGCACTCGGTTATTTCGATTAGCAGAAAGAGAACAAGCAGTTAAAGGATAAAGGCTTTAATGTTCTTGATGCCCGGGGCAATTCGATGGCTCATACTAGCACGAGCAGTCTGCCTTGTTTCCAGAGCAGGGCACAGAGCTACCGCGTGTGTACGCAGGGGTGAGATCACCAACCTGTAACACATCACATATGCTGAAATGTTCAGCAGAAACACCACCAAATCCCTTTCAAGTTACTCAGCTTGCTCCTACTAGCCTAGGTGACTTATGGCCTCGACGGTTTCTCTCTTGATCTGGTAAGTATACTAATTTGACTTCGTGTCAAATATAGTTAGCGTAGAAGTCAGGAGAAAAATAGCAAAATCTGGACACAAGTCAGGTTTCTGTTTCTAATGGATAAGAAGCTCAAAAGCTTCACCTCAAGACTGCAGAAAGTAGAAGGGAGTCCTGAGGACCTGAAGATAAATTATCTTAGTCCCAACACTATTAGGGGAATTTTAATGACAGTGTGTGTCAAAAATATTTAGTTGACGATATGGAAAGCAAGCTTATTTTCAAACATCAATCCAGAAGGGGCTGCTGAGGAGAGACAGAAGGGAATTTTTGCTGCAGCTGACTACAGACTCCCCATATAGTGACTGAAAAGTGCCAGAAGCGCAAAGGCCAACTGTGATATGTATCAGCATGAGAGCAACACCCAGAGCCCCCTATCAAGATCAAGGCTCTATTGTTCAGGGTCGAGCTGGTAGGAAATTGTTTCAATCAGAATAAAAAGCGATTTAAAGCATTTTCCCCGTTCTGCTTTGGGACAAAAACACGCGAGACTTTTCAAATCTTGAGCCTTAGAGACTGTCCAGCCAATGGCCAGAAATGGACTGGGGCCGGGAATGGGCCTGTTTCGGGGTCAAGTTCCCACTCCCTCCTCCTCCTAAGCAGCCTCGCACAAGGCCACCCACTCTCCTAGGCCTGCATCGCCTCCGCAGTAATTAAAAAAAATCATTAGGATACAGCTTCACACCCAGATCTCCCAAAATCCCAGATGAGCATCGTGACCAACAGATGGCTAGGCTGTTTGTCTGGGGATTTTTGTTTTATTTTGTTTTCCCCCGGCAAACATTTATCCTTAAGAAACTCCCTCCATTAAGTTTCTCTGAAATTAGCATACGAAGTTAGAAGCTTGGGCAAATCAGTCTCCCAGCTAAAAATATTTCACTGAAAATATTCTCAGCAGCCTGGCAATACAAATGGCCACGAAGACCCTTGCCCTGAAGAGGCAGAGGAAGCAGAGCGCTGCAATGCCTCAGGGAAAAACGAAGTTTTGTATTTACCTATAGGCATCTCAATCCAAGTCTGCAGATGGGTCGATGGTCGTTACCAGAAAGCAGCCTCCTGCCTTCTTAGAAAAATCTAATATCTTATATCACTTTAGGAAACTTGTCTTCAGCTGTTCTCCTAGGTGAAGAACTTGTCTAGAAAAGACAGGTATCATGGGTTTTGAGGGAAAATGGTAAGGCCACATCTGTGCATGAGATAAAATGAACAACAGGAGTCATCCAACTCTGCTACCTAAGCAGCCAAGAGCTTCTCTTCGAGGAGGTACCTCACTGCATCTCACCACCTGCATGTTCACTGACAAAAGGTGTTTTAAAAACCAAGATGAATACTGTTAATTTTCCCCCTTGCCAAGAGCTCTGTGGGCGGCAAGCTCTGCTGGGTACCGCACGTGTGACGAAGGGGCAGCCGCCCGTTTGCCGGGCAGAAAGCACGACTGCTTCTCCGGAAGAAGTTGCACCTCTGATGCCATGAGGTATTTGCGGAGTTTTGCAACACAAATAGCCTCTAATAGCGAGACTGAGGGTTACTCACATCTATTCCCTTACAAAGGCGAGCGCGTTCCACTCCAAGAAACGCTTGCACAACCTGCAGTTATCTGCGAGGAGCCCTGTGATTTAGCAGCATTAGCAGCTACGCTGCAGCGTGGGCAGCAAAAGGGCAAGTTCAGCTCCGTTGCCTCCCTGCCCCCAAGCCCTCGCGGCCCGCTGTGCCTCCTCCAAACTCCCTGCCTTCATCCGAGACGGGTTACCCGAGGTGCCACTTACACACGTGAAACCACCGCCAGGACTCTGAAGTCACTTTAAAGCGCTAGGAATAGTCATATTTTCTTATTTCTTATTTTCCCAAAGTAAAAGCCGCTGCCCTTCACTCACATTTCGCTCCCTCCTCGCTTCTGCTGCGCTGCGGGGACCGATGCGGGGGAAAGGGCACCTCGGCAGAGCTCGAGCAACTTCTAAAGAAATACAAACTCTTGGGATTTCCCGCAACAGCAAGAGGCAGCGCTTCCTCCTCACCCTGATGCTTCTCCCAAACCGCTTCCCAGCTCCAGGCTAAACCATTCAGAATATTAAAATCCGCTGGTTCCCCCCCCCCCAGGTAGTCACTCGCATCGGCGCAGGGCACAGCTTGCAGTTTTCAGCTTCAAGGAAAGGGGTTTTTAGCAGAAATTTGTACGCTATCAGGGAAGAGAGATCCTTCTCAACTTACTCTCCATATGCTCTTCGCAATTTCACGTCAAGGGCGGCACATTTCCTGAGATGAACACCACCGTGACCGGGTGTCCTGCCAAAGGCGGTGCCTCCCCGTGCAGCCGCACGCGCTGAGGTGCCTCCCCGGCCCGACCAGGGCTTTTTGGGAGGAGGAACCGCCACTCCAGCGAGGGCTCCTATTTGCCTTGCTTCCTTTGGAGTCCTAGATGACTTATGTCTGGCCACTGCGCACTAAGCTTTGTGCCAAGAAACTGCACCAAGAAGGAACAGGTAGAAGGAAAAGTTGTTTCTTTCCCCCAAGAAGACACTTTGCAGAGGAGCTGTCTGCTATCAACTGAGTAGACTCTAAATTAACGTTTTTCCTATACAGGAGACACTCCAGACTTAATCTACTCTTCCCTCCCCAAAAGTGAGGGGAAGCATCATGAAGGGACAACACAAGCAATGTCTTACACCATGCCAGACTGAATAACACCCCCTTTTCCTCCAGGAGACAAACCTAATGCATTTTTCAACTTGCTTAGAAAAAGAGGTAGCAGACAGATACATATTTCTGCCATAGAGAAAATATTGGAATAAAGTTGTTTAAATTTGCATTCTCAAGTTTCCACTAGATGGGACACAAAGTTAATTGCAGCTGTGGCACCGAGAGGACCTTCACAGTCAGATGAGTCAGGAACATAATCAGCGTCTTTCTGACGGTAGATAACGAGTGCCGTAGCCAAACTCCAGCCTCGCTGCTAACGCACTGGCAGTTCATTTGCATTTATAGAGAGGAAAGACAAAACACACAAATGTTAGGCCCTCATTTCACCAGGTCTCTTTAGCCAAGCGCGTTTCAGGGCGAAGCTGGGTAGAGAACCAAGTGCCACCTTTTGATGAGCAGCGCACAGAGCTCTGCTTGCAAGATGACCGCGGTCTGGCGCTGCACGTGTTGGTGGTCAGTCCCAGGAGCAGCACGCTGCAAGGAAGCAGCGTGAAATCACTTGAAGCTGTGACACGGCAAGGGCTGCCGAGGTGCTGCTAGAGAAAGGCAGGGAGCTGCACTAGGCAAGGTGAGAAAAAGTCGACACAGGATTTAAGCGTGAAGGGACAGGATTTGATGAGAGGGAGTCAGAACAAAGTTGCAATCAACAGCACTTAATGTTACTGTGTATTACTATAACAGAGCAGCAGCATTTCCCCCTAAAGCACTGCAAAATGCGGTTCCTTCAAATCTCAGTAAAAGAAGATACACTATGAACCGAGAGAATTTAAGTGCAATTTGTCTGTAATAACGATAATCCTAGCTGCTGTGAGCACCATAGGGTTTGCTGGAGGTGAACTGCTCAGAAAGGAATAGTAAAGATGACAAAATGTAGACTGGTGACACAGGAACATGGCCCTGGGCTTATCTGGGGTGAGTGGAGAGGCAAAAAGGACGGCAAAAAGGACCACGTGGTAGAAATGCATCACTCCTGACCGGACGCGTGAGCCTCCAGGAGAAGCTCCAGACTAGCTCCTCACCTGGCATGAGCCAGTCGCAAGGGAAACGCAAGTCAGATCTAGAAGCAAGGACTACAGCGGTATTAGCTTACATGGCCATACATCTGTCTCCAAACTAAACCATCAGATACAATATTTGCATTGCTACAGCTTCCACCAAGAGAAGTTTGTTACCATGGTGATCATATGTTTGGAGGGAACTCAGTATTTAATGCAAGAATAAAGCTTCTCAAACAAGTGCGAAATTAAGTGCATTTTAAGTGAAATATCAGAAGGAGAAAAAACAGTCATTTCTTCTTCCAGTTGTGCTTGCTGTAGTCATTTCCTCTGTCTGCGAGTGCAAGAAGCACCCAAACACCCCTGAAAGAGAAACTGTGGTTGTAAAACCACAGAATTGAGAGCGTGGCTTCAAGTGTGTGGTACGCTTGACACCAACTTTAAGATTTAAATGCATTTCCAATGGACTGTGCCCCAGACACACTCTACAAGAATGTACCACGTTTCTTAAAAGCAGAAGGCTTTTCATGTGTTTTCACAGTTGAAATACTTAACTGATTTAGACTTCCTGAAGACATCTATTATTTTAAGACAGTCTTCTCCCTCAGTGAAGTTTGTTTTAGATTTCCATAGAGTTTACTGAAATACTTTTTTACTCCAAGACACCTACACAGTCATTTGGAAACTGCAAGCATGTCAAGCCACCTCTTGCCTGTAAGGGGCTCTGAATCAGGCCAGGGAGACTCACCAACAAGGGGATGTTGGTATGATGGAGTTCAAGGTGATGTAAATTAACACAGAACTGAGAAAGCATCAAATAAGGGAATGTTGAGAGCTATTTTAAGAGATACTTCACATTGGGATGTCTCTTCTCAGCAAAAACCCTGAAGTCCTCCACAAGAGGCACCACACAAATGTACTTAAGCCTTAAAATACTGAAAAATATTTTGGGGGAAAAAAGGTGTTTAGAGTTCTGTCTATGATCCTGCTCTGTTGGAATAAGGGCTGCATATATCAGGCAATTTTCTTCCCCCTTCTTTTTGTGTAGGCACAACAGAGGAGAGGCTGAGCAGAAAATGCTGGTTCAGTGCAAAACTGCTTGCAACACAGCAAGAATTGGTCCATTTGATAAGCCTCGGCGATGACAGCAAGATGGT
This sequence comes from Casuarius casuarius, assembly GCA_003342895.1. Lineage (NCBI taxonomy): Eukaryota > Metazoa > Chordata > Aves > Casuariiformes > Casuariidae > Casuarius > Casuarius casuarius. The sequence goes on along the minus strand of PTFA01000147.1, from coordinate 2,365,256 downwards.
TAGTTGCTTGGCCCACCTCCCTAAAAAATACAAAAGGGTTTGGCAATGAGACTGGAAAGAATAGCCGTGGGGCACCTACTTAGACGCACTGCCTCCACTTCCTCGAAAACCGGATCTGTGGAAGAGGCCTGCTTTGCCGACCTTTGCTACAAGCCTACCGGAGTCCAGAGCTGCAGCTGAATTTCTGAAAAAAAGAGCAGAAACAAAGGACAGAGCTACCCTGTAAGCAACTCTTATGCCAAGGGGACTGAGCTGCTCTTACACCGAGGGGACTAAGCTATCTGTGGTGTAGCTTTGTTCTGTTGAGCTCCTTCCAACATCGCAGCAGCAGATGCAACAGTACATACAAGTACCCCATGACGAATGCCTTGCTCACCTGAGGTCACGTCTGCACTAGGTTCTTAAGAGGATTTTGTAAATATTCAAACCTTAGTCTTCAAAACTGAGCCAGCAACATCCATTTGAAACGCCAGTTAGAGCAAATCGTGTTTAAATTATAAATAAGACTCAGAGCCTGGAGCAAGCATTGAAGTGGACAGTGCCAGTGAAAATTAAGCAGCACAGGTCCTCAGGAAACTTCGATTTTACGCATTCAACAGCAGTTAGTGTCATGCAGCAAGCGCCAGGAGCTGTGCCGCCACTGGAGCAGCACCATCACCTTTGGGTCAGTTCCAGGACTTAAAGAGCCCAGGAGATCTGGGGAAGCTCTCCCAGCTGAGCTTACAGGCTTAATATCCAATATCATACTTCTGAACTGTCACCCATCTGGGTGTTTTCCATACCAACGAGAGAGGCCATAAGGTGGTCTCTCAAAGGCACTTTGGAAATGATTTCTCCCTCTAAAGGAGAGGGCACAGCTTACATGTGTTTGTTAAATTACTCTACTACTTGAGTCAGAAGCTGCTGCATTGCTGAGCCTACCTGGAGAAGGGCTATTATCTGCCAGTGAGACTAGCTTTAAAATAAATCTCAGAAACCACTAGTATTTCTATAGCATGGATGCAGGAAGCAGAAGCACACAAATTGCATTCAAGAATTAAGCTAGAGATTAAAAAAACTTCCCTTGACCTCAAGTCATACAGTGAAAAAGGCAACATGTGGCTTCAATCTCAATTTCACACTGTCCCTGACAGCCCAATTTGAAGTAACACACGATGCTCTCCCAGATACAGGTGTTACTTTCAGGGCAGATCGTATCCTGAGGCACCTGCTGATTTCTGTTCCTTTCAAACCTCTTTATTAGAGATGAACTTTTTCTGGAAGAAGAAAAAAAAATAAGTTCTGCTCTTCCTTAGATTCCCAGTTTCAGCAGACAACACATGAAGTGACTCACTGGCAGGAGGAAGATCAGGATGACCACCACGCTTGGGGCAGTCTATCTGCGCAAAGGGGCTTATACCGAAATGCCCGTTAACGAAACGCTACCATTAGCATGCCTGTCGGCAGCTTGTAAGGGCACATCTAAAAATCATTGATCAGGGACCTGAGGGCAGTATGCCTTTTATAGATCACCTGCAAAAACAGGAGTATCCGATTTGCCCTCTTATCTATGCTAGAGCAAGGAGATCTGTCAGGACTTCTGAAGGGATCGGATTTGTTTCTCCCCCTCCTTGGTCTTGTGAAAAGGTATCTCAGAAAAGATGTTTTAAAGGTAGATCTCAAACGGGATTTTCCACACACGCAGTGTTGCTTTGAACCTGAACAAATGCTCTGAAAGACAGAGCATGACACCTCTTATATCTGACTTTGAGACCTAGTGAAATGATGACAGCCACGACTGCAGCTTCCAACACAGACCACGCACTGCTTTCTCAAACCAAAGCAGGAAAAAGTGATTTAGGAACAAGCACCTTTCAGACCTTGGCTACACATAGCAGGAAAAGCATGTAGACACTGTTTTCTTTCTTTCTAGGTCACCTGTAACACTAAAGGTGAAAATACCAACAAACAGTAGAGTTCAACGCACCAAGAAATTGCAGTTCCCACTTGCTGATGGAAAAGGTGTAGGAGTTTCCTGGGTGGCCCATTTTTGTACACAAACTCCTACTACGCTGTTGTCATCTCTATTAAATCAATTACCCCCTTTCTTCTCACTACGGAAGGAGAGCAGTGGAGCACTGCAGCATATGCAGCATTTCCCCAGCAGATCCACTACATAGATCTGATGTCTCAGTGCAGACAGACAAGATGCACAAGACAACTGCTTTTGCCCTAACTTTATTTTGTTCAGTCCTTTTGACCATCTATATTTAAGGGTTTAGCTTGTAAAGACACATCTATCACTCAGTTTTCTACTCAGTTACTCCAGCACCTGGTCTGGAAGCTGAGGCCAAGTCAAGGCTTCCACTGTACCTATCAGTCTCAAGAAAATACTAATAGTCACACATTTTCAAGGCCGGGCACAGGGTCAGTACGTGTCATCAAGCCACTAACACCAACCAGAAAAAGTCATGCCATGCTTGCAGTTAATGACCAAAGCACCTGCAAAAAGTCCACTTGTTTATCCTCCCAGACGTTTAAGTTTAAGAATCATCAGGTTTTGTATCAAAAAGTTAAATACTTGCCTGTTAACAGGTATTTTTTTTTAAGAGTCCCAGGCTCTTCTGAGGGTTCTTGGTCCCAGGCCCGGACCGGCGGGCACCCTCGCCCCGGAGCGCCGCCACGCTRCATTCATTCAAGCAAAATGCCGTTTTGGGGTTTCTGGATTTTGAAGTCGGGGCCTCCGCTCAGCAGAGGCAAAAGCCAGCAAGCCGTCCTGGCTGCTCCTCAAGYGCGGCAGCTTTCTCCAGCTCTGTGGCCAAGCCTCCGCAAACACAAGTCCAAGCTCAATCTCAGCATCGCGCAGGAAGGCAGAGGTTCATCAAACCAGCCCTGCCACCAGCACCACCACCACAATCGGAGGAAGGGGGAAAAAGGTACATTTTTCCTTTTTTAAACTTGACCAGCAGCACAGCAGAGCGTTCCTAAAGCACAGGCACACATAGTCCTTACAGCCTTGACCAGGCAGAGGCTGCCTTCTCCTCCGAAACGACCGCTCTGAGCCATAGGGATGGAAGAGCTGGAGAAAACACCATGAACTTTGTTTGGAAGGTGCCCTCACAACCGATAATCTTCAAGGTTTTCTAACCAATTCTCACTGCTTCCTACCCAGCAGGACATCAGCATGGGACAGTTAAACCAGGACATCAGAGCGAGTCTGCATCTACTAAAGGCAGGAGCCAGGCCTCATCACCGAGTCCTTTTGCTTCTGATCCAAGAGCTTGTTCTAGTACATCTGCTCAAGCTTAATTATCCCCCTTCTTCCTCAGGTCCCTAATGAGAGGCACACCAGTTCTGTGAAGACACAGCTCAGGGGATTTCTACAAATTCACCATTCCAATTTATGTCCACGCATTTCTGATAGCCGGAGGAAGAACACTTGCCTCAAGGTTTCCTGGAGGAAAACAATACTTGAAGTGTGTAATGTGGATCAAAAAAGCGCAGTCAATTYAAGACTGAACTTTTTAAATTTTGTTCTGCATACATCACTAATACAAGCCACACTCAATATAAATGCTATTGATTCAACCACCACTATTCCGAGCTTTTAGACTGTTACTGAGTTTGGGAGAGAGGAGGCAAGTGCTTTCTTATAATTAGTTAAATTCAGCTGAAAAAGAAGATTCCTTGACATCTTCTGCTTGGGTCGCCATTATAGAAGGGACAAAGGAACACGACTGCAACCGCACAGAAAACTAATTAACACAGTTCAGTCGTTAGCTGCGCAGCTGCCTGGAAAGTGGGATTTTGTCACCGAGTTTGAAGTATCTCCCCTCCTTCAGAGACGAGCTGAAAAAGAGCAAAGCTTACACGCTACAGAACAAAAAGCCTAGCAGTGACCTACGCCAGATGCTCCGAATTACAGGTGACCTCCAGCAGACCCAGCAACAGTTTCAAAGACACACATTCATCACAGCCTTCTTTAATAAATCAGAATTAAGCGGACTTGACACATTTTACGCCGTTTTTGATGACAATATTGCTAATCTAATGAAAATCCCCAATTAACTAGTGTGCTACCGCAAATAAACAGAATCCTGAATCAACCAAGGAAGCTGCAATAAAGAAGAGCTAGAAATTGCAAAACCAGTGCATTGCTCCTGGAAGGCTTGAAATTTTTCATTGCACTGTCAGAGTAACTGTTATTCTTCCCCTCTACTCATCTCTGCCATCTTGAAGGTTTTAGCAGAGATGTGGGGCTTGAAAGAAAGGAGGTGGGAGCRTTCTCTATTTGAGATGTAGTTTAACGCTAATGAGGAAAGCATCTCCTCTTTGCTCCAAGAGCAAATGAGCTGTCCCCATCCCCAAATGACACAAGACCTCCAACAGTGATCTGAGTTCAACCACCTGCCACTTCCCAACCACAGAGACAGCCGACAGATACACCGCCCATCCAAAATTGGACAGGACAACACATCTCGGAGGAGGACCGGAGTTGCTATCAGTCCAGACGGGATTCAAGCCAGTAATCCAGGAGGTGAAAAGCTCCATATCCTATTACTAGCTCAGCAAACGGTGCCCTTCCCACAACTCCCCCTCCGTTTCGTACGGTGTTATTCAGMAACTTTGCAAGCAAATCTCAGTGGTAAATCTGCTCTGCATAAGGGAAGGAAAACAAACAAAAGCTACCCAAAAAAAGCAAGAAGCAACTGGGGATCTCGCCCCTCGTACCTTGCCTTCTGCCCAGGTATTCTGCTGATACACGACCAGCTGTAGCGCGCAGTCCAAGCGGATGGCCCAGAAATAGGGACCAGGCAGGAGGCTGGATACGAAGCCTCACACTTCTGGCTCATCTGCTAAATTTAGCCCAGTCTGGTAATGACCTAAAAACAGTTGATGCGAGTCCTGTGAATCATGTGGCAGTCTGGTCGCTTCCATTCAGTGCTTAGGAGAAGAATGTGCATGCTGCAAAGTCATCGTACACTTCGGGTGACTCCAGAGGGGAAAACCTGAATGGTAAAACCTAGTGATCAGCTCAAGCCTATGATCCATCCTATATTGTGCCTAAGGATTAGGGGGACATGTTTCCCCAGGGTGTTTCACATGCTCTTGACCTCAATTTTTGTGCATTAAGGGAAACAAGCAAGAAAAAACTGACACCAGAAACAAGGCAAGTCACATAAGCAAAGCAGAACCACATAACCTGCCAGCTCAGGACCCTCTTTCCTTTAAGGGGCTCTTTGGCTGCTTGAAGCCCCTTGTGAAAGGGAGCAAGCCTTCAGCATCACGGCCCCACACGTTTGACAGCGCGCCCTTCCACTGGGCGCTCGTAACAAATCCCCAGCTGTTATTTGAAATAAAACCAGGACCTACGGAGGATTACAAACTTCACGTATCGTAAGACCTGCTTCTTGCGTCTTACAAGTCTGCAGAAAGCTGACAAGATAGTTTCACGCAGAATATCCTGTTCTGAAGTGTCCTAATTATACTGAACTTCAGGTAGCAGCAAAGAATCTGTGTCTTTGGAAGCCACTAAGAGGCACAGAGGACAATTTAAGGACTCACTTGCTACTAAGCTGTACATATTCCAAGACTCTTAAAAAAAMCCCTAAAGCAACTCCCGACTCTGAAGAATCCAGTTACGCCCCAGACATACTGAGCAGGAAGTCCTTGCAAACAGTCACTGAAGTCCAAAAAAGGAAACTATATGAAATGCAATACTCTAAGGCATTTAAACAGAGGACCACAACTTTTGGCTCTAACAGGACAGAGATACTGGTTCAGACTCAAGGCAGTCCTCTACAACACAAGCTGTTCTTGTACATGATCCTCACTTACACAACCAACTCCGGATAAAAGCTAATGGAGGAAAAAGTGTGGAAGGCTCTGAAGCCATGTACACTATATAACAGTTTTAGAAGAAGCACCAACACTGTTTACAAGGAATATTTCAAGAGAGCCCGGTCTCTGATGGCCTTCCCTACGATGTCCACATGGACAGTTGTCCAAAGTACATTTCGTGCCATGACTGAATAGTCATAACATGCAAATCATCCTTGCTCAACCCTCAATCTTATTCCAACACGTCATGCTGAAGTAATAAAACATTTTTCCTCTTACAAAGAACTGACATTTAAAGATTTAACGCAGGTCAGGCTGAAGGGCCAAATTTTAAGTGAGTAGAAATCACTGCAAAGGTGAGTCAAGGAAGCACACCAGAGGATCTGCACAWATCCACCTCGGCCTGCAAGAGCTGACGTGACCTGGCTCAAGGAAGAGGAGCTCCCACAATATTTGCATTTGATCATTTTAAATCCTAATGCAAGAATCCAATCATCTAGTTTCAATATATACTGGACATCCAACATTTGCCTCCTAAGCAATCTGTATTCTAAACTTGTAAAATTGACTTAAGCAGAGGATGGTCAGATGGTTTAATTATCCAGTGGTCAATACGCCTTGCAGGACTGGACATCGAGTTTATTTCGATGGGTCAGCAAATGTTCTTATTTCTTTGAGAGCACATTCGTGTTTGCGGCATGCTTTCATTAGCAAAACAGTGCCTTTCCATGGATACGGGGCTTAACGTTATGAGTATATTATTGTTAATCGTTTCAATTTTACAGTTTTTTATTGGCAAGATGTGAGTCTCAATACTATGCTGGGGAAATTCAAGCTCAAACCAATTACTGAAGAGGGGCTTGAAGTTTAAACGACCTGCTGAAACTGTAGGGGCATATTTCTTCAGTCTTGCATTTAACCGCAAACAGCGTTTTGAGCCCATCGCCCCACCCAGCCGCTAGTGCTGTGGCTGTTCTCTACGTGTAAAACGCACTGCGCGTTTGCCTTCTGCAACGTTAGCAGAAAATGGTTGTTAACCAGTGCAATCTCCCTCTTGGTCCCAACAAGGCAAGTATTTAAGCTTACCTGTAAATGGCAACCTTCTGGTCACACTGCCAACATCAAGCAAAAACACATGGCAGAAACCATGAAGTAATAAAAAAAAGCTTATGACTAACTTAAAACTTTCTCAGCAATCATAAGTAAGCCAGAATCTGTTTAAATCCAAGATCTTGGAGCTTTATGCAAAACACATTAGTTCATTATTGTGTCCACAATTAAAAAAAAAATCTCTGAACAGCAGTAGACATAAGCTTACTTGCACAGTGCCACTAGCCCTTGCAGATACAAGGAGGGTGAGTTAACATCTCCTCACATACCTTCCCTTTCAAGGGACACCAAAGTACAAACTCCAGTACTGTGTTACAAGGATCTGGTTTCTGACATGTCTTTTGACTTTTCAACTCAATACGCCCCAACCTCTCACAGCCACATTCTCCTTTTTGGATCTAAGCTCACCCCCAAAACTGTGCACGGATTCCTCCATTAGACCAGAAGTATTAAACTACCTATGATACCAGGCCTGTTAAATAAACCACCGATCATTTAGCTTCCTTATTTTCACCGTTTCCCTCATTTCACAATTGACACAGTGGCAGGTTGAAAGCCTTAAAAAGGTAGAAGATGCTTTCAGCAGCACTGAGGAGTAAATCAGGATAACCATACTGAGTCACATCACACACAGCTAGATTTGACATTTCCAGGATCAATGTTTCACTCCGGGAAGGGTTGTTGCTTTATTTCAGTCTTGTTTACTTTACAATCCTATCACACAAACTGGAGCATTATCAAGCTAGACCATCACCACGAGTTTCGTGGAAATCAATCCACAACGTGTTGCTCTTTTCCAAGCACACTACAACTTCCCAACACAAAACAGGTACCTGCAACAAGTACAGCAACGCAGCGCGATGGCAGACTCTCCCCCAGGGCCACCGACACGGACACATCTTGCCTGCAGAATATCATCTCAGCATGGAAGCAGCCCAGTTACTGTGAGGTTTAAAACTTGCATTGCTGCTACACGAAACCAGCACTCTCCGCATCCAGATTTAGCTGTGTTAGCTTTGAAGATTTCAGGAAGGTCAGCAAGGTTGAGGTAAGGATATTGGAAGAAAAGACTCAACTGGTTTCATTTGGCTTCAGCAGGAAGGAGACAGCAGAAGGACATTAGGTTCCACCAGCTTCCTCCGATGAAGCAGCTTTGATGTGGATGTGTCATCAGGGAGGCACCTCTGCCCCACACCCTTAAAAGAGGACCTTCCCCAGCAAAAGTCTGAAAACAGCCAGGACGTGAGGGCAACTTTTAGACTGCTGCCACAAGTGTTTGCATCAATAGGCTACATTTAAAGAGGGGCAGAAAGTGTGAAAAACGATCAGCCTCTGCCAACCCCATCCCCAACAACAACAACAAAAAAAACAGATTATACCTTAAGTAGTAAAGTAGGAGATGAAACTACTTCTTCAGTGTTTTCTCCCCCTCTCTCCTTACCCCGCTGTATCATTCCCACTCATTTTTCATTCCGTTTATTCCTCTTCGAAAGTAGGAATGTCAGTTTTTCCAGCTCAGAGGATCTGCAGCATTTATCACCCACTCCAACGCCACGTCCTGCTCCTCCTGGTTTCAGCAGCAACCAGCTCCTCTCAGTGCAGGCCCTCAAAGGCTGATTAGTAGGTATAAAAACATCCTCCAATGCATCTTAAAACCAAGCCTGAGGTTTTTTGTTTTTTCTTTTAATAAAAAAAGGCTTGGGTTTAAATCATTCAGGATTGACCAACCAAGACTCAAAGGAAGAGCTTTGTTTGCCCCCAAAAGCAAGGTTAGTCTAAACTCCGAGGCCCCATGCACATCACTGATTAAAAACTGAACTACAGCTTTGGAGCACAGTTTTAAGAAAACAGCATTCAGATCTAGAGATGCTTTTAAGTGCAAAGTTACTTGCTCTACAGAGCTCCAGTCAAACCTTGGCAGACGACCTGGATTTATGCTCGTATCTGTTTTTTCCTGTTGCAAAAAGCGGATTTCTCCCTGGACACTCTCCCCTGCCCCAGATGCTTCACTTCACAGCTTCAGAGCACGACCGCTCCTGCCGCCATCAAGACAAAACAAAGCCACACAGCAAGCCACGAGATGCCAAAGTGCTTATGTTAATAATTTATCAAACATTTCAATTTTGCATCTATTAATCTACCATGCAGGAGGTTAATCAAGGACACCAAACTGCTTCAGTATTGGATACGGTCTTTTTTAAAAACAGCTTTTTTTCCTCCCTCTTTTTGTTTTTTTAAAGACTGAACGTTGTTTGAGCATCTTACTCAAGACTGCAACAGCTAAGAATTAAAGTACTAGGCCAGACCGGTGATCTGGCACGCGCATTATCCCATCTCCGAGCCAGGGCCGGCACCAGCTGTTTCAGATAAAGCAGTAAGAAGCACTACAGTAGGTAGGTGAGAAAAACATGACTCCAGAAACATGACTCCAAAGTAGTTTCTTCCTAGCTCCCCAAGACTGGGGGAGAAAATGTCTCACAGAAGAGTGTTTGTGCCAGCCTCTGTCCCTTTTACMCTTCCTACAACAATTTGGGGTATTCTTAATAGCTGTACGAGTGCCTGAGCCTATTTAAACCCTGCTAGGTTTTAGTCAAAATCTCAGAAAATTTTACAGGCTGAAAGAAGAAAGAAAAAAAAAAAAAGAAAAAAGACAGACTTGCTTTAGTGCAAACACACTTAAGTTGACCTTTCAGCGTCACACCTTGCTCAGGGTCTGCGAGAAGGCAGATCCATCCTCTCTCAACACCACTCATTCATTATGCACACCGCTACCCCATCCCCTCTCCGTCACCTCCACGCTAATACAGTCTGCCCCAGTACAGGCATTATAAAAGGTCCACAGACGACTGACTAGAAACAATCAGCTGTTACATGCAGAGCATCCTTGCAGCCGGGAAGCCAGCGGTGATTTGCACATCTATAATTCACATGCCGGGTCCCCTCTGCCTCCCCCACCACCGCTCTCCAGGAGGAGCGCTCCAGGCCAGGTGAATTTGGAAAGGCCCCCTGGAATTTGGAAATAATGCAAAATTTATCCAACAGTCAACTGTCAGCTTTTAACCTCGACCTTTCACGGGGGATGACAAATGCCTCCAGGGTTAAGCCCCTTAAAAAACAGCAATTGTCATAAATGCTGACTTTTCCTAACCACAACACTAACCCAGATTTAACACATTCATTTTTAAGAGAGTATCACAAAAAAATGAAGCCGGCTACAGCCAGACAGTACAAAACGTTTCAGAACAATCCACACAGACACTCGAGCTATTGTACAATCTCAGAGAAAATATTTTACCCTTCTTCATTCTAGCATGTAGTCCAAGCAAAGCATGCGCCAGGGAAACGCAATCACCTCTGGAAGGCAACATTTGACTCTGAGAACCATTTTAAATGGCTACACTAAAAATCCCCTGCCCACACTGAATCACTGATATCTTGAACTCTATACTACCTTCTGTGTTTTCCTGCATACCGCTCGTGCAGAATATAAAAGCRTGTTCTGCAATTCATAGCTGAGAAAGGATTTCAGTCAGCAGAGCAACGACGATACCTCAGCTCAGAAGCGATGTGTGCAGATACCTGGTGCGACGCACCTGACGCCAAGAAAACAGACTATGACTGATCTGGCTCCTCTTTGAAGGCCAAATCGATTTGCTGGAGGGAATAAGCCAAGTGATTTAAGACTACAGGACGGTGCCGTACAGCTCTCAGAAAGCCGCAACAGCAACAAAAAAATCTCAGACCCGAATCTAGCATCAGGCCCAATTCACAGAGAATCATTAACGGCTGCGCGTGCCCAAGAGGCAGCGAAATCGCCTCTCTCCAAGAGGCTGTAAATCCACCCTCAGCCCCAGACAGACCATTACCGGCAACGCTGAGGAACTGGACGACGACAGAGATGGAAGATGAGGATATAACATTTAGAGATAAGTGGTTATAAGGCGGAAGGGAGTGACTGGGGATGGCGAGAAGAGCCTTGTAAAGGCTACGTAGAGGTGGCCTTCGTGATGAGTAAGTGGGTGTGCGTATTCCTTTGGAAGAGCCGAAGAGTATTCAAAGCGTATCAGCATCAGTTTTGAGCATCACGAGAAGGTGGAACAAAGAGAAATAAGAATTAGGGGGGAAAAAAAGTGAGAGCTTCATAGTTCTGCCCCCAGTAAAACCAACTTGGACAGTTTCCACAGGATGTGGTCGAAGGTCCACCACTTGGGGCATTTTCTAGCGTCCAGGGCAGTGCGTTTGCAAGCGCTCTGCTAGGATCCACGGGCGCTGGCATACAGGCTGGATGACCTAATAGAAACGAGAGATGGCAAGGTCGTATGATTCTTTAGTCATGCGAGCTCTATTTTGGTGAAGAAAAACAAAGAGCAACGCTCCACGTTCATTATTCCAGAAAGACATGGACAAAACCCACAGGGAAATGGAGGGAGTGAAAGGAGGGAGGCTGAACGCACACAATGAAATGCTCAACTCCTATACGCACACCCACGTATATAATTCACATTCAACATTAAAAAAAAGTTATTCAGCAATCTCTCATCTTTGCTGCCAGAAYAATGTCCAGAACTCAAAGAGAGTAAACCGGAAAATTCAGACAKCTCTCCCTCAGCACCATGTCACCGCTAATTTAAGCGGACAGCAAAATGGATAGTTATTTGGCTAGTAACCCATCCTGCATGGGAGACTGTCCCTTTAACTGCAGGCACTCTCCTACCTTAACAACAACCTGTTATGTGCTTATCCTGGTTGTGACTCGGATTATATCATGGTTTAAGAAGGGCACCAAGCACCAACAGGTGCTGAGAACATTAAGTTATACTGCAACTAGCAATCACTCTTCCCTGCGCTGGTTTCGGATGTACTGTTCCCTCCATAATAGCCTGCTGTTGCCCAATTCCTGCTGCTTTAACTTGCTTTAAAGGAAAAAAGTCAAGGAGAAAAGTCTATTAGAACTCTTATTTTTAGCACTGCTTCATTTTTGCTTGCAGAAGGATACAGGACAGGGAAGGGCAGAGGACTGGAAACAWGGGATCGTGCCCAAGAAGTAGAGCTTGTGCATTTGGGGCTGTGGTCTTGCGGTGGGTGGGTAGAGTTGCCCTCTACGAGACAAGGGCAGGATTGCCTAGCACTGCCGGGGCGCTCCACCACCGAGCGCAGAGCTGGACACCGCATCGCCGGCRACGGTGGCCTTCACCTCGAGACAGCAAACCCAGAGTCGCCAAAGAGAGCTGCGACCACCTTGCTCTAGAGCTGATCCAGCAGCGAGCCGCAGCTCCCACCACGGCAGCAAACGYGCCCCAACGCTTTGAAGGAGGTGCTCAGCACCTTCCAGGATTTGCTCCCTTAGCTTATGGCACAACCATCTCCTCAACCCACTCCATGCGCCGCAGTAGGCAGGTACTAGAGTCAGGGTAAGATGTAGCAACCAAGCATGTAGGTGAGGGACAGATTAATTGATGTTCTTCTAAAACCAAGAAGGAAACACACTCCGAGAGAGCAAAACCCTGCCTCGAGGTCCAGGGCCAGCCCCATCCCACTAGCCACTCACATGCAAACAAATATCCAGCAACATCAAGGCTTTGCTTATGAGCTTTCCATACATTTTTTTTTTTTAAAGAGAAAAATTTATGGCAGTGCACAGTGATAACCACAATACACAGGCTGTACTTACATGAAGATTAGACACAATATTTCAGTGGCAAATGAAACAATGCGGCRTCTCATCAGGGGGCATCCTCTGGTTAATCCTACACATTAAGACTTTAACAGGGTTTGCAAGATTCACAGCCATGATAGAAGCTAATGATATTGGCTGCCACTGCTACGAAACGCTGAACATGTGGGAGTGCACTCGGCAAGATGCGTTTCCAAAAGCTTGCCGGGAYTGTAATATAGTCATGATGACACCCAGAAAAACAATCACCTACTACAAATCCAAGGCTGCCCAGATCACTGTATGCCTCTGCTACGAAGGACAGAAGTATTACGYATGCCTTTCCAGACATAGCAGTGCAGAGGCGAGCAGGGACACCATTTTACAACACAAGCCACTTGTCTTCACTGAAATCCTACAGCCACTTATGTTTTTAATATACTGTTACTGCAAAGTAAGAGCCTCCAAGATTTGTTTATCAGCATTTAGTAAGCTAATATCTAAACAGATATTAACTAAACAGTCTCAAGAAGTGCTTCTGGGTACCATAAGCATAATCCTAAAAAAGATGGCTATAGTACTCAGTACACCAAAATCATTACTCTAAGGAGTGAGACACACAAATAGTTAAAATTAACCAAATGCAGAGAGATACAAAGACTTTATTTTTTCTTTCTTAAATAGGGCCAGGATGTCAAGCCAGCACAGGCACTCTGCTGTAAGCTGTTTTAACCAAACTCATATTATACAATTTCATCCCAACGACCATTGCAATTACATTATTAAGCAGGTGCAGCACTCTTTCAGGTCTGCTCGGCAGCCGAGGCCTCAATAGGCTCCGCAATCAAACTGACAGGGCCACAATGGACGAGCGAACTCACAGCTCCAGCCAAGAGCCGGTCCCGGGAGGGGAAGAAATCCGGCCGCGAGCAAAGGCGCCACGCTCGGCTCCCAAAACGGCAAGACGATACCCTTGGAAGTCGTCATTTAGGCAACAAAGGTTTTTTTTTCCCAAAGTTGGGTTGGTTTTGGCAGAACAATACGGGGATTTAAAGCTCTCACAGYGGCAGGTAGCGCCACACATTCTGAGCGGAGTTTGACGATATTTTACTTATAAATCACAAGCCGTGCCAGCACTTCTGACTGCTTCAAGGAGAGGAAGGGGGGCTGCAAGAGCCAAAACCGAACCGTCACCAAGTCTTTGTACAGTCGGAAGCACCACCACATCCCTGGAGGCCTCATTAAAACGGAGCCCCAGAAGCGGAGCAGCGCGACACGYTGAAATTCACATCCTGACTTGTAAAACTTTCCAGAACTGTCTATCCTTAAAAAAAAAAACCCCACACCACCAAACCCTACCAAAACAAGACATTCCAGCGCACATGCTCTTCCCCTGGGGACAGGCCAAAGAGAACAAAGACACGTGACCGCCCTATTGCTCAACGCGCTCTTGGAAGGTGTTCAAGCAGGATGAGGAGTGTGGGGTAAATTCCTTTTTATGTTCATTATAGGCTTACCCCACAATGTAAACCGCGTCCTACCCGTTGCCTCAACCGATCTTAGTGGAGCAAACTCGCTGAGTTTCATGACGACAAAACCCTCCGCAGGTAAACTAAGGAGCTTTGTACCTTTATTGCAGGACGAGACTAAAATTAGAAAGCGACTCTCGCTCTGTGAATTACTCCCCGATAGCTCCGATGCACGTTACGAACGTTCAGCTTTGTAAACTGGCCAAAACGGGGAGATTCAAACCAAGTTGAGCTCTGTTTATAATTCCTTTCATGCACTGAACGGGGTGACACTTCCCTTTTCTAACATCAGCCCCGACGCTTAAAAATAGAGCTCGGAGACTACGACCGAGCCGGGAGCATCTACCCACAAAAGGAGGAAAATAAATCAATGCAAAATAAACTCCAGGCAAGGGGAGGCCACAAGCGGCTCGCCCTGCGGAGCCCACGCCAAACAATAAGCCCCGTGGGGAGACCCCCATGGGCGGCGGGCTCCGTGGGGGCCGGGGGGCCGGTCCCCCCGCCGGTGTAAACACGCTGGGTCGGGCTCCCCATCAGCTGTCGCCTCGCTCCGCCCCGGCCCCGGTTTCCGGGTAGTAACAGAGCAGCCAATCCGCGGAGTTGCGAGCTCGGCCCGAGGCCTCTCGCCTGCAAACACGGCGCCGAGGCCGGCGGCTCGCCCCGAACCGGGAGCCCCGGCAGCCCCCGGGGCCGAGGCGCCCCRGCTCGCGGCCTCCGGCTGCGGCGCTGCCCCCCGGGATGCCCCCGCGCACCGAGGCTGCTCGGGATCCGCTCGCGAGATGCTCCGGAGGGGCCAAGCCGCCCCGCAAAGCCGCTTTGCCGGGGGGGGGGACACGCAGGGCACCCCTGGGTGCAGGCAGCGGGTCCTATCGCAGCACCCAGGAGGTCTCCGAGCTCGGGGAGGGGGGCGGCAGCGYGGAGCCCCGCTGCAGGCCCTTCCCCGGCGTTTGCACAACGTCGGGAGCGCGATGGGGAGAGAAACAATGAGTGACTCAGAGTTTCAGCACAGAATCATCCGGGCGATTATTAAACATCGGTTCAGCACATTAACGCGCACACACACACACACACGGCTCCCCCCTCCCGGGCGAGCCGTGGAGAGAGCCCGAGCAACCTCTCCCCTTCCCTGCTCACAAAGACGCGTCCACAAAAGGACATGGACGTGTTAGGATTGAAAATAGGAATGATAAAAAGACCCCACTYGGCTCCTAAACCTGTCAGAGCAGGAGAAGGCAGCGGCGTTATTCACTCACAGCGTTRCCCCCTCCCTATCCAAAAAGGTGGCCCTCGGCTGGCTGTAAATCCGCGCCATTATTCTATATTGGAGACGTGAAAAGAGGCTGAAAAGGGAAACTGTAATGAAAATGGCAGCAAAAGGGGAAAAAAAGCCCTACACAACAACAAAACCCTCGAGCCCCGGGGAGGAGCAGCCCTCAAGTACATTCCTTCAGAGCAGCCCTCTCTCATTTGGTCACCGTCAAAACCATCCTCGCTCCCACGGCTCGCGACAGACCCTCGTTTCGGCTCCCAGAGAGGGAGATTCCCAACGCCCAGGGCGAAGCAGCCGGGCCCAGCGAGCTCGGCTCGCCCCGGGCAGGCCGGCCAAAAAGCCTGGGGAGGGAGGGAGGAGCGGAGCCAAGAGTCATCTGACAGACACAACTTCCCAAGTTTGTCATCGGCAGGACACCGACCGCTCTAACCCTTGCCCTCGGACCCCGGGGACGCCGCGCCGACGATAACAAGAGCTCCGCTTTTGGAAAAGCCTTTGGTTTCTTTTGTCAGGGGGAGAGAAAGAGCCGAGCGGAAACTACCCAGCGTTGGGAGGAACGCCAGATATTTGGGGGCTTTCTACCTACCACCGCCCGGCCCTGCCACCGCTAGAAATATAGAACAAGTGAAGCCACTTCAAAAAAAAAAAAAGGAGGAAAAAAAAAACCCTGCTCTTTGTCTCCTAAAATGCTGTAATCGCTGGAGATGCCAGCTACTAAACGAACAAAAAAAAAAAAAAGAGCAGGGGGAGGGGAAAGGAGAGCAGCAGCAGATCAGGTTGGGCCTCGGCCCCTCTTCAGCCCAGTCCTCTTTTGAGACTGCCGGTAATGAGGATTTTTTTCCCACTAAACAGCTGGAATTCCCGACCCTCCTCCCGGTGCAATTAACCATCGATTGCGATTTGCATTCGGCAGAGCCTGACATGTGTGTAACTTTAAACCTCAGATAAAAATAGCTCGGATTCAACCATGATCGGCAGTCATTTCCTATTTGCTTAAAAACAACACGAAAATACATGAACAGCAGCTTTGTACAGAGAAACGCACACGCACGAGCCATCAACAGAAGTTTCCTTTGATAAGCCACCCTCATGCCACAAACATGAGTGGTGTCGCTCTTCCCC
>PTFA01000147.1:2332733-2347425 GCA_003342895.1 Casuarius casuarius | reverse complement strand
CCGCCCCGCACCGCCGCCATTGGCCGCGACGCCGCCGTGACGCCAGCGCGCCGGCCCCGCCCGCCGCGGCCCGCCCCGCGGCCTGACGGGAGTTGTAGTGCGGCAGGCGGGCGGCGGAGGGCGGAAGGGAGCGGCGGGGTCSCGGGTTCGAGACCCCGGCGCGGGGGAGGACTTGGCGCCCGGCCTGGGGGCGTCCGCCACCCCTCCCCGGCCGGCTCCCCCTGGGCACAGCTTGCACCCCAGCGTGGCTGACTGCAAAGCGCCACGCCGTCCCCGCCGTGCTTCCCACAAGCCTGCCGCGCTGCAGGGCTTTGCTGCTCCCCAGSCGCCGCCTCAAGGGCCTCGCTGCCACCATCCTTAAACACACGTCGCCAGAACCCCCCTCATCCTCGGCAGCTCCCACGCAGGTGCGGCCAGACGGCCACCTTCACGCTGCCAGCTCCCATTTTGTGTTTTTATTCCTCTCCAACCTCCGCGAACGGCGCGTGAGGGTGGCGCAGCCCGGCCACAGCCCGGCCGCTGTGTTTCGGAGGACCGTGGGCTGGGGGCCGTAACCCCCCGGTCTCCCGCGCTCTCACTGGTGTTCTTGGGTTTTTCCGCCCGCGAGGCCTTTYGCAGGGCTTCCCGCGAGCTCGCCTGGCTTCGACTGCAAATTATTAACTGTTGGGACAACGTGCCAGGGAGGAAAGAGCAGCCGGGCCATCGCCGCAGGAGATGCCACCGGGGCTGGGGGGGGACACGTTTACCCGCGTTTCGCCACTCCTCAGCGCCGCTAACGAAGCCTTTCCGCTAACGAGGGCGGATGAAGCTCCTGGAGAGGCAGCACCTCCACGCCGGGCCCYGGGCCCGCACTGGCGAGCTGCCCCCAGCCCCATGGGGATGAAGGCCGCAGGGCCAGAGGGGCCCGGGAGCCATTTTGAGCCCCCCCAGGCCCAAGGCGGGGGAGAAGGGCACGCGGGGACGGCGGGTGCCAGCGGGGCGGCCATCCCGTCTCACCCGGCCTCGCCACGGCGGCGGCACCCGGTTTGGGCTCGCTGCCTGGTGTGTGAGGGGTTCGGGATGGTCCCCGTCCCCTGGCCGGGACCGGCAGGGAAGATGGCTGCCGGGCCGGGTGTGGGGATTGGGGGAGCCRTGGGGAGTCATAGGGAGTCACAGGGAACCATGGGGAGCAATAGGGAGCTGTGAGGAGCCATGGGGAGCCATGGGGATTGGGGGAGCCATGGGGAGCCATAGAGGGTCATGGGGAGCCGTGGGGAGAACTAGGGAGTCATGGGGAGCCGTGGGGAGAACTAGGGAGTCATGGGGAGCCGTGGGGAGCAATAGGGAGCTGCAGGGAGCCATGGGGAGCTGTCGTGAGCCATGGGGAGCCATGGGGATTGGGGGAGCCATGGGGAGCATGGGGAGTTTTGGGAACCATGGGGAGCCATAGAGGGTCATGGGGAACCGTGGGGAGAACTAGGGAGTCATGGGGAGCCGTGGAGAGCAATAGGGAGCTGCGGGGAGCCATGGGGAGCTGTCGTGAGCCATGGGGAGCCGTGGGGATTGGGGGAGCTGTGGGGAGCCATGGGGATTGGGGGAGCCATGGGGAGCTGTGGGGAGCCATGGGAAGCCCTGGGGAGAGGGAGGAGCCATGGGGAGCCAGAGGAACTATGGCCATGGGGCAGAGCTGTGGGCACTGGAGGGAGCCATGGGGAGCTGTGGAGTGCTGGGGAGTTGGGGGGACACTTGGGGAAGGGGTTCCTCCATGCCCTGCCCTCTGGGGCAAGGTCGGGGCACCCAGGGCAGGTGGGACACCCAGAGCCAGGGTGATGGCACCCAGGGCAGATGGGACACCCAGGACAGGTGGGACACCCAGAGCCAGGGTGAGGGCACCCAAGGCGGGTAGGACACCCAGAGCCAGGGTGAGGGCACCCAGGGCAGATGGGACACCCAGGACAGGTGGGACACCCAGAGCCAGGGTGATGGCACCCAAGGCAGGAGTGTGTGTGGGGAAGATGGAAACCAGGAGCACTGGTGTGTGCGTTTGTGTGCAGACATGTGACATCCTCATGCTGGGCCCCTCTCGCAGCACGGTGCCCTAGGGCCCTGAGTGTCTCATGGCTGTATCCTGCCCCATGGCCATACCCTGCCCCATGGCCCCACGTGATCCCCCAGGGCTGAGCCTGCCCTACTTCTGCTCCTGACRACTCCSAGGCCAGGGCCACCATGGGGTGAARGCACCCCTCGTTAGACCATGTCCCGTGGGTGTTGTGGGGCTGCAGCAGGGGCCACGCCATGCCCAGGCACCCCAGGGCCTGACCCCTTCCCTGGTGCCTCCATCTGCTTTTCCACTGCCCACRGTGCCATCTCCATCTCCAAGTAATTGTGGCATCCATGTTTTTCAGTGTTGAGCATCTGAACGGCCTGGCTGTGCCCGGCCTGCAGGCTAATATCACGCTGCCTCCTGAAGTCGAAGCCACAGAGGAGGAGGATGGAGCGTCCTGCAGCTGGAGAGGAAGGGCCAGGGCAGCGTTTCCCAGGGAATGGCGTCATTGGCTCTTTCTTGGAAAAGAAAGACAAACCATCCCAATGCAGGTCAGCCCACCAGGTCAGCACCGGTCCCTTGCTCCCCCCAGCACCCAGCTGGGATGGGAAGCAGCGAGGAATGGCAGTGGTGACTCCCTGCTGCAGGGAACGGAGGTCCCCCATCTGCCAACTTGACCCGTCATCTAGAGAGATTTGCTGCTAGCAGGGGCTTGGATCCAGSATGTTGCAGAGAGGCTGCTGAGGCTTGTCCAGCCCTCGGACTATTAACCCTGCTGCTCTCCCATTTGGCACCGACGATGCTGCCAAGGGCAACTTGGGAAGTATCAAACATGACAACAGAGCGCTGGGGGTGGTGGTGAGGGGTATGGGACCTGGGAGGCTTTCTCCTCGATCCTGCCAGTGAGGAGGAGTGGATGGATACTGCGAGTCCACAACTGGCTGCACAGCTGGTGCGACAGGGTTTCAGTTTCCACGACCACGGGACCCTGCTTGAAGATCAATGTCTACTCGGGAGAGATGGGATCCCCCTCACTAAGTGGGGCAAAAGCATCTTTGCCAACAGGCTGGCCAAYRTGGTAAGGAAGATTTTAAACAAGGAATGACGGAGGAGGGAGACAGTTACAGGGAACACACAAGCAACAAAACAGAGCTTAAGTGGGGACGCATCAAGTAKTTGTGTGTAGGCAAGGAAGTGCCCACAGGACAATGCTATGGGGAAACCTCTCACTCCGTTTCTGGGAAATGGGCACRCTTGGGTGCCTCTCTGAAGTGCCGGTACACTAACGCACACAGCGTGGGGAATATGCAGGAGGAACTGGAGATCTGTGTGCAGCTGCAGAGTGCTGACCTCAYTGGGATCACRGAGAGGTGGTGGGATAGCTCCCATGGCTGGAATGCTGCAGTGRATGGCTACAGGCTCYTTAGGAAGGACATGCCAGGATGGYGAGGARAGGGAGTCATCCTTTACGTGAGGGAGCAGGAAYGCATGGARCTCTGCCTAGGGGTGGATGATGGGGCTGASTAAGAGCTTATGGGTAAGGATTAATGRGCAGACYRACATGGGTGACGTTGTTGTGGGTGTTTGCTAGAGGCCACCTGAGCAGGAGGAAGAAGCAGATGAGGCCTTCTACAGACAGCTAGAAGTAGCCTGACATTTGCAGGCCCTGGTYCTCATAGGGGACTTTAACTGCCCCAATATCTGCTGTAGGGACAACACAACAGGGCAAAAGCAATGCAGGAGGTTCCTGGAGAGCATCGATGATAACTTCCCAATACAGGTGATGGAGGAGCCGACAAGAAGAGGTGCTCTGCTGGACCTCATTCTTACAAATAAGGAAGGGCTGGTTGAGGATGTGAAGGTTGRGGGCAACCTTGGCTGCAGTGACCTTGAGATGGTGGAGTTCAGGATTCTGCGAGGAKGGAGAAGGGCAAAAAGCAGGATCACAACCCTGGACTTCAGGAGAACAGACTTTGGCCTCTTCAGGGACCTGCTTGGAAGAATCCCATGGGATATGACCCTAGAGGGAAGGTGGGGGGGACATCCAGGAAAGTTGGCTGATAATCAAGGCTCACCTCCTTCAAACTCAAGAATGGTCCATCCCAAGGAGCAGGAAGTTGAGCAAAGGGGGCAGGAGACCTGCATGGATGAACAAGGAGCTTCTGGCAAAACTCAGACATGAAAAGGAAGTCTACAGAAGGTGGAAGCAGGGATAGGTAATCTGGGAGGAATATAGGGATGTTGTCTGAGCATACAGGGATGGGGCTCGGAAGGCCAAAACCCATCTGGAGGTTAATCTGGCAAGGGATGTCAAGGACAGCAAGAAGGGCTTCTATAAATATATCAGTAGCAAAAGGAAGACCAAGGGACCTGCTGCTGAATGAGGCAAGGGCCCTGGTGACAGAGGMCACAGAAGAGGCTGAGGTACTGAATGACTTCTTCAGCTCAGTCTCTACTGGTAAGACTGGCCTTCAGAAATCCCAGGCCCCGGAAACCAGGGAGAAAGTCTGGAAAAAGGATAACTTTCCCCTGGTGGAGGAAGATGTTAGGGATCAGTTAAGCAAACTGGACATACGCAAGTCCCTGGGCCCTCGTGGGATGCACCCAGGAGTGCTGAGGGAGCTGGCTGATGTCGTTGCAAGGCCACTCTCAATCATCTTTGAAAGGTCATGGTGATCAGGAGAGGTGCCTGAGGGCTGGAAGAAAACGAATGTCACTCCAGTCTTCRGAAAGGGCAAAGAGGAGGACCTAGGGARCTACAGGCCRGTAACATYCTCATAGGCAAGCTGATGAAGTGAGGGCTAGATGAGCAGTGAGATGGATAAAAAAACTAGCCAGAGGGGAGGCCACAGCTAAAGCCACCCCCCGAGTTAGGCAAGAAATAAGGGAGTTTACACTCCCCCAACTTTAGGAATTGGGTACCCCAGGACAGGGTCTAGCCTGAAAGGCTGGCTGCAGGGAGCGATAGAAGATGCCCTCATTGAAAACCTCGGATAAATCATAGCAGCTGCAGAAAAGCAGGTAACAGGCCCCATGCTTGACACTTCCGTTGTTATTGTGTTGCACCCGACATCTGTGACWGCATTTCCTGCTTGGGAAAGCTGGGATTTGTCCCCTGCTTTGTCACCATCCTATCTGGAGCTTGTTTGGCTCTGCAGAGCAGGGTCTCCCCATGCTGTGCCTTGGGGTTACGGAGATGCTGATATTCACCAGGGACGGGTGCTCCTGAAAGGGGGATTCAGGGCTTGTCACACCGGCACCATTTGCCTTGGAGGGCAGGGATCAGCCCTAACCAACGTGCTCATCTCCTGCCCAGACACGGGGCAGCCAGCAAACACCTCAAAGGGGGATGGGGCAAGGAGAGAGAGAGAGGAGGCCCTGGGGCTGGGTGGTGTTTTTCAGACAGACCCTGCTGAGCTTAACTCCTGCCCCARTGCRGCTGGGGAAACTGAGGCAGGGCCTCCGTTTGGGATCAGTGTCCCCAAGGTGGATGTGGAGCCTGGCTGCAGAAAGAGGGAGTGACAATCCCCATGCCTTCACCCATGCAAGCTTGGCTGCAGCAGGCCAGGGTTGGACAGTCCAATGGCCTCTGCGTTGCCTGCAGGGGCTGAGCCCTCCCCAAAGCTTCCATAACATCCTCGAGGATGGAGGCAATGGATCAGGCTACACCTCCAGCCCTTGGTGGGTTGGGCACAGCCAGCTGCCCCCACCTGAACCCGCCTGACCGGGGCTGAGCCCAGCAGGCGCTGCGCCATGAGGCCACAGGCACCTCTGTGAATACGGGAGCAGAAGCGATGCCGAGGCCCCAGAGGAACAGCCAAGCGAAGGGCTCGAGGCAGGGCCACCTCCCAAGGATGCACGGGGCCGGGGAGCCAGTGAAACGAGGAAGTGGGAAACAGAAGAGGAAGGCAGAGACAAGCGTGCCAAGGGGCTACGGGAACCGTGTGCCAGATCCAGAGCTCACCCAGCCCCAGGAAGACGCATGGCACCACCAGTAAGAAAAAGTGTGAAATGTTTTATTCCCACCTGGCATCACTTCCCTGCGCTGCYGGTGGCAGCTCATGGCTCCCCCCAGGCCTTGCTGGATACAACGGTTGCCCTCACGAGGGACCACGTCTCCTCGCTCACCCCGTGGGCCCGCAGCGCTTCCCAGCTTGCGACGAACAAGCCTGCGAGGGGCTGTCAGAGCCCACAGGGCCACAGCAGCAACTTGTGAAGGCAGGGGGACTTCAAGGAAGGCAACTGGGAGAGGAGGGGGTCCCAGTGGCCGCTGGAGGCCGTCTGGCGCAGGGGCTGCCCATGGCCTTTGAGGCGTGCGTGGGCCTCCTCAGCACCCCCTCCCCAGGGCATGGAGATGCCTCGGGAGCGACTGCAAAGCAGATCTCCACCGGACCGACGCGGTGCCCCGTGCCGATGGCAAGGCTGTGGCTCCAGTGGCGGCAGCCTGTTCAGGAGGAATTCATGCTCTCCCACTGCCGGAAAATGCGGAACACCTTACAGGACTTCACCGAGAGGCTCTGCAAGAGACAGGAGCAAAGCGATGATCGGGGATCAAGGCGCCACACCATGACACGCAGCTGCCACCAGCCYCAAGCACCCCTATCCAACGCATGCAAGGAGAAGCTGCAGCAAAGAAACACTAATTTCGTAATCAGCTACCAGGACATCATTTAGCTTCTTCTCTTCATTAGTTCTATTTACCAGCAGGAAAAGACGGGGGAGAACAGCAAGATGATGGCAAGTGAGAAGCAGGAATGGACTTCAAATCTCCCTACTCTGAGCTGGGGCTTTTACCTCCCAGGTCTTGCAGGACCGGTTGGCACTTACCTGGCTAACAGCTGTATGTGGCACAGCTGGAAGGGACCAGCCCTGTTGGGGATGCAAGTTATGTGAAGGGCTCAAGTGATGAAAGGCAGGTGATGAAGTAGGGGTTGAGACCACGCAGCTCAGCCCTGAGTGTGGCTGAGGAGAGCCTGAAGGAGGCATCTCCAGGTGGCTGATGGAGCTGAGGGGATCCAGGCAGGCAGCAACAGGGGCCCACTGCTCCCTCTTGCTGCCCTGCACCCGCTCAGGGAAAGCTGTGGCCTCAGCTCCACTCCGCCAGCTCRGCAAACTCACCGGTCCAAGGGCCCGGGGCTGGCGACTGCAGGTCCCGGCTGGCGGGACATCTGCAGAGTGGGGCTCTCTATCAGGACATGAAATGAAATCGGATCTTGGGCAGCACAGAGCCACTCTGGAGAGCCTGCTATTTATAGCAGCCCTCCAACAGATCAGTGTGCAGCGCAGCATTAACGGATGAGACCTGGCTGAGAGGCTGTCAGCACAGTCAGAGGGGGAGCTGAGACTCTGCAGACACAGGCTTGGTCCTAGCCACCCAGTCAGCCTGGTTTGCTACTTCTGTTTTAGCCCAAATGAAGCCAATCTGCCCCAAACTCAGCCTGTAGGCTTTCAGCCCAGGGAAAGGCTATAGAGCAAGCAGTGTCTGAGAGCTCAAGGATGGATGTATGGCTTGGTTCAGGGCTGGTGATCCTGCGGGCTCACCACAGGCTCTGTCTCRGGCAGTCTGTCGCACTTTCTGGTGGCCAAGAGCGTGTTCAGCACCACTCGCCAGCCCGGCTCTGCCTTCGCAGGCTCCTTCTCCATCTGGGCCACGGGGTCCTCCAGGGCTTCCCCTCCTTCCACCACRTTGACCCAGGGACACCAGTCGCGATGCTGCGTGCTGGGATCAAAGAAGCTCCTCATGGAGGTGTCCTGGGTGGGAGAGATGACAGTGAAAGAGGACAGTGACAACACAGTTTTAAACAGACCCTGGTGACAAGGTAAAACCTTCTCCATGCCCTGAGCTGGCCGAGGGCTGTCCAACAGCGACAACAGTGGCACCTGGATSAGGAACACACTGCCCAGATCCCCCTCCATCCCACCCAGGCTGTGCCTGTGCCACTCACCGAGCTGCTGGAAGAGCAGAGCCGTGCCCGCTTGGTCCTGCGGTGAGGACTGGACGGCACCTCCACRTTGTCCCCCTGCCCCATGCTGCGGGTGACAGGGCGGCTCCTCAGCGCAGGGCTGGCGGCCTCCGACTCGCCCCGCTCCATGGGGCTGGGGCAGTCCCACCCCCGCGGGCGGGAGATTGCTGGGGACGGACTCTTCTCATGCTGCCAGCGGAGAAAGAACAAGGAATTAGCAGAGCTCCTCTGGTTACCAGCACGTCCTCTGCCCGAGGGGGACAGTGACAGGGGGCCCTGCCCCACGCGAACAAGAGATCGAGGCCCTCTCAGCTGAGAGGACCCGTGTCATCTTCCCTTCACACCAGGAGCACCTTGGACATGTCTCGTTGCACATGGGTGAAGGCAGCCCCCAACCTGGAGCATCCCAAGTCAGACACTCGCTGGGATCCTGGCCCAGACGGCCCCTTTTGGGCTTTCCCACAGAAGCGCCTGGGGGCTGCAGGGGCRGGAGGACAGAGAGCAACGGGCACCGCGAAAGACAGTGACAACCCACTGCCGTTGGACATCGTCCATGGCTGGGATGTGGCACCATTGCCCACAGGAGCCTCTTTTCAGGGCAAGAGGCAGCTACCTGTCTAGAGACCTCACCGTACGGAACGGCACCTTGCTCCATCCAGCTGGGGACTTGTACGTTGACCAAAACCAGCTGGCCTCGTCCCCCTCAGAAATAGCTAAACCCCTCACACACCTGCTTGTCAACAGCAGCAGACAYCCAAACTACATCAGTTTTGACTCCTGCGTGCCCCCTTGAAGCAGTACCACCAGACGTCCCGAGCACAGAGCGATCCAGTCGAGCTCTGGGCCATACCTGCTCGGAGCCCGGAGGAAGCGTGTCCTGGCTCCGCGTGAGCATCCTGCGTGGAGACGTGGGCACCGGCGGGAAGCGCTCGGCGGGGGCCAGCGGCGTGCTGCTCAGGCCGCAGGAGTCCAGCTCCAGCCCGGCAGACTCCAGCTGGTGGAAGCCCCACAGTCCCACCTTCCGCATGCAGCGGGAGCAGGTGATCACTGAGAGGTGCATGGAGCCGGACGCAGCGCTGGGGGGACAGAGCCAAGTGACAGGAAGAGGTCAGGGACAAGCCCGGGCCCTTCCCCAATATTTCAGAACAGATGCAGGCATTTGGCAGATCATGGGAAAGGTCACAGTCACAGGTACCCAAGCCAGCACTTCGAGACATCAGCACCCCTTGGCTGAGGCACAGACAGTTACTGGGTTTACAGCCCAGTGCACTAGAAATAAAACAAGTTAATTAAATCCTTCTATAGCCTTGACTTAAACTGGCTCATTTACATTTTGGTTCGCCATGGACCAGGAGCACAGTCAGTTATGGAAAATCAGGCAAGGGTGTTTAAAGATGTTATCAGCCCCATCTTCAGCCCCTCTGACTGCGCAGCCGCGTTGGCGGCTCCGCTCTTCCCCACTGAAAGCCAATCTCCAGCCTGCCCATGAGAGATCACCTGCAGCAAGACGCCTCAGGCGCAAACAGCGTGGCCATTTCACCTGCAGCGCGTGCTTTGGAAAGCGTGAACCTTTGGAAAGGCCATGAACCTTCCCTCCCCTCCCGCAGGCCTGACGAGCAGTGAAACCAGGACTGAGGGTGACCTTCCAGGTATTGACTTTAGCATCTAAATCAGCAATGAATGGAGCAACTGATGGCTCAGAGGCCTTGTTTCAGAGTTTGCAAACTCTGGGAGACACCTGTTTTAGGTTAGCTTTGCACTGGGGTTTCCGAAAGTCTGTTTCACAATTTTGACAGCTGGAGATAAGCTTTTATTAATAAAACAGTGAAATAGGGGGCAGTGAACATTTCACGGGAGGGACGTTCGCATTTCTCCAGCCTTGGACAGGTTTCACTGGCAATTGCAGCAAAGTGCAACAGACTTTCTGGATTGCACACAGGATATTTACAGCCTATACCTGAGCCCTCGCTCGCAGGCATAACCCACGTACTGACCTGCAAGTCCAGCCGCACAGAGCCAGGACGCAGGCAGGAATGTGCACTTGCAGGATTTCCGAGGAAAACTTCATCAGCGGTTTCTCTCCCTCCGTTTTGTGCTCAAGTTCCTCTCCGATCAGCTGGAGGAGCAGGCTGATCTTCTCCTCTGTCAGGGACTGGGGGACAGAGAAAGCCAGCGGTCAGAGGCAGCACTCACGTTCCCTCAGACAGAGCCCCCGACCCCACAAGAGTTTGGGGTCCCGATTCTGCCTCCTGCCTGGTGCTGTACAGCCCTCTGCACACTCAAGTGCTGCCCTCAGGACTCCTGGGGCAGCAATAATACTGCACTAGGGAAACAAGCCTGGGAAAACCCRTGGCACAAGAGAAGAGGGAATCTCTGGTTAGAGCAAGGGTGGCAGGTGGAAAAGCAGGTATGTTTCCCACATTCAAAAATCTTCCTTGCTTGTCTTTTTTCCCTTCCCCAAATCAGGCAAGTTAGTCTGAAAAAAGACACTGCTTCTACTCACAAATCATGCTATACACAAAGAAAAGTCCCCTTTATTTCCCCGAATGGCTGGGTGCCTGACCTAGCACCTTCAGCACTTAACTTCTATTCTGGTTAACAAGCAAAAGCTGCCCAGAGAACTGCCTTCTCACACCTCGCGCCCGCTTGGCTCTTTCATGCCCCTTTTGGTCTCCCCAAGGGCACATGGGGACAGCGGAGCCAGTCTCAGCTCTGCCGCTCACGGCAAAGCACGAGTCCAAACAACCCCAGCTCGGCACTGTGATCCCAGGGCGGTATGGGGGCTGCGCGACTGGCTGCGCTTGGACAAACCAAGAATGCTCCGGGGCCATCGCTGAGATACAGCGAGAAGAGAGTCCCTGACGGCCACCGACGGGGCTCCAGACCTTGCTGCGAGGGAGACAGTTGGAGGGTGACATGCAGAGTGATCTGTACACATGGTCTGCGCACTGGTTTTAAGCCGTCTTTTCTCGGGGGGGTCTGCTGGTTTTCACAGCTCAGCCAGCTCACCCTGGTGACCATAAAATGCCTCTGCTATTCCTACTGAATGGATGAAGAATTCCCTGGTTCCCGTACAGTTTCGCACTGCTGAGAGCCATCTGCTTCCTGGYGACTGAGTGCCCAACAAGCCAGACTTGGCTGAAGCGGAGCACGGCCCGGCCAGGTCCCCACGAGGAGGCAATCTCACATGTGCTCCTGGCTGTGGCTCCTCTCCAGCCTCTCCTGCCTTAGCTCCTGCCTCCCTGCTCTTCCCTGCTGCCCACCAAGCCTGCCTTGCCCTGGAGGCCCCCCTGCACTGTACTCGCCAGCCTGCAGGACATGGTCCCTTGCCTGCCTGGACCTCTGCCGCATCTCTGCTCTGGGGCAGCCTCTGGCACCCCGGACTCCTGACCTCTCCTAGCACAATGACGGTGTCTAGCTCGTCTCCTATCTTTCGTGGGATCCCAGCCCCTCGCTGGAGGGGTAATCCACGGGCTGCTGCCTCTCACAAAGTCCCTGGCGGTAACGAGCAGTGGTGGGAGCTGCTAGGGAGAACGCCTGAAGGAGCCTGTGGGACCTCAGCTGCCTTCTGCTTGGGCACCAGAGAACATCTTGCATGTTGGGGAAGGCACAGAGCGGGAAACAGATATAACAGCCCACTTCRTACTGGTGACATTGCAACAACATGAGCCAACTGTGCCTGTGCTGGTCGAGGGCTCGCAGGGATGAACCCTTCTGAATTCCCTTCAATGAGCCTGAAGTTTCCAGTTTGAATCCTCAACCTCACAGCTGTTTCAGCCAGGATCTGCACAGCACACGCAGGTCCTGTGTTGCCGCTGAGGACGTGAGCTCCCCAATCGTGCAGGCCCCCAGAAACTCACCATGGTTTTCATGTCTTCGGGCCTGAGGGAGGGCAGCTGCAGCTCCAGCTGACACAGGCTCTGAAAGCGGTCCAGGAAGTCCTGGAGAAGGGCTCTGGGCTCATCCACCAGCAAAACAGCAAAGCGATCTAGTGCAAGAAAACGCAGGAGGCCTTAGTTGTGACACCGACCTTCTCGCCCCTTCATTATTCTACAGGGCAAGCGAGGAAACAAGACCAGGAAAGATCTTCTGATAGCAGTCTTCTGGCCTTTAAATAAAAATTAAGCAGTCTTTTTCCTTTGCAATCACCCTTCCTAGTGCAGCAAGGCCTCTGAAGATCTGTGAAGGTCCATAACCCTTTCAAAGTGTCCCGAGTCAACAATCCTCCCCTGTCTTCCCCCAGTTACAACCCAAACTGCATTTTAACTGCCCTGGAGGCAATGTCACGTGAAGTTAACGGAGCCAGTACTGCCTGCTGGGTCTAGCCCTGGCTCAGGGCTCAAGATCTGGAGCTCCAGCTGTGGCACAGCTGTGCATTTGCTGAGGGTGCTCAGAGCCACCTCTTTGCCACCCTGTGCTTCAACCTCCCCTTGGGGAAAAAAGGGACTAACACTGTTTCCTTTGAAAGCCTGTGGACAATCTGCTGTTGCTGCAAGGGGAGATGAGAGCTACACCAGAAAGGCAGAAAGCAAGGGAATAATCCCAGACTTGTGCCCTAGCTGGGCCCTGTAAGACCCACCTGGGCAGGGGCTGTCCGGCCAGAAGCAGAACTTCTCGTGAGCGGTGCACAAGGCCTTCTTCAGCTCCACACAGCGCTCCTTATCTGCAAGACAAAAACCACTTCTACTCCCCTGTGGAGACATCTTCTTGGGGAAGAGTTGGGAGAAGGAACTGAGGGAAAGGGCACCCTCCACGGAGGCTTCCCTGCTCCCTGCCGATTTTACCACCCTGGACTGCTGCCAGCTCCTAGCTAACTCACTTGACCGCTCCTCCCTGGCTGTAGGGGCCAAATCACAGCCATGTCTGGAAATTAAATACTCAAACTTTTGTTGGGAGGTTAATTTAACTTGTTCGAACCTTCCAGAATGGAATTGTTCCTTTTTCAAGCTACACTTGCTCTTCTCTCCTACCTCCAATTATTTTAGGTCTTCCTAAACCAGTGCAATTACTAATAGAATAATTAGGTCACGGTTTATTTAACAAAGACTCCCTAAACAAACAGCAGGCGTCAATATTCAGAGTGACCCGAAAGGAAATGCTTATGCAGCTCCCTATCACACATACCACGCGCTGTGCTTGTCTGACATCAGGCTGCGCTTTGCCCTCTTATCTCGCAGATAACAGGAGCAGGGACTTGAACCAAGCAAGGAAAATTGAGAAGGCGGCAATGACACGCGTGTGGTGTGCTAATAGCTGCCTCTCTGYGGAGGCCAGGCCCAGGCGAAGGAAAGCGTGGCTCTGGGCAGATGTTAAAGCGAAGGCCATCACCGTGCTGCGGGCAGGGCTGGCCGCGCTGCAGCTCGGCAGTGCCGTGAGGCCGGCGAGCTGCACGAGCCCAGGGAAAAGAAACTGGTGCGAGGCCGAGACAGCGAGCTCAGTAGAGAGAACAGGAAGGGGAGTTTTACTGCTGGTAATTCTCACTAGTTTAAAGGGAGCAGCGGAGGAGTTTATGACAAAATTGCACAAAGTGAGTGCCTTCAGGATTGACTCAGTGACCTGCTGCCACCGCTAGGCCTGTGTTAGAGAAATAAGCATGGCAGCAGGAAGTTTCATGTTCTTGCAAATTAAAGGAAAGCGTTAGTAGACTCACAGCTTATTTTCAGAGACACCAAATACCCAGTGTCACCCAAGGCTGAGGGAGCTGTTGACGCACGCGGCGAGGCGCCTGCTCCCAAGCCCCGCGTCTGGGAGTGCCGACCCCCGGGCCTGCCCTCGACGAAGACCCCGGCATACGTACACTTGTTGAAATCGAACGCCAGCTGCAAGCTCACGCAGAGGAAGGCCTGGCAGCTGGAGCACTTCAGCATGTCGCACTCCACGTTGGTCCACCCGTATTTGGCACACACCAGGGGAGAGAGCTCGTGGGGTTTGCCTGCCCACTTCAGCGGGTGCGCACGTTAAGGATAAACTCAATCGCGTCACAGCATGACCAGTCTTAGCATTTAGACAGGTCATTTCTCACAGGGTGACCCGTCAAAAGAAGAAGAAAAGCCCCTAAGAAGCTGGAACCTGAGAGGAAACTGCAGGGAGGGTCAGAGCAGAGCAGGGCGAGGGCTGGCTGGCAGCTCAGCCTCAGAAAGGATATGGTGAACGTCTCGACTCTGCTGAAATAGGCTTCTTTGCTCATCGACTCCAAAGAGAGRGCATCAATTTGCGAAGATCCATTAGCTGATTCGGACCAGACAGACGTGTCCTTCCTAAAAGGAAACAGCAAGTCAGCAAGCAAGACATCTACGTTGTTCTGGAAGGTTTCATTAATGCATTGGAAAGGGAAAAAAAAAAAAAAAGAAGTGCATTGCACCATTTCTACCATCTCATCCTTTGGGCTTAGCCTGACAACAATCCCTTCTCCAGAAGCCCCTAAGCCCTGGCTTTTAAGTAGCTATTTTACCAATAGACCAATTAAAAATACAGCGTGACAAGCAAAGCTGCGCATTAGATGTTTCGTGATTATTGACAGCAGCGGCTCATACGGGTTCGACGCAACGAGCAGGAGACGTGAGCCTGTTTTCTGAGTCTGGCGAAGCCAAATCCATGAAGCCCTGAAGCCGGAGCTGCGCCACAG
The DNA here is from genome assembly GCA_003342895.1 of Casuarius casuarius. NCBI lineage: Eukaryota > Metazoa > Chordata > Aves > Casuariiformes > Casuariidae > Casuarius > Casuarius casuarius. The sequence continues at coordinate 2,332,814 of PTFA01000147.1, read as the reverse complement.
CTCCCAGAGCCACAGGGGCCATGGCACAGTGGGGCGAACAGCCCCTTCCCTTGCTGAACTGAGTTACAACCCAGTCTCCAG
>PTFA01000147.1:2298712-2328937 GCA_003342895.1 Casuarius casuarius | reverse complement strand
TTTTTTTTTTTTTTTTGTATCAGTAGTTACTGTTGTGAAAACGTGCAAATTGCTTGTAGCATACTTTGGAAATAGATGTGTTCACTAGATCCCCCTCTGCAGAGCTTACTTTTGCTCTCAGTAAGCCATGTGTTATTTCACGTAGTTTTAGGGTATCTTTTCACTAAATGGCAAAAAGCCAGTTAAATGCTAGAGCATATATATTGATTTAGTTACTGTCCTTGGCATGTTCCTCCCTCTGCCACTGATTTGTAACATGACTGTGGAAAAAACTTCTAACTCCTGTCAGCTTCTTCACCTCTAAGAATTTAAATTATTTGGGGTAATGGTTAAGAAAGATAAGCAAACTGCTAGGAAGAGCCAATGTCAGACTTGCTCCGCTCTGTTTGCTTTATCAATAGGAGTATTTCTATTGAGGGTTTCTCGACAGGGGTATTTCTCAAGCAGTAACTGCAAAAAAAGTCTCACTGCTGGCTTAACAGCTTAATGCAAACAAAGTATTTTTTTTTTTTGCTGCTTTATGGTGTGTGACTCAACACATCTACAATTGTATGTTGGATGAGGGAAAGGAGGGAGCTATTTTTGGCTGCTCGTAAGCTTTAGAAAGATCAAAAATGTCAAGTATAGGTGATGTGTATTTTGTTCCTCCCATCTTTGGAAAACTTCCTGTCCATATTTAAAATGAATAGTCATAATGCTATTTTTTTTTCTAGCGTTTCCATCAGACTCTTGGGATTAGTGAATAGAAACAATCTGGAGACCTAAAAATATCTTCCCCCTCTCACATGCTCAGCTCTCATGTTCTTCTCTTGAGCTATAATTTTGCCAAAGTACGAGTCACAATAGTTTTCTGTGCAGACAGGTTGTGAATTTCTAATAGGTGTAAAAAAATTAGCAAAAAAAAAAAAAATCTTGAACCCGTTTGTGCCGCATGGGGGAGCGAGCCTAAAGCCATTTGTTTAAAGATCAGGATACATGCAATATCTTACATTTTCAAAATTCCTTTCTTTATTTATTTTCTTTTCACATAAAAACAAAAAATACCTTAAGGAACACTCAACCTTAATAACGTAACACCGCACCACAACCTGTAACATACATGTTTCTGGGGTAAATGTTTCCTCTTTTGCTGAGGTTTCTCAATAAGGACAGTTCACTCATAAGGACTTTTCTGTTCTTCTTTGTGTCTACCCTGCTCTATTTCCAGCCGATGGTGTTTTAATACTTTCTTTTATTCTCAGCTCTGGGGATATTATCTCATGTGTTACAATCTTATTCCTATTTTACTAATCATGGGAAATGACTATCAGTTGCACACTTGTAGAAATGTTTGAAGTGTCTGATTGCTACAGAGAGGTTTGAAAGCTAAGGCCTTTGAGAAACAGAATAAAGAAATACACCCATCCTGCTATCGTTTCAAACCTCAGAGCTCTGACGGCCAGATATGAGCACGATATTCTCGTAGGAACGCTGCTTTGGAGACTTCAGATATTCGAAAGGAAGGGCGCTCGGGTTGCGGGCTGCGCTTGTCATCCTGGGGCAGCTCCTCTGGCCTCCCCCAGCTGCCCTGGGTCCCAGGCTGAGAGGCAGAGCTGTGCTTCTCGTACCGGTGAGCCAGACACAGTTATTTTCTCCACTGGGTATTTCTCAGACCCGGGCAGCCTGCCATGGAAGGAAGCTCTGCGTTTTGGGAAGGCTGAATGCTGTTGGATGAAAGAGCGGGCTTTAAGCCTTGTTCTCAGTGCTAGAGATGACGCGTTCACATCCTGCTTATCCAAATGTTTGTAATGGACTCTAGTTACATGAATTTCAAACATATTTTGTCTGGCCAGTATGAAAAAGATGAAACTGTGAAGACTGGAGTCAAAGTCAATATTGACTTGTCCTGTTCTCTCTCCCAAGAGCTGGCAGTGATTTGGCTTCAGCCCTTGACCTAATTGTCCTTCAGGAGTTTTCCTAAGGATGCTGAAACCTGCAATTCCACATGTTGGAAAACTAGGTAGGAGGGAAAAGAATTGTAACAGCATCTTTATAAAGCCTTAAGAAGCAGTAAAAAGGATGTGTACCAAAACTTTAACTATTCGCCACTGGTATTCTATTTTGAAAAGATGATCACTGAAAGCTGCGCTGTGTTAGTTTGTTTTACATCCTATAGTTGTTTAGTCTGTATTTCAAGAACTGTTTAAAATACAAATTACATTGTTAGGAATAATGCTAGTGATGTTGCAGTGTAATATATGCTACTTTGGCTCTGCACTAGTTTTAATATGATTGAAGATCACAGACTGACTGAAAGAGCGTTAGAAGGCCCAGATAAGCAACGTACTGGGGCAAGTCGCAAGGTACAGGTGCACGTTCATGCCAGTGTGAACAGTGCCTGAGCCAACAGGGGACTGTGGAAACCTCTAATAAAAGCACTAAAGCTGGTCTGAATGCCGTAAGAGCAGATACGCGGGTCTAAAAGCACCTGCAGAAACGCTGCAGCAGGGATGGCCTGTGTCGATAACCAGGGACACAACTGACCCCGGTAAAACCAAGGAATGTGGTGTTTCCCTCAAGCCCGGCGCGCTGATAAGGCCCCAGCACAGATGGCTTGCGAGCAGAAGACCCTGCACCCTGGTAACGGGGCAAAGGCGGCGAGGCCGTGGCACGTGGCCTGGGCTGTTCCTTCTCCCGCTAGCCCAACAGGGAGAGAGGCTGGAGCTTGAGAAGCTCAGGAGGAGGAAACACGGACAGTAGGCAGCAGACTCGCCTAAACTTTGTGGAGGTGGAAGTAAGCAAAACTCTGAGACTAAAGGATCATGCCATAGAAACTCTTGGTATGAAAGACCTGTCCAAAACCAGTCTGTCATCCCCAATCAAGAGAAACTCGGGAAACATAGTGAGGACTTGACAGCTGTCATCCCTTCACCTTCCGTGCTATACATAAGTGATCCTGGCCAGATCACGTGGACACATAGGTCTTGGTGCTTGTGAGCATGTGGGTGTGAGTGGCCAGAACCAACTTATTTAGAGATTTTTGTAAAATAAAATAACCCATCCCTTCCCTTAGATCTCACAGTGAGTTTTGTTATGCTGCTTTCTGGCATCCTGTACTTTGCAAATCACCCTCAACTGGATATCGTGCCTGAAATAGGTTGAGCAATAAGAGGACTCATAAAGGGAGGTGCAGGGGTTGCTATCCTTGGGGCTGGCTGAGGCTAGACCTGAATTGCTGCTGGTTGTGCTCCAAGAATAATGATATCTTGCTTTGTTCTAGGTGGTCTGGAGGAGAGGTTGGAAGAAAGCATTGCCTTAAGGTCCTTTTGCATATTCTTCAAATCCAGATTTGAGAGTTGCATGTAAAATGGAAAGGATTCATGACTGCATGTGAAAACAGTTTTCTTCAGTAAATATGAAAGTAGTAAATAGTCTTCTACTGCTAAATACTTATTTTTCAGTTGTGGCTCATCTAGCCATTTACATCTAATATGGAGACAAACGGGATTCAGAGGCAATATATGAATTCTGAAAACGCTTTCAAGCTGTGAGCTTAACTAGGACTAAAATTCAGAGTATTAAAACCACCAGTACTGGTAGGCTTTGATTGCGACCCAGGAGTCTGGTGTTTTTTAATTCTAGCAGTCTGTTTTGGCAGAGGTTTCCTATTGTAGCCTGGCAGAACATGATACTTGCTCTTATTTTGCTGCCAGCACGAAAAGTTTAAGCTGGAACAGGCCTTCAAGGTTGATTTGTTTCAGGTTACTCATGTACGTGGTAACCTCTGATCTATCAAACTGCAGTGAAAAAATGCTACAGCTTTGTTCAAGGAGCCGAACTGGGAGCTTGCACAGCATTAGCTAGTGCGACGATAAAGCTCGAGTCTGGGGGCTTTATCTCTGAGCCCTGGAATAGCTGCCTTACACCACGGGACAGAGCAGGGTAGTAGTTCAAGGAACTCGCTTTTGAAACAATCTGAAACAAGTAGTCCTCTCCTGGTGGAAAAGGAGGGAAAGCATAAATCCAGCTCTGCTGAAGCTAGAACACCATGTAATATTTAATTTAAAGACTTCGTAAAGAAGACTTCATAAAAGAAGTAGGAGAACACCTTGGTAGGTCTGCTTTTTGTGCTGCTGCGTGCTCTGAGCACGCAATAGAAATCAAAATACAGCTGCCTCGCTGTGTGTGTTGTAAGTATTGACAGCTGTTGCTCAGATAACAGTTTTAATAAATTAGTGCGTTATCGCTTACTGGCCAAGGTATGGCTTGTTGTGGAGCGTGGTTGAGGGATGGTGCTCTGAACTGCAAGCAAAGGGTGCGTGCGGTCAATGGCAAACTTGTGGATGTCTGTCGTGAGCTTATGGTTGAACTGCTGTCGTCTTAGTAAAATGCTATTTTGTGGGTTTGTAGAGATCATTTAGCAGTGAAAAGCTGTATAAGCTTTTGTATGCACTTATTTTCTAGTTTTCAAAGTCTCATAATCTTTAAAGAAGTTTGGCCCTGCCTCCTCACACTTTGAGCCTAGATATGTTGGTAGAAAATACACTGCACATGTACAGTGGTTTTTTTTTTCCCCCTCAAATGCATCTGGCTATAAAAAATAAAGCTGTTGTTTGCCCTTGAGATTTAGAAACATTGGCGACTTTTATTGGATAAACTTCTTTTGTGAAGGTTAGAGGCCGGGTGTTTCTGCTGACCTTGAGTGCCACCTGCGTGAGGAAACCCGGGGCTTGGGACCAGGAGTGCTTTCTAACTCCGTGGGATGGTGCTGAGGGTGCGTGTCCTCTCCATAACCGTCTGTTAAGAGCAGAGCCTGATATTGCATGAATACGGTTCACCAATTTCCCCAAATGCCCAGGGAAATATGTTTTACTAGGGGCAAAACTGCCCTGAGCAGCCTGGATCTGCTGCTGGTTGGATCCCGGCTTCACCTTTGCTATATGGCTGCTCGCGCTTGGGCTGGGCAGAAGGAAAGGGAAAGGCAAAGGACTTGCTTCTGCTGTGGGGAGAGCGTCCTACTCTGTGGAAAACACAGGTTCTTGGGGTTGGGTGGGACAAATTTGAGCGAAACCTTTCAAGGTTGGCACTGAATTATTGTTTGAGACTTTGACACTCATTCCCTGATTATTCCAAATAGATCATTCTTCCTAACTTCTGTTGTCTCTTATCTTTCTTGAATCGTTTTCTTCTTGTGGACAATAATTTTCCTTAAAGGGATAAACAAAAAAGCAATAAAAAAAGTTGTGTGAAACAAGCATGCAATAGATGAAAAGTGAACCATAAATGCTTTGGGCCTTAAATCGTTAGGATCTTCCTGTAATTCGGTGACATGGGATGGGGAAAGCAGCGTGTCGAAACATTATAATTGTGTTCCAGTTTCAGAAGGGTCTTTAGCAAAGGCAAAAAGTGCAAAACTTTAAAAAGAGGTTGGTTTGCGTTTTCCTTCCCATCTGCAGAGCGAGTGAGACGGTCGGGGTCCTCCTGTGGCTGGCCGGGAAAGGGAGGCGGCAGCTGGGGCTTCACCGCCGCGGGAAAACAGCATCGCCTGGCTTTGCTGGGAACCGATAACGAGGCATCGTAGGGGTCAGGGAAAATTCCCTTCGAAAGAAAAATCAAGTTCTGCGGGAACCGATGGCATAGGCAGGCTTCGTTCTTTGCTGAGAGCTTATCGCCGATTGATAAATTATTATTTTTTCCGGCAATGTGGTCATGATAAGAAAAAGGATAGTTTCAGGCAGGCTCTCAAAACAACTTTGTATTCAACGCCTCCTTTTTTCTGTCTTTCTTTTTTTTAAAGAAATGAATTCAGCTAATTAGTCCCTTTTTTTTTCTCCCTCCCTTAAAAAAAAAAAGGCTAGCTTGCTAGCGTTAATAGCAGGTACTCGCTTCTTGTTTAACCTAGCCAGTGAGATGGTGCCAGCGTTTTTTCCCTGCAGTCATGAAAGGGAGGATAATCAATGGAAAGAAAATGCCTTTGTTCTGTGAAACGGCGCTTTGTGCTGCACTGTTTGAAGTGCTTCTTGCCTTACATTTTTGCTGCATGTGACTCAGTGGTTGCACCGAATCACTTTGTACTTGAGGGTTTAATTTTCCCCTCGTATAACTTTATAGAGCTATTGAAACGTGGTAGAGAAGTGCAGCAGACTCGATTGTAGCTGTTGATACGTGCTGTGGTTCTAGGCGTGCTGATAGCATTCAAAGTGCTCTATAACTTCAAGTAATCTGCTGATGCTATTTTTTTTTCAGGCTTTCCATAAGTGTCTGTGACTGTTCAGGCCCCAAAGTTGGAATTTAATAAACCTTGAAACTGAAACTTGTGATATTATTCCTATTCTGATCAATATATATTTATGGACTGGTAGGTGCCATTCAACTTTGGAAACTACAGCTTCATCCTCCCTCAAAGAGTGATGTTTTGAGTGCTGTATAGCTTCAAGTAATCTGCTGATGCTAAAGATTTTATTCTTTTTAGGCTTTCCATAAATAATCTTCTTTCTTACTCTCGTATCCTAATAATACCTTTTGCTGGAGAAGTATTAAATCAGGAATCCTTTCTAATGAAGCCAGTCTGGGCCATCTGAGCAGTCATTTAATGAAGCATTTTAAAAGAGTGAATTTAACGGGGTGTTAACAGGTCAGCGTCTAACTGATATCCAGCAAGCACGTTTCCATGTGATAACTTAGTCCTAAATTAGAAATTTCCTTCATTATGTCCCTGTCACAATCCTTCAACTTAATTCTAATTCTTTTTCTTAATTATTCTCCTTCTCTGAAAGCTACTATCTCTTACTCGTTTTTAAGTAAATGAAACAAGTCTTTGGAGTCCCCGTATGGTCAATAGAAAGAGGGTCCCTGGGGCAACAGTTTTGCTGGTCCCATTTCTTCCCTAAGGACCAAGGAAAAGGAGTCTCCGAATTCAAGGGTGATATTAGGCCTTGTGAATACACCTCCCCTCCCTTCCTTCTGCTGCTGCAAAGTAGCAGTGCTCTGCTTTGAAGTCTTAAACTTGGGAAGCAGTCTGCTTTCCAATTTATATCTTTTCACTTTAAAGTCATTCTGTATAGCTGTAACTAGCTTTTAAGACCTCTTTACCGCAGATCTGCCTTGGCTTTGTGTATCCTGCTTCTGCTTTCCTTATCCGGTATCAAAGAATTTGCAGCGGAGCCCTGCGACTTGCGGCTTTTGATGGCGACGGTGTCTTGCTGCGCTTTGTTTAGCGCTCAGCACTTCTGTAATCCGAGGCAGGCTCAGCTCTTTGCGTGAGGGATTTGGCTCGCTGGAGGAGGAAGCTAGCAGAGGCTTGGGTGTTTCCACCTTCCTGAATCCTCTGAAGTTCTCGTTTGTCTAAGAGGCTCATTGCATGCTGCTCATGCTGGAGCAAAAGCAGATGCAAAACTTGCATTAAGCGTTTCGGTAAGAGACATGAATCATCTGATAAAACATAATTAAGTGGAAATGCGTCTCTTCACTGGAGGTACAAGTCCTGGAGCTTGTCTGCTGAAGAAGCTTATTTGAATGAACTCTTAAATAGATTAAACTTGTGCAGGTCTTTACTTTTTAAAGTCAGAAACTAGAGGAATCTCTCTCTCTCTTTTTTTTTTTTTTTTGTAATAAGACTTTCTTCTAAAGTGAATTAAGATCACTTCAATTCTGAATAGAGGAGCTTGAAGATGATTTAATTCAGTTCAACACTGTACCGTTCATTCATACATTTGTGAATGTGCTTGCATAGATGACTCAAATGTGTTGGATAATTCTTTTCCCACCGTGCAGGTAAATTATGTCATCTCCTCCTCTGGGCAGCTGAGAGCAGGAGGAGCTCATCCGGTGAGAAGAAGGGGTTGGCGAGCGCAGAGCTGAACGCAACAGGCTGGAAATGGGAAGCCTGCAGAGAGAGAAGTCATTCCTTGCGCGTGGAGTACGGTGTTACGCCAAACAGCTGGGGTTGGCTTGAATAGAGCAGAAATTCTCTGAACAGAGCAAAATGAAATTGCTTCAGACTTGGATTGTAGTGAGCAGGGGTTGCCCTCTGCTCTGGTTGCCGTTTCCAGCCCCGCTTTCCCTGGGAGCCCCCCTGCCTGCCCAGTGTGGCAGCCGGAGACGTGTGCCTACCTTTCAGCCTCTCCAGTCCACTTCTGGTTGCTGTTTAATTGAAAAATTTGCTCCCGTGGGCACAGAGCGCGCAGAGTCGTAGGTGAGCTCGTCGGAGTGGACAGTCAACTAGCAACGGATGCGGCTTGTGGTACAAGGGCTGCATGGGAGGAGATGGGTAGCAGCTCGTGCGGTCCTTTCACACCGTCTCTGCTGGGCACTTGCAAGCATCTGTTTGCTACCAGCTCTGGTTTCTGGTGCCCTTTCTATATGTCTTGCAAATATCTTGAAAAGATGAATCTGTGTGCTTCATATATCCATCTCGCTGCCTGGAGGACCTGCAGGCATCCACGCGCTGACTCCTCTTGCTGGACCTCAGCTCCTGCCTTGCACTTCCTCTGGGCTTTGTTACAGGCAGATGTTTTCTCTTCTTAATTTTGAATGGCGAACAGCCTCTCTGCTTTTGAAGTATTTATTTTCTATGAATTATGTGTGTTGCTATTTAATCTATTTGTTTTATATAAAAGCAGGCTTATTCTTCCCTCTGGAAAATTCTCTTGGCAAGTGTATAGCTAGAAGGGAATAGGATCTGTAGTTAAAGTCATATTTGAACTCTTAATTCCTTAATACCTATTTAATTCAATATGTGACTAAATTAAAAAAAAAGCCCTTCCTCCCCTTCTCCCCCACAAATGTGTACTTCAGCGCTCCAAGACTTCTGCTGGAGAATTAAGCTCCCGCTTCAGTTTTCTCAGGTCTGCTCTTTGGAAACCTTCAGGGAAAGTACGGAAGAAGAAACAGGCTGGATGGGCTTCCTTTGGCCAAGCGTAGACCTGCGAGCCCTTCATCGGGACAGGCCGCAGAGGGATGCGGGTGCTTCCCAGGCATGATTTTGTTTGCAGACATCGAAGATCAGATGAACTGTCCTCTGGAAGCATCTGTCTTTCTCTCCTCTAAGAGGAGCCTGAACAGCTGCCTCGATTGCCAATACCTGCATTGTCAATGTGTTAATTTAGGAAAAGTGAGTCCGTCCCTGATAGTTTCAGGGTTTAAAATGAAAAGCCAAAAGGGGCAGATGTTTCTCTTTCCCTTTGCAGTCACCTTTGAAGCTTGTTGCATCTCTCTAACAGTTAAGTCTGCTGCTGTTGGTACATGTCGTGGCCACCGCTCGCCGGTGCCGAGGCACGCTCTGCCGTTGGTAACGGGGAGTGCTCAGCTCAGACGGACCAGAGACTAAGGATTTTTCCATTAATTCCTTAGCTTTAGTCCCTTCTCCTTCACTTAGTGCTTACTGGGTTTCTAAGTGGTGATTGCTGCGAGATGCAGTTATTACTGGAAGCAATCCAGAGCTGTCAAAACTTTGCCACGAGGTGTTTGTTTGAGCCCCGTAGAGCAGCTTAATTTTCCACGAGATCTGGAGCTTAAAGCAGCAGCAGACTGGGAGCATGATTAAGCACATCTGCTTGTTTCGAGTTAAAATCCATTATTCAGTCTGGACAAATCCCTTATTTTGCCTTGTGTGTAGGAAGTCTGTGTGATGCCTCATTTGTTATTACTTGGTGTGATTCACTGGTGATAATTGTGGTAACAGGCTCTAGGAAGAAAACACGTTTGGTCCTAATTAGACACTTCCCTGGCTCCTCTTCCATCCTGAAAGTCTGCGGCAGAGCTGTGGGAGCGGGCGGGTGGTGGAGCTTGGGCGAGGGGATCTTTCTGTGATTTTTGGTCTTTACTGTCAGCATGCCTGCCGTGGGGTCCGCTAAGCAGAGAAGGTGCTCGCAGGGCTGATTTTGCTGAAATTGTACGGTTCAGGGGAACACTACATGCCCTTCTCAAAATGAAGGGTCAAGGTCAACCAAAACCCTCTGTATTGCATAGAAAAATGATTTGAAACGCCTGATCTGGCCAGTTTGAAGAGCTCTACCTGTGCCTCACAGCCGGTTCCTCTGTTCAGGGACCTGATCCCTGCTCTTCCTCTCATCTTTCCCGTTCGCTATGCAGTCCCATGTCTCACTGAGGGAGAACATCCGTCTCTGGCACCGTGCTCGACTCTTGCTGTGCAGTGAATTAAAACAAGCTGGGAATTACTTTTTGATCGCTTGTCTGTTGTCTGACAGCCCCGGGCTGCGGCAGCAAACATCGCTGCCCAAGCGGCACGGGCGTATCGGTCTCTCTGCCTATTTCGGTGGAGCTCTGAGCTCTTTGAATTCCCCACATCACCTACCTTCATTACCATCGGCTTTTAGGGAGAGGCCGGGTGGGCAGAGGGCTTCCTTCTGGGAAGGCTTGCGTAGGCCAGTCGTCAAGCTCAGCTTGCAGGCTCTCAGCCGAGTTCCCTGCCGCGCTCCCTCCTGGTGCTGCAGCCTTTGTCTGCGAGCAGACTCGTGCTCGCTGCATCGGACCTGCACTGTATCACGTTTAGGAAAACCTCAGGTGTCCAAGCTGAGAAAGCTCAGCTGAGTTACAAGTCGCTAAGAGCGAAAGAGAAGAAAGAGGGAGAAAGTGTGCGTTGGAGGGAGAGCAAATAATTCCTTTTCTTCTGTGTTCCCAGTTGGCGGGTTTAAATGTAAACAGTTTGGAACTGTTTCCTAAATGAAATCTGCTGTGCAGAATGCCCGAAAAGGGAGTTTGAAAAATATCTTGGAAATACCTTTTATGAAAGGGTTGTTGTATGAAAGGCACAGACCTTCAGGCAGGTCTCCTTGGCCAGGCATGGTCCAGGGGCTGGAGTGGATGTGAATGCGATGGGGCACAGACAAAGGTGCTCCCCGTTCCTGCTCAGAGAGGTGAACCTGTCCTCACGGAGCAGTTCCCTGTTAAACTTACTGTTAAACACCAGCTGCTCTTGTTGGAGGACCACTACAGTGGGTGGACACATTTCACCGAAGCTGTTTTACCTTCTCTGTCTTCCTGCTGTAGGCCATAGATCTCCACCAGCGAGAAGCGGCCATCGATGTGTTGCAGATAATGCCAACTTGTACGTGTTCGGAGGCTACAATCCTGACTACGATGAATCTGGTGGACCAGAGAACGAGGACTACCCGCTCTTCAGGGAGCTCTGGCGATACAACTTTGCTACAGACACTTGGCATCAAATGGGCACGGAAGGCTACATGCCCAGGGAACTAGCATCCATGTCACGTACGTATGGAAATTCAATTCCTATGCACTGACTCTTGAAGCTATTTTAATCAGTGTCCCTGGTGGAATGCAAAACCAGGCAAGAACTGGGAAACTGGGATCGTGCTCCCAATTCTTCTGCAACCAAGCCTTGAGTTTGGGTTGGTTTTCTGATTTTTCTCTCCCCTTTCACTTGGGTTGAGGCAGGGAGGAAGAAATAAATTCAAATGCAAGCGATAGTTTTGGGGTATTTGGCTTGATTTTTGCAAGGACACTGCATTTCCAGAGGTTAGGTGTGCATGCAATAAGGCATCTCAAAGCATCCAAAAATAGCTCTCTTTGTTCACAAGCCATTTTTAAAAGCAGGCCTTGGTTACCATGGCATTGAGCTTGCATTCTTCCGCTTATAGAGCATTTCAAGGCCATAAAAGCAAAGTGTGAAGTATACAGTATTTGAACAATATTGAACACTTGCTGCCTACTCTCGCCAAAGCAGAGAGTCGTTCTGTCTTGCTGCGTCTCACAGCAACAAGTCTCTCTGCTCTCTCTTTTTCTCTCCTAGTTGTATTGCACGGCAACAACCTGCTTGTGTTTGGGGGCACGGGGATCCCGTTTGGGGAGAGCAACGGCAACGACGTCCACGTCTGCAATGTCAAGTACAAAAGATGGGCCCTGCTCAGCTGCCGGGGAAAGAAACCCAATCGAATCTACGGCCAGGTACGAAGCGCAGCCCGCTGTGTTTGGTGTCCTGCAGAAGGGGCCTGAGTGCGAAGGTCTGTTCTCTGTTAGTAACTTGAGTTGTTCTCTGTGCACATAAGGGTAAGGAAAGGCAGGTAGCGTTCATAAAGTAATAGATGGAGCAGTCTTGATTCTTGAGGTTTCAAAGGAAAGGAATAGTTTTCTTGTAGTTAGGAAGGCCAGAATTTGTTAACAAAATGTCAGATGCATTTAAATGAAAAAGGTTAAGCTGTTTGGTAGTTTCTGGGGTTGCTCTGCATCCTGAGCTGGTAGCCTCTTCAAAGCCCTTAAAATCCAGACCCATGACATCAAAACAGTGTTTAGCAGGCCTTATTTATATTAAAATAACCTTCAAAGCTGTCCGTAACGTCCTAGATGCGCGTTTTGTCAAATACAGCACAAAAAGCTAGATTCACTCTCATGGGAGAACTGCCAGCTTTGCCGTGCTTTTAGGTAACGCTGCCAATGTGTCTGTGGTGCAGACCTTTACAGCCCCCCTAATTTCTCATGTCGGTGTGTGCCTATGCTTGCCAAACACTTAGGGAGGGAGGGTAGATTCCACTTTCCTGGTTCAGCCCTTGCTGGGCTTTGGCAACCAGGCAGCTGGGAGCAGAAGCGTCTGCGTCTCGGCTGCTGCCTCAGCTCGCTTCGGGGACTAGCTGCCTGCACCACGTTCACAGCTTCGGTGGGCCAATATTTCAAGTGCTTGTTCTGCTCTTCCAGTAAGTCCTGTCCTGTCTCTCTCCTGTGTTCTCCAGGAGGCTTTGAACTCTCTTTCCGTCCCTTTTCCTCTTGCCCTTTAGAGCTCCCCGCTTCTGGGGGATCTTTGCTCATGGAGGGCCTGGAGGAGCCCTCTGCTGCATCTGCTGGCACGTCGTGGGTCCCTCACTTAAAATGTCAGCTCCTGTGCATGAAGATTGGGATCGGCCTTGCTCAGGGCTCAGTGCACGGGTCACTGTGGATGGTGGAGCATCGCTGAGGCTTATGCTAAGAAATCTCTCTGCTGGGTTTCAGAAGCCCTTTTTAGGGATGTTAATGTTGCCGTGACACTCCTCCCCTGGTGAGACTGAAAGGGGTGGTTAGCAAGAGAGCTCTTGTGTGTTAGAGTTGAAGCTTTCCTCTTGTTTCCTTCCCCCTCCCCGTGGCTTTCTCCTCTAGGCTCCACTTGCTTTTTCTGCTGGGAGCTCTTTCCTCCCTGTTCCTTCTAGCTCCTCATCTTGTGACCATGGAGCTACTTTCCATTCCTGCAGAAACCCCACTAAGCTCTTTTGCGTGTCTTCTGTGTTCAGCCTTCATGTTCCTTCTGATCACACAACTTTGTAAGCTGTGGGTAGGGCTTTGCATACAGCGTCTTGCTTTGGCAGGCTGGAAAGTCTCTCTTTTTCAGACACTGATATCACCCGCCCTTTCCAACTGCCTTCTTTCCCTCACCTTCCAGGCCATGGCCATCATCAACGGCTCTCTCTATGTGTTTGGAGGAACAACTGGCTACATTTACAGTACCGACCTACACAAACTAGACCTTAACACTCGGGAGTGGATTCAGCTGAAACCAAACAATATGTCCTGTGACATGCCAGAGGAGAGGTGAGACGCTTCTTTTCGTCATGCTCTGCGAGATCTAGTTAGTCAGGCCTGGGACACGTCGTGATAAAAAAACAGCAAATGGACAGTCTGAGAGGGCGCTTACACTGGGGAGTCACCGCCTTTACTGGGAGTGAGAAGCTGCGGGAGCACAGACAGGCTTACAGGCGCTCTTAAAGTAGTGTCTTCGCCTGTGAATTTTGCAAAACCAGTGCTCTAGCAGTCCGGCGCGCAGGGGGATGTAGGGATGGGGTGTGCAGCCGTGAGCCAGGACGCTGATCTGTACTGTGTGCTGCCAGAACGGAGCTGGGGACCTGGGCTGGCTGGCGAGTGCTGAGGAGGGGAAGAGGCTCCCATTGACCCTTGTCCCTTGTCTCATTCTGTTAACAAGACGTGGAGGAGGGAGGGTTGGGAGATCAGTCAGTGACCATGTCAGTTTACTCTTGGGACGAATAATGCTTTGTGCTCTTTATTGCCTCTTCCAGAGGGAATTTATGGTGGTGTTGTCTAAGGAGCTGGACATAAAAATTAAGGAAATCCTTGGCAGTTCTGTATTTCCCCTTCCTGTGACCTGTCAGCGTTACCACTCTGACATGACTTCCCCTACCATGGTCTTCTGTCTAGAATGACGTCTGTGGGGTCTCTCATCTGCTCGGATAGAAAGAGCAGGGAGTGGGAAGAAGAGAGAATGGGCTGGAGTGTTGAGGGCCATTATGGTGCTCCAGAAACTGTTGGACTTGAGGTCCATGATGCCCTGCTTTCAGAAAATGCCTTTCAAGCTTCTGCAGTGCTGCTCGTGAAAACTAGTGAAAGCTTCCAGACCTTTTGAGAACTCCTAACCTGAGGGACTGATACAGCGTAGCCAAGCTTGGGGTGTTGGCTTAAACCACTCAGATTTGATAGTGTTTCCAGAAAGCTTTGTTGTTGCTCACTTGCACTAACTCCTTGTGCTACTAAATGTCTATCTTCAGGTATAGACATGAAATCGCACATGACGGTCAGCGGATTTATATCTTGGGAGGTGGAACTTCCTGGACAGCTTATTCCTTAGATAAGGTAAGGCTATGGGAGACGTTGGGTACTTGGTTGGATAGGGGATTTTCTGCAGCAAAGCATAACCAGCACAGTCTCTTCATCTGGCTTTGTCAGGGGAGCTTGGTGAGAAATGAGATAACTAGGAACAGAATGTTCTCCTATTTCTGTTTTAAAAAATAAATAAAGATGTTACCACAAACACATCCTGTTGACCTACAAATGACAAATCTGTGGTACTTGGTCACCTCACTGATCTGCAGAGTAGCTTCATTTCTGCAGATCTGTTATCACAGATTCTCATTTAAAAATATTTAGGACATATTAGGCATATATTGCAGTATGAGGAAGGAATATCTAAACCCAAAGGACTGGAGGGTTGTGGGGTTTGATCAGTCTTTCTTTTTCCTTTTTTTCTTTTTTTTTTTTTCTTCTAAGCTATATTCTTTTTCCTCAGCTCTGGGACTCAAGTTACAGAATCTGAGATGAAAGCTTTAGTAAGCCAGTATATTCTAAAAGTATTTTCATACCTGCTTAGTCACTGACTGTGATTAGCTATTTTTTTTCTTTTACAATCAGTAAAAAAGAGGTGTTATTTATAGTGGCTCCCTTGGTCAGTGTCTAGTCTTGTCACCTCTATAGCTGCATCATCACAGTGCTGAGAGAGCCAAGAGGACTAATAGCTCCTCTTTGTCCCTTCAGATCCATGCGTACAATCTTGAAACCAACACCTGGGAGGAAATTGCCACGAAACCTCACGAAAAAGTCGGTGAGTCTGGAATTTCGTGCGTCATCTCTTATAAACCAGTGAGTGGCCGAGATGCTCAAATGCGGCCTGCTGGCCGTCCGAAAGCCTCTTTTTGTAACCCTGTTGTATGGTACGTGGTCTACACTGGCTGCAGACCCTTGCTTGTTTGCAGCCTTAGCAGCGAGAACTAAACCTCCAAAATTGTATTTGGCAATTTGGCTTCACTCCCTTCCTGAACTGGCAGGATGGCCAGCTCTTCCCACACAAGGTGCACATCTCTTTCGCTTCCTTGCTCCCTCTGAGCCACCAAATGCTGGCCTGGTTAGCAGTGCAAGTCTCCCTGCAACCTGGTAAGCTCACAGCTGCTGCTTTTCTCCAGGCCAGAGGTGAGAGCTGGAGTCCATGGGGAATGTGATTCTGGCATGTCTCTTCCTTCCCTGGAGAGCAAATAAGAGCCAAACCTTTTGAAACAGCCGGTTGCTAAATCAGAGATGTGACTGTAGGAAAACAGAACCCCTTATAAATGAAGTGATTCCCATCCATGATTATACGTTGAGCTATAATCACCACTTCCCCATGCACTCTAAAAGCAACTGTAGCCAATACCTTTTTTTTTTTCTTTTTCTCCTCAGGCTTCCCAGCAGCCAGAAGATGCCATAGCTGCGTTCAGATAAAAAATGGTAAGATCTGCCTCTTGAAACTTGCTCTGTCACCTCGCAGTGACAGCCCCATCTTTCCAGCCTGAGAGATGCTGGCCTCAGCATGTTCGAGTTGACTGCAGGGCACACCGTATCTGAATCCTTCTGGAAAGGATTTCCTTCTTGTTAACTGTCCTTAAACTGCCCAGCTGGCACCACCTTCGTATAAGGGATGTGACCTCTTGATGCCGTAGGCAAATTTACTTCTGAAATGCCCAGTGCTGTTGCTCTCCAGAATTCTGCACTGTTTTGAGCAACATCTAAATCTGCATTGTACATTTAGCCACTTTAAAATGTTGTACATTTTAGCCATGAATGTCTATGATACTTTGTTACTTGATACTTGCAACTAGTTACAAGCTAATGAACAGGGCTGAATGGTGCTTCTGTAGCTCTGGGACTAACCTGTCAGTTTTACATCTGCTGTGAAAAGCAAGGTGAGGCCAAGTCTTGGAAACTGAATTCTTTAGAGACAAGGTCATTTAGGGCTTTCTTTAATAGCTCATCCTTTTCATGGTGGTGTAAATCTGAGATCTGTGTATGGAGTGGATCATGAGGGAGTGGCAGAGTTGGAACTTGTGTCTTTCCAGCCTGTAGTAAACTGAGGGCCGTTCTTTGTGTGTGAGGAGCTGCATGGAGCTTAGTAGAGCCTTTTATTCTTCTCTGAGCCTCCAAATGCTCTTGCTACATGTCACTTGCATGGCTCTGTTTAAAGTGCAGCCTAAAGAAGACTGTGCATATAAAATCCATATTTGATTGTCCACAGTTTCGGACTTTCTTCAGATAAGTTTGGATCTAAGACCTCATTCCCCCAAACTTGGTAAATACCGAATTGTTCGTAACGGACTGAAGAAGTAGTCGCAGTATTGACCCTTCTTTTCAAATCTGTCTTCAGATCCGTTATTGAATGCTGTATGTTAAAGTTTGCTGAGCCCTGCATCAGTGTGATATGCCAGATTGTATTTTTTTAAGTGTTAATTGTGCCAATAAAAATAAGGCAGGGTTTTGGAGATGCTTCCAGTCACCTTCATAGGCAGTATTTTGCTGCAGTGCAAGTGTCTGAGTTGAGAATTTGTGGGAAGCTGGGAGTAAGGATCTGCCTCTGGCACGCAGCAGGCCTAAGAGACAGGGTCTCTTGAGAGAGGAGTCAAAACCTCTCCACCTTTTGTCTGCAATTTGGGCTGTAAATGCTGATCCCTATGGGTCTAAAAACACAAGAATCTAATCAAACCCAGACACTTCTCAACTCAGGTTAGTTAGGGCTTAATACAGCTTCTTCAAGTGAGAATTTTACTGCTGCTCGAAGGCATTTAGCACTGACCTGCTGAACCTGCCATAGTGACGCTGGGATCGCAGGCGGGCTGAGAAGTGGCCTGTGTGGGTATGGACAGGAGGAGAACCTCTTCTGGTACTGATTTGGGAGGTACTGAGAGGTTGTGTTGAGGTAAAGTAGGTGTTGATCCTGAAACCGTTCTGGAAGGGTGATTGCTGACTTCAATCACAGCATGTTCTGTAATTCCTGAATGAATGATGGCTGTTCGTTTTGCTGGGCCAGTAAGAGCTGTGGGTTTCCTCTTCCTTACAGATGTGTTTGTTTGCGGGGGCTATAACGGAGAAGTGATTCTGGGAGATGTTTGGAAGCTGAATCTGCAAACTTTCCAGTGGGTCAAGCTCCCAGCTGCCATGCCTGAACCAGTGTATTTTCACTGTGCTGCTGTGACACCGGTAAGCGACTAATTTCTTTCCTACATAGCAGAAGTTTAAGCCGTTACACTGAATGTACTCTCGGCACTCTGACGTTTGTGTAGGCTGCAAATAGAGTTGAACAGATGTTACCAAAGAAGTGACCTCAACTGGGTGCAGCTACTTGAGGGAGGCCGAGGGCTGACATGATGTTACTGCATTGGCTTTTACTCCTGCTGTGTTTGAGGAGCTGCAGCACACAGTATGTTCTGCTTGCTGCAAGCAGTGGTGCTGGATTTAGCTTTTAGACTGCATTAGCTTCAAGAAGTAATTCCGTGTGTGAACAGCAGTACCTGTTTGCAAAAGAAAGAACCACACAAACACTACCCCAAGTAACCTCTTCTGTCATGGATTTGGCCGACAGAGAACAGCCTGGGTTGAAAGATTAGCAGGGGAGCAGCCCTCTCTTTGGAAAACACTGCTGATGGGAAGGTTGCCACTGCCGGTGCTTTTTGCAGTAGCTAGAAACTTAGAGACTTGTGGCTGATGTGCAGCTGGCAGGAGGAAATGCCTTTAACTGTGACTTCAGCCTCCTTTAGCTAGTCACTGCCTTGGGCAGTGTGAGGACAGAGTTATAACAACATTGTCATCTAGTTTGGGGATAGTTTGTTAAAAATGCAACTCTTTGTGGGAAACTGTAAGCCTGATAAGCGCATTCCCCAAGAAGATCATCAGTGACTGCAGGTGGGTGCGTGGACAGCAGGAATGCTCTTCCTTTTTCTTGTTACTGGAAAAAATGCCACTCTGAATAGGCCAGCAGCAACGCCTTGCTTGCTTCTCTGTGCTCATGCAGTTCCTAGAGTGGGGTTACGCTGTGCTGCTGAGCCAGCAGGGGGAATGCAGCATGGTTTTGTATGGTGTGCTTTTAATTTAGAAATATATGTTACTTTTAGCTAAAATCTCAGTGTGGTTCTATAACAATTCATGAACACTTTGCCCCACTCCTAAGACCTTCCTTGGGATAGAAGTCATCCGACAAAGCACAGCTGCCTCCACGTGAGCTTGGCACTGAAGGCTAGTGGATATGTGCTTCAGGATGGGAGAGACATGCTCTTAGCAGCATGATTCCTCCCCTTGGCTGTGAAAAGAGCCCAGGCTGACTGGCTCAGGTGGTGACACCTATGTCATAGGCACATACAGATGTGTGAGATGAATGTCACTCTGATCCTCCAAGTGAAGTAGAAACACCTCGTTTTCCTAGCACTGATGCTCTCTGGTGTGCTGTGCGTCCTGGAGTGTGGGCCAGCACCTTCTGGTGTGCCCGATCTGTCTGTGCCCGTGTGTAACTCCCCTGTTCCCCTTCTCCCACCTAGGCCGGCTGTATGTATGTTCACGGAGGGGTGGTCAACATCCATGAAAACAAACGGACTGGCTCTCTGTTTAAAATGTGGCTGGTGGTACCCAGCCTGCTGGAACTGTCGTGGGAGAAGCTCCTGGAGTATTTCCCTCATCTAGCAACTCTCTCCAGATCTCAGCTTTTGCACCTTGGACTGACGCAGGGACTTGTTGAGCGACTAAAATGAGAACATCTCATGCCTCTGTCCAAGAAACACTATGTTCAAGAGCCCTTCCCTCCCCCGTCCCCTATTTATGGATACCATGGATGGTCTTGCTAAGAAGATGGAGGAACCTGCTCAACGCCTTATTCAGCAAATACATTGATGCCTTTCTAGAAATCTTTATTTTAAGTTGTTGGAAATCTGCTTTTTATTTATGGATATCTAAATTACACCATTAATGAAAAAATGCTCTCCAGGACTAATGCATAACATCCAACCGTCAAACTCTCATCAGCACATGCTTGCAACTTAAGGGGAGGGAGGGGGGGGAAAAAGCTTAGTGAATGTCTGAGCTCATGCTTACATATGGAGCATCCAACTTACTATTTTCACAAGATGTATCTAACCGAGAGGAGGTTCAGTGCAGAACAGCAGCCAACCTGTTCTTTTGCTTTGGATGACACTCATCCCCTTAACGTCCAGCTGAGCTCTTCCTCTGTAAAAACAAGAACTCCTGCTGCTTGAAGGTTTTGCATGCATTTCATGGGCATGTTCCCATCCTCTCGGAGCTTCGGAAGACGGCCGGAACGTCGCACAGAGGCAGCGAGCGAAGCTTTGCCTGTGCAGCTTTTCTGGTGCGGTGTGCAGTGATTTGAAACACCAGTGTCTGTGTTCCTCACCTTTTCATATTGAAAGGTTTGCTTGGAAGACTGGTTAAAAGATGCCACTTAATGGACTACTGTGTAGTTTACTCTGGGTGGTGAGGGGGGAAAAGTTTTGCTGAATCTTTTTTAACCCTTTCTGCTCACATTGCACTCTGAAAGAGCTAACTGAGGAAACGCACCCCACAGATTTTAAAGCAGTCTTTTAACATGCAGCGTGTCGTACCCTGTACTTGGGTATGAGCCACCCATGCCAAGTGAGTACCAGTTATCGGCATATAACTTTATAACGTGTCTCTGTAAGCTTTTTGTTTCCCTCCGTTCCATACTTCATGCATTGGATTTTCTCTGGATAGCTTCTTGTTCCTTTGGGGTGGCTTCATTGCATGTGGTTTTAATCCATTTTTGTGAGTGTTTTGGGGGTCTTTGGACATTAATGGATCACTCATCCCAGGAAATATAACATCAGAAAAGGGGAGAGGGAACATCTGTCCCTCTTGCTGTAAGCGACGTTCATCTCTGCACGAGCAGGAGAGGAAGGGATATCTCTCTGTCTCGTGTCTTGCTGTGCTTCATTTACCGTGAAGTTAGCTCTGGAGAACATGCATAAGTGGCCATCAGACTCTGAGCAGCTCCACTTGGCTGGCATCAGGTTCGCGCAAAATCCTTTTCCTTTGGAGATCATTTTTAAGTGCCTTTTTTTTCCGTCAGCTTTTCTTAATACTTCCCCTTGCATCATTTAAGGCAAATATTAGATTCTGGGTTTTTATTTCCTTTTAAAAAAAAAATGCATTTGTGTTTTAATAAACCATAGTGTTGAATTCACGGTGTTAATCTGAATGTCACTGACGGATCAAGTCACTGCCATCCATCTTAGGGTGCACCCAGCCCTGCTGCTCACTTGCAGTGTTACCACTTGTCCCTAATGTTAAACTTCCCCAGTTTTGGGGGATAGATTTTTTTGTCGTCGTTGTTTATTTTTATTGTAATCCTACTTGCTGCTTTCTTCAAGGCCCAGCAAAATAAAGGTTGGTCGTCATAGCTGAAACACATCCTCCGGTGCCTTGGGACCTCAGAAACCGGCGGCTGCTGCTTGTAGTTTTGTGTTGCATCCTACCTCTTTTACTGTACTTTTGTGGGACCCTGCAGCCCTCAGGGCAGAGCTAGCAGATGGCATCTACCCTGTGGCTCTCGACAGCCATGCCCAGGACATTTTGTGGCTTCAGACTTCTCCGTGTTTGTGCTGGCTTCCATCTAAGAACCTGTGGGGCAGAAAGTTGTTGCCCCGGAAGGTATCTCATTGCGTTTTTAGCTTTTTCCTAGCTTCTCTGGCTACTGGTCTGACCTGTGCTCGCTGCGGCATCTCGCTGTTCTTGCAGCACACGGCTAGTCGCAGGTGAGAGCGCAGCGTGGAGATGGTGCAGGGAGCTGACCCCAAGCACTGCTCCCGGCCCCGGTGACGCACAGATCCAGCACGCTGCTGGCAGAGGTGGCCTTGGGAAGCGTGCAAGCAGCGAGCGTGGCTGCTTTGCACTTCTGCCACCTGCTCTCTTCCCCCCAGCATTGACCTCTTCTGCAGAAAGCTCTTGGGAAAGCTGGGGCCATGTTGGGCTGATAGATAGACCTTCTCCCCAGCTCCCTCTTCTGGCCTTACCTCAGTGGCACTCATGTCCCCTTGCAGAGGCTGAATGTTTGCACCAAGTCTTTCCCTTGTGGCCTCCAGTTCAGCTGGGATCCTCTTACTGGAACAGCTTGATCCTGCATGTGCTGGTTCTCCTCTTTCCCACCTTAAAGTGGATGAGCTCTTTCCTCCCCTGAAGGCAATATTAAAACCATCTCATCCCGGATCTCTGATCAAGCAGCTTCCTTCAGCCTGCCTTCCTTGCGTAAACCGAAACACTGCCCCGCTGCCGTTGTGTTACGGCAGGATCAAAGCGAAGAGGAAAGGTGGTGGGGTGTCAGTGCGGGGCCAGGGCAGGGGTCTGGCCCTTTCCTCCCTCTGTACTGGCTTCTGTCACACCGCTGCTTAATTCTGGCTTCAATTCTGCTTGAAATGCAGCATGTTCAGTTTGGCGGAGGTGGGAGGGGACCAGGACCACTGGTGGAAGGCACCCTTCTCTTCAAAAACAGCACCAAAATAAGCTGCAACCAGCTGCAGGGTGGTGGGGATGGGATGCTGCTAACAGTGCAAAGCAAAATCACGTGTGTGTGTGTGTGCGTGCACCCAGCAGCCCCAAGCCTGCCGGCAGGGCAGGGCAGTCCCAGAGCCCTGGGGTGGCCGCTGCACGCTGGGGACAAGCAAGTGGAGGCTGAATAAAACCCCGCTGCTTTGCCCCACACGTCAAGCGTGCAGCTCCGGGCCGAGGGCTTGCTGCGAGGTAAGGCAGTGCTTTTGTGCAGCTCGGCGGGTTGAAGGACACGTTCCTGCCGGCGCAGCTGAGCCGGGTGAGCGTTGCCGCTTTGGCAGGGACCTCGCGCTCGGCCGCAGCTGGCAGGAGGATACGTTGCTCCAGGCTTTGCTTGGCTTTGGCTGCCACCGCTGCTGCTGGAGGCCTGGCTCCATCATCTTCAAATGGGGCTCTCCTAAAGTACTGTAGAAAACTAGTACTACTTTTAGAAACTAGTACTAGTGTCTCCTTTTTAGGAGCAAGTCTGACACCTTTGGGGGGGGGGTTAAAAGGCAAAGTGCTGCTACCTTTGCCAGAGCAGGGCCAGTTTCCAAAGAGGATTTTGCTGGTTAATGCTGCTGACTTGGCCCCATGATTGGCTCTGCTCTCATGAGCCCTACCCCTCCTCTTCCTCGCTGTGCTGCCAGCTCCCTTCTTAAAGCACACAGGCTGGCTCTGTTTCCAAGGAAAGCCTAGCTTTCCCTCGCACCAGTCCAGCCTAAGGCAGAGGTTTCCTGTTGAGCCTCAGATGAGCTGCAGGAGAACCTGTGTAGCTGCTATCACCTTCCTCTGTCTCTCTTCTCTCCTCCCTCTTTTTTTTTTCCTCCTTTTTAATTAGAGTTATCTCCTGCCCTGTGCTGTTGAGTCTGTCTTGTGGAAAGATATCCACATCTCCAACTCGTGCTACCTGCACAG
This sequence comes from Casuarius casuarius, assembly GCA_003342895.1. Taxonomy (NCBI): domain Eukaryota; kingdom Metazoa; phylum Chordata; class Aves; order Casuariiformes; family Casuariidae; genus Casuarius; species Casuarius casuarius. The sequence continues at coordinate 2,305,960 of PTFA01000147.1, read as the reverse complement.
GAATGTTCCCAAACATCTGTATTAAAGATAACAGCATTGTCTATAGTGCTGCTCTATTGAGGGAGTCTAAAGAACTTGCTAAGACCGTGTCTCTGCTCATGGACGAGCTGCTGCCCTCACCCCAGCCGTGGGAGAGGGACCTGCCTTACAAACTGAAGTAAGTCTTGTCCTGTTTCCCTGGTCCCTGTGGGGCCTTTTGGCATCCAATGTGCATGTTGCAATGCGTGAGCATCGTTTCCTTCCCCGCTTTTGGTGACGAAGTAGGTCCCCATGGAGCTGGGAGGCTGGGGAGGGAGAAGGGGCAGGAGCTGTACTTGCCTGTATTTGTGTGTCCAGTGTTCTTTGCTTTTTTGTTTTTGTTTTTAAATGCTCTGACCAATAAATCCATCCAAATCACCTGCTCTGTTCTCTAACCTCGCCCTGGCTGCTGGCATCGGCCCTCGTATCAACTTTCAGAGCTTTCTCCGCCGGCCCTCGGCAGAGGAAGAGGAGACCGACAGCTTCTGTGCTTCATCCCCGGTGAGCCTGAACCGTAGCAGAGAGGGAGGTATCTCAGGGCCATTTTTAGTGCCCCCAGCTGCAACGCTGGGGCTGGGGGGGCTCCGAGCCTTTGCTGCGCTGCAGGACTACGAGTTTCCGCAAAGCCTGTCCTGCCGCTGGCCAGCCCCCAGGCTAGGTCGCAGCAGCTCGCCTTCAACATCTCCTCTCGCCCGTCTTCGCCAGGCACCCGTGCTGGGTGCCCACCTAACCGGGGACCGTGGGGACATTCAGGGTGCCTTTGGCATGAATCAAAGGCTGCCAGGTTAAGTAGACCGAAGAGGCCAGGCGTGGAGGGCCCAAGTCACCATAAGGTCACAGTAATAGCACATGTAACCACACCTAAAGCACCACAAGTCACAGCTTGCCCGGCCAAAGGAAGACTTGAGTGACACATCTCTGCTCTCTGTACCCCACCTGCGAGCTCCGGGCAGGGAGGACAAGCGGAGTCACAGCTCCGGCTGCCCCTGCAGCCTGGCCTCCCCTCCAGCCCACCTCCGCTGGGGCCCGGGCAGCAACGGGGCAGGCTCGAGCCCGCAGCCACCCTGCCCTTGGCTCTGCTTGCTGCGGTACTGGCACGTCTCCACCATGACAGCTCTCACCGGTGAGATGAGCACGGTCATGGCACAAGGATGCTCGCCCCACATCCTAATCACGCTCTTCACTCAGGCGAACTTCTGCCTGGGGAAATCTCTTGCTGCCCACGTCCTGCTCTGCAAGAGCCAGCCTTGGTGGGCACCAAGCGGCCATCCCACCACCAAGACCAGCACTAACCTTGCTGCTGGGCACCCAGGGGCCTCCCACCCCAGCCCTGCTCCGTGCTGAGGGGTTTGGAGCGCTTCTTACCTAGTGTGGTCCTGCCCCAACCCTCAGCAGGGCTGGTGGCACAGGCACAGAGCGGGAGCTGGCTGCCGAAGGCTCATACAAGGAGAAGTGAGCTTATTTCCAGTTTGTACAAAACTGCTTTAATGACAAAACAGCTGCGAGAAAACGTTTGGCGTGTTTCAAGTACCATCCAAAAGCCTCGTGTGATCCTGCGGGACAGAGTCCCCTCCAGGCCTGGGTTCAGGCCCTGGGGAAGCAGGGGTCACCCCCAGCTTGGAAGGGCGAGAGACTCTTCTCCGGCACCTTCTCCCAGTGCAACACTTCTCCAGGGAAGGGTCTGTCCTCGAGTCCACACGGAAGCCTCCTTCAAGACCCTCCACTAAGGACCATTTTCCTTCCATCCGCACACGTGTGCTGGAAATACCTCTGTGAGGTGCTCTGGCATTAAGGCTCCTTCTTGGTTCAGGCGTGCTCCTGCTGCCACCACCTTTCCCAGCACGGACATTCCCGCTGCACCCCACCGCGAGAGCTGGGGACACGGCAGCGGCAGACTCGTCGCACGCAACGCTTCCAGACTGGAGCCAGCCCAGCCAAGTCCCTGAGACACGAGATGCGCCCCGCGAGGCGCCGACCCAGCGGGAGGGGTGGAGAAAGCAGAGTCCAGGCCTCAGCAGCTACTGGGTGAAGGTGCAAAGAAATACACAGCCAAGAGGATGAAGTAGACCATCACCAGCACAGTGCCTAGGGCAGAAAGACCAGTTTGGAAGGGGGTTATTTGCTGGAGCAGGAAGGGAGGCTGCATTTAAGCCCTTAAGAGGGAATAGCAGTGATTCCCCCTTGGGAGCTGCTCCCTTTCCCCACCCCAAGCCAAGCCCTGCTCTTGTATTCGGTTGCAGGGTGGCGGCTCCAGCCCTGGCCCAGCACCACCTCGATTGTCATCAAGACCCCAGAAATGGCTAAAGTCACCCCAGGCCAGGAGCTACAGCAAGTGGGTGACCCCAGGGCTGTCTCCAGGAGGTCCCCTGGTCCTTGCAGGGAAGCTGGGTCCGTCTGGAGCCCCACGGCATTACCTTGGAAGTAGTCACACTTGCCATCCATGAAGATGTAGTTCATGAGAACCACACTGAACATGCTGGCGTAGACGTGCAGGTCACTGAAGACCAATGTGAAGTTGGTGGGCTGTGGGGCAGAGAAGAGCTGTGTTCATGCCTGACCACTGACTTGCATGTCACCCCCCCCCACCCCCCCCAAACCCCCCCACCACAACATGTCCCTCAGGGTGGGAGCAGCATCAGCCAAGGGAGGAGATATCTCACCCCGCTTCCCCCTGCAAGTGGCTGTGTTGGGCAGAGGGTGCCGAGCCAGCAGCGGAGATGGTGGGGACAGTGGCTGTGCCTGGGCGAGCACGCGCGCGTGGGGTGTCCCCCGCCCAGGGCTCTCCTGGGCACCACTTACGTAGAAGATGGTGAAGAGCACCAGGATGGGTATCTGCAGCATGCACACCTGGACAGCGATGCAGTTCCCGATCTCGATGCTGGGGAGGAGCAGGGGGTCACAGACACCAAGTGCTGGATCTCCAGCCGCGGGAGCACCAAGGATCTCACCCGGGGGCGAGGTCAGAGCCCCGGCAGCCCTTGGGGCGCCCCGCAGGAGATGGGGGACATTGTCCCACTGGAGCATCTTAGATTTCACTGGGTTGCAGCTGTTTCGCAGCTGGGTTAAGCAGCAGTTTGTACCACCCGCAGTGCCAGCCCAGCTTGGACAGCTCGGCTCAGGGTGCGGACAAGGCTGCCTTTGAGGACCAGAGGAGCAGAACCTGCTTCTGGCCCCACTTTCCAATGATTTTTAAGTCCAATCATGGCCAAGTACCAAGGCCACAGGGCTCACTGCCTCGTCACTGCTGCAGGCTGGAGCCGAGCAAGGGAAAACTCAGCCCCGTTGTTGCACACCGGGGCAGGGGACCACCCCGAGGAGGACAGCATCAGGCGTCGGCCCATCTGGGCCACCTCACCTCAAGCTGAGGTTGTTCTGCAGAGCGAACTGGATGCCGTTGACGATTTCGGGCAGCTCGGGCACCATGGCCAGCACAGTGACCCCGATGAAGTACTGCCAGGGAAACGGAGGCATCAGTGCATGCATAAAGCCCCGTCGCGGCCGCATCCCGCCTGCGTGCGGAGCATCTCCTCCTGCCGAGGATCAGCTCTCAGCACCCCGGCCCTGCTGGGCAAGGTCGCCCATGGCCGGGGTGGCTTCCCGGCCCCAGAGGGCAGGTCTCGGCCCCACCGCGCTCACCTGGGAGATGGTGGAGTTGGTGAGGATGGGGCTGATGTGCTCCGTGGCCAGGTCGGCGCAGGCCGACATGCAGAGCGTGGACAGCAGGAGGATGACCAGTGCCCTCCACCGAGACCAGTGGACCACGGCGCTGTGGTGGTGGCCGGGCACTGGGGGAGAGGAGCAGGGAGGCGGTCAGAAAGCCCACGTGGGTCTCCCGGGGTGCGAAGGGGAGCGGGGGACTCGCCGAGCCGGGCCGGGCCGGCACTCACTGTGGCAGTCGCTGATGTGGATGTCGTAGATGTGCGAGTGAGTTTTCAGGGTGAAGAAGAGCCCGATGAGGTAGGCGGCGGGGAGCAGCAGGGACACCGTGTACACCAGGGGCCTGCAGGACCCAGCGCTCAGCCCCACACGAGAGCCCTTCGGAGGCCGTGGTGGCTCCACCGTGCCCCATGGGGCTGGGGACACCGGCGGCTGTCCCAGGATGGAGGGAGATGGACACTATGGTCCAGCCTTGGGACCAGGTGGGCACGGCAGTGCCATCCCCGGGCTGGGGGACGCCCCGCCAGGGACCAGGCAGCACCCTGAGGAGCCAGGAGCCAACCCAAGAAGATCCACCCCACCATGGGGACCGGGGCCACGCTGGGACACTCACTGGACGTGGCTGTAGTAGAGCGTGCCGTTGTTCTGCATCTGCAAGGGAGAGGCCATCAGTGGGGCGAGCGCCGTGGCCGTGCCCCGGGCACCCGCTGCCACCCATCCTGCGGCGCCCGTTGAGGGCCGCTGGCGAGGAGCCCCCAAGCCCCACGTCCCGGTGCGGGTGGCCCTGGCAGGGACCCACCAGGAGCACCGCGGCTGGGGGCTCACCAGGTCGAAGTGGCAGCTCTGGCAGAGGTAGTGGCCCAGCGGGTTCTGGGTGACGTTGTGGCACTCGCCGCACACCAGCTTCCCGTACACCTTGGAGAAGAGCGTCGGGGCGAAGACGCCTTCCGACGGGAGAGGCGGTGGTGGGCGCGAGGCCGCGGCGCGGGACGTCCCCCACCGCCGGCATCGCCCCCGGGGCGCTCACCTCCCACGGAGAGGAAGAGCAGGGCCGAGCTGACGCCGGCCGAGCGGCTGTTGAACCTCTGCTCCTGGTGCCGGATGCCTCCTATCACCATGCACAAGCCCTTGGGGGGACCGGGGCCATCAGCACGGCCCCAGCGAGCAGGTCCGGGTCCCCCTGCCCACCGGGCTCACCGGGACGAGCAGGACGCAGCCCACCAGGGTACCGGTCAACGCCGCCTTGACGATCTCCTCGTAGCACTTGTTGCCCTCGCGGGCGCCCTTGATGAGCGCCGTGATGTAGAAGGTGAGCTCCGTGATGGAGCCGAACGTGGCGTTCACCACCGCCCCCACCGCGAAGTTGCTCTGCGCCGAGATGCTGCGGGGACGGCGGAGGGGGTCAGCGGGGGACGGCGGCGGCGGCAGCGCGGGGCGGCCCCGGCGCGGGGCGGCCGCTCACCTGGCGATGGCCATGCCGATGTAGTAGGAGAGGGGCATGATGGAGAGCAGGGCCAGGGCGAACTTCAGGGGCGAGCTCGTCAGCCGGTTGCGCCCGTCCACGTAGCCCAGCACCAGCGTCACCACCACCAGCGGCAGCAGGTCTGCGGCGGCCGTCAAGGACGCGTCCAAAGCGGGGGGTGGGTTTTTGGGGGGCAGCACCTTCAGGAGGTGCCCAGGTTGGTGCGTCCCCCCCCAAAAAAAGGGGGATAAAGGATACTGACGGCGAAGACGTTGATGCCRTCCACCGCGTACTTGTAGTAGTAGGCGTTCACGGCGCGGTAGCAGCACAGGATCACCTCCGCGTCCAGCGGCACCTCCGTCTGCGGTGGGGTGGGGACACCTCGGTGACACCGCTCCGGGCACGTCCCCCCCCAGCCCCAGCCCCCCGGGAGGGCCCRGGGGCCACSCACCATGCGCAGGCGCCGGATGCGCACCCRCTCCGGGGGCAGCAGCAGCACCCGGCGGGCCGTGCGGGCGCTCATCTTGGCCACGGGGATGAGGAAGACGAGGAGCCAGGCGACGAAGCAGACCAGCCCGTGGGCCAGCGCCAGCACCGGGTAGCCCAGGCAGAGCCAGGCCACGGCGGCGGCGCGCTGCTGCAAGACGGGGGGGAGGTGGCACTTCTTTTTGGGGTGGAAAAACCCCAAAGAGGAGCTCAGCTGAGCTCCATCCCCCCCGGGCTCCATCCGCGCCGGGCGCTCACCCGGTGGCCGGGGTCCGCGAGGTGCCAGCGCCGGGGCGCCGGGCCGCCGAGCAGGGCCGAGGTCTCCTGGGCGCCACCGGCCTCGGGGGACACCCGGGGGCTCGCGGTCACCTCCACCCGCTGGATCACTTTGCCGAAGGGCCAGAGGAAGTAGCCGGCCAGGTCCCAGCAGAGCCGCCCTGCGGCGAGAGCGGCGTCGGGCGGGGACGTGGGGCGGGAGCCCGTCGCCCCCCACCTCGCGCCGGCTCAGCATCCRCYGATGSARGYGGAGACCYGCTCCSGGAGGACCTACCGTAGGGAGCCGCCACCACGGTGAGGAACATCACGGCGGCCACCAGCAGGTAGAGCAGCGCCAGCCACCAGCCGAAGAGCAGCAGGTAGAGCACGTTGCCGCACGTCACCGTGGAGCCTGCRGGGAGGGACGGGCCCCSYKTSRCCACCSCTTTCCTCCCAAAACCCCGCTCAGGGGGTCAACGTTGCTTGCCCATGGGCTTGGCCAAGGCAGAAGCGGCCGYGTCCCACCAGCGGCCGCGGGATTTAAGCGGACACCCCGGGCTTTGCCGCTGGCGGAGCCAGGAGCCGTCGTCTTCTCGGTGCCCGGYGGCCACCCACCTCCAGGGCCCTTGATGACGTTGAGGTCGGAGTAGAGCTCCTTCACGATCTCCGAGCGGTCCTCCCACGGCCGGGCCGTCACGTGGCTCTTCCACTTCTTGAAGCCGAACTGGAGAGAGGGGAAGGGTGGGAAGGCGCCCAAGGCCACCCGCATCGCGCGTCTCCGTCCACGCCATCTCCATCCACGCCAACGTCTCCGACAGCATCCCAGGGCGGAGCTGCTCCCCCCCAAGACGCCCCCGGGGGCCGCGGGAAGGGGCCGGGAGGACCCACCTTGTAGTTGTTGGCGAGCTTGTTGGCCTCCACCACGTTCTCGGCCGTCAGCGTGGTCTTCCCCGGGCAGCTCTCGCACGCCGGCGCCTCGTCCGAGTGCTGCTGGCAGGCGCCGACTGCGGGCGAGAGGCGAGCGGGTGCTGGCGGGGGGGACCGGACACCCCCCCGGCCCATCCCGGCCCCCGGCTTTGGGGAGCGACCTACCGGGCAGCAGGCGGGGGGCGAGGAGGCCGTGGGGGTGGGAGCCCGAGGGCAGGTCGCCCAGGTCGCCCTGGGCGTTGTTGATGGCGGCGCAGTGGCGGTCGCAGAGGGAGCCCCGCCGCGGCCCCCCGCCCCGCGCCTCCGCCTCCGGGGGGGGGTCTGCAAGAGAGGCGGCGGCCCGCCGGGCGCGGGGCCCCCCCGGAGCGGAGGTTTGGGGTGCCGCCCGGCTCCGGGGGGGGGGTCCTGCAGGTCCTGGGGGACCCCAGCCTGCAGGGATGCTC